>CM035148.1:114035287-114491395 GCA_020205605.1 Panax ginseng | reverse complement strand
TTTGAAATGTTGAAATCCCAAAGCCACCTTTATGTTTGCTCTCTCTTCTTTCTTCTTAATAACAACAAGACTGTAATAGAAAAGCTCCATAGGTCAGAATCCAATGACATGAAGTTTATACAAAATTACTTAAAATGAATTTGCCTTTAACAAATGAAAGACTATCTAATAATCAAAAAATGACATAGTAGAGCCTGGAAATGACTGCAGCCGAGATTTATGGAATATGCAGCATTGAATCCTTTAGTTTCCACTTTTGTTTTTTGTTTCAGGAGTACCTATTGTCCTCCCCTATGTATTTTATTTCCTTTGTAATAATTTTTTTTAATAACTAATATCCCTTTTTTGTGTCTACACCAATCTAAGCAGAATAATTGAAAATTACATCGGCTAGTGAGTAAATGAGCTTCAAACAAACAAGAGCAGCTAGGTTGCATGACCCATTCTTGTTTCTTATATGCAAAGTCCAGTTAACATGCAACTCCTTCCTTCACCTACCAGGATAGATTGAGAAATTCCAAAGAAGTTACCTTCACTTTATGACAGTTTCTTTGATTTTCTTTCATCAGTCAAAACAGCAGTTTTACCCTTCTCAATGCAATAGAAGCTCACCTAGTGAGGGCGTTACTTTCCATGGAAAATAGCTGTGCTTTCTTGAACAGCAAAAGGTAATCAGACTTTACAGATAAATAACCCATCTTATCACTTTTCTGAAAGACCTAATCTCCTGAATTGGCTGTGTAAATCCTATTTCCAAGCTGGCTGCGAATTCCTTACTAGATAAGGGTAGCAACATATAATATAATAATACTAGATCTGTAACCCAATAGCATCATTATATTACTAGTGTTGAAAAAAAATAAACTTGTAATATAAAGACGAGAAAATGAGAAGGACCTAGCTATAAGGGAAACACAAAAGTATTGATATAGTACAAATACAATAATATTAGGGGAGTGGTAAATATTTATTAAAAGCGTAACCTTTTTCAGTGTGATATATAAAAAACATGAAATATTGATGCCATAGACAAAAGATAATAAGAAGAAATGAAAACCATAAGTTCATAACTAGAATTATAATTTTAGCAAATTTATAATATTTGAAATATTTAAAATATAGCTTTGGAGGGAGGACAGATGCTAAGATGCTTCAAAAGTGAGAGAACTTTTCTATTTTTTGGGGGAATATAGAATGAGCTTAATGCTTGGTTTTTAGAGACAGCTTTTTTTCTTTTGCTTTGTTACCAGATAGGATCAATTTTCCATTGACTGATCTTTGTAATAATTGGACCTCTTGCTTGAGTTTTCTCTCTATCCTTCTTTGTTATTCTATTTTAATTTTTATTTGCACCTGTTTAAGGGAGGGTAGACTCATTATCCCCATTTGTTTGTATTCTTTCTATCATTTAATATTATATATATATATATATATATATATATATATATATATATATATATATATATATATATAGTGTCTTAGGTGCATCCGTTTGAAATATCATTGTCTGCAAATGAATCTGTTGTTCCTCTTTAAGAAAGATACACCTTACTATTTTAATTCCATATGACAAAGAGGTATAATGAAGATGATTCAGATGATAAGAAGAATATTTACTATTATTAATTATAAAATACACTATGTTTTTATTAAGATATAAATATTTGATATTATATTATATTAGGTAGAATATTCTAGAATTTTAATTATAGTGGATTTGTTTCCCTTTTAAATTAGATTACCTAAAATTTTTGCTTGGTTATTAAGTTAGGTTTTTTCTTTAGTCCTATAGAAGCATTGTAGTCCATACAATTTATTAGTAGATAAATGTTTTAATTGATTTGAAAGCTTTGTGCTTTACTTTGGGATTTTGTCGCCTAAATATTTCATTTATTCCTTTCCCCTTTTTATCAAAGCCAAACCTGGTGATTAATATTTCATCTTCTACCCAACTTTCTGGCCTCCATCAATTTGTCAAAGTTCGCTAGAGAAGCGACAACAATTAAATCCATACTCACCATCATTAACACTGCCGTCCCTGGCTAAAACCACCATTAAAACAGCCTGTTGGCCCAAAGTATTGTCCCAAAACAGCCAATACCAGAATTTTCTTTTAAGAAAGCACGACAACAGCCAGACAAAGCCCCAACACTTCACCCTTGACAGCCCCACAAGCACAATCGTCACCCAATATCCTTGCCATCTGAAACCATAGCCACCCATCCACCTGCCACCGTACCAGATAACCAAACCACAAAGCTAAAAAAAGCAAAAGAAAAGCTACTGTTCACCCAGCCACAGTATGCAAAAACAATGTTCATCACTACTAGCTAACAGAAGCCAGGTGCTTTTTTTTTTTTTTTAGTGCGGGCGGCAAAAAAGGTTCTGATATGTTGTGTGAAGCAAAAAAGAAAAAACTAAAAAGAACAAAGAAAGAAAGGAGAGCAAAAGGAACATCGCCAGAGTTCTCATTGCGGTTGATTGCCGTCCGCTGCCTTAGTTGTAGCCATAGTTGCTGGCATTGACAGCTCTAGCTTTGTATGTTGGTTTCGATCTGATTCTGAACTGTTTTTGCCAACAAGTCTTGTAATCAACAAGTTGAATTGAAATGTTTTCTTAAAGTACCCTTTAGTGCCCCATAGTTTGGTAAATAAAGTTACGTCTTTATCACCCTGTTTTGTTAATTCATTTCAGTTGGGACTTGAGTCGGAAAAGAAGAAGAGTTAAAGTGATAAAACGAAAGAAAAAAAGAGTCTTATTATTTAGATATGAATATTTGATATAATATTATATTAGGTAGTATATTCAAGAATTTTAATTATAGTAGATTTGTTTCCCTTTTAAATTAGATTACCTAGAATTATTGCTTGGTCATTAAGTTTAGAGTTTTCCTTAGTCCTATATAAGCATTGTAATCCTTACAAGTTTATTTGAATGATTATATTGATTTCAAAACTTTGTGCTTTTTTTGAACTTCCGTCTAGGGGTGTTCAAAAAATTCGATTTTTTCGGTTTTTTACCGAACCGGTACCGGTTTTTTTCGTTTCGGTTTTTTCATACCGATTTTTCGATTTTTCTATACTTTTCGGTACCGGCGGTAATGAAAATTTTGAATTCGGTAAATACCGAAAAATCGAAAAAACCCGAAAAGATCAAAACCGAAATCCAGTGGCTGCATATCATCCGGAAGCTATAGATGAACAAAAAAATCTTATGAGCCCAATCAGCCCAACTTTATTTTCAAATCTTAGTTAATTTATACTAACAAATGTTTAAAAATTTTAAATTATAATATTTACAAAAAATTTATATATATTAATATTATAAATAGGTTAGTGCCTCGCACGAGTTCACTTACCAATATATATAATATAGTTTAATTTATTTGTATCTAGTCCAATTAAAGACGGGAAAGGGATCTTAATGTATATTCTACAATTTCGATAGAAACAAATATAAAACTGTCTCATAGAAATAATATTTTCTTATTAATTATAATTCACCATCAAATAAGTGTAATTATACTATAATTCAAAAAATTTATAATTAAGTTGGCATCTTACTAATTAATTACAAAATTCCTTTTATGTAGATATACATAAATAGTACTCTCTCTCTCCACAAATAGAGTCTGGTTTGACTTGAATCTTAGTAATTAATTTGTGAAAATTTAAAATTCAATTTGTGATATGAATTTATTTTAATTTTTTAACTGTATCACATTTTGAAAATATTAGCTATTGTATTATTAATATAAAAAGTTCCTTATTGATCTAAAATAAATTAATTTACATTAAGTTTTCTCTTTTTGTGAAGTGAAACAAATCTTAGTTGTGAAAATAAAATTATATTTGCAAATCTTAGTTAATGAGACACATTTTGTAGGATAAAAGAGGGACTTATAAATATATAAAAAAAAAATTCTTGAAAGGAGTCTGGGAAAATGTGTTCAATGATATCCGAATACATACTTTGTATATGAATTTTTTTTGAGAAACCCTCCTCTATTAGTAAAATTAAAAGATATTAAAAAAAGAAGGCTATCTTAACAAGAGAGTGAGCTAAATTGTATTGTACTCTTCTCAAGTGTGTTTGAAAAATAAAAAAAAAATACTCTTAGACTAACAATTGTAATTAGTATTTGTAAGAATATAATTTACTAGTCTCATTTCTTAATTTTAAAAAATTTGTTAATATAATTTTTTTTTAATTATTGCGGTATAACCGAAAACCGAACCAAAAAATTCAGTACCGACTTTGTACCAAACCGGTACCGAAACCGGTTATTAGGTACCGGTTCTTGATTTTCCGAGTTTACCGGTTCGGTATCGGTTCGGTTTTTTCGGTACCGGTTCGGTTTTTCCCTGATGAGCACCCCTACTTCCGTCACCTAATTCCCCCCTTTAATCCCTTTTATTCCTTTCCCATCCTTGTCCTGCATCAGAATCACTATGGCATACTAAGCTTCAATCATTCAATACCCTCATTTCTTGGAGCACACTAACTTCAACCTGTTGGACCACCATATACCCGTGATGAGTGATATCTTAAAAGTGTAGGCACTGCTGTGATGGCATTGAGATCAAAAATAATTTTCTAATATCCAATTTATACTGCCCGTATTCCTTTTCTCTTCCATTAATACAATCTTACTTTATTACTCCCTCCGTCCAAATTTATTTGTCCTAATTTCCTTTTTGGTTTGTCCAAATCTATTTGCCCTCTTTCTTTTTTAATACTATTTTTGACCTTACTTTTCCAATAATACCCTCATTTAACTTTTAAAAAATCATTGAAAACAATATGATACATTGGAAAAAGTAGCAATATTAACTTTGACGAATTACAACCACACTACTTTTTTCTCCAGACACTCCTCTATTTTATTGTTCCAAGAAAGAGTTGGGAGATTAAATAAAATAAAAAAGATGATAATAAAGTAATGAAGATGGCTAATTTGGAGATAATTTTTTTTTCTTAATAGCCGTGTACTTTCAAATTAGGACAAGTATAGTTGGATGGAGGGAGTAAAAAGTAATGGTACTTGGCCTCCTACTGGCATATCTTTCTAGGCCATTGGAAGCCATGTACTAAGATTATGAAAGGATGGTATTGTTGTTGTGGTTGAAACATAATCACACTTTATCCTTTCTGTGCAATACTATTTAGGTTCCATCCTGAAGAGTTAAATTTGTGTATATTTCCCTTTTTGATGCAAGAACTTTTGTATTTATCCTATTTGGCTATTTCTCATTTTGCATTTTTCATGCATCTCTTTATCTGATCCCTCTTTGCAAATTTGAGATATTATCATGACACTTTTAATTGATATTTCAGGTGGGAAAAGGCCTGGTGGAGGCAATTGGCTATCTGTTAGTCAGGGCATCACTGAGGACACTTCCGATCTTGTTTCTGGTTTTGCAACTATAGGTGATGGATTGAGTGAATCTGTTGACTATCCAAACGAGTATTGGGACTCTGATGAATATGACGATGACGATGATGTTGGCTACATGAGACAACCTATTGAAGATGAGACCTGGTTTCTAGCGCATGAAATTGACTATCCAAGCGATAACGAAAAGGGAACAGGACATGGAAGTGTTCCAGACCACCAAGAAAGAGGTCCAAACAAAGATGAGGACGATGACCAGTCATTCGCAGAGGAGGATTCATATTTATCTGGTGAGCGTTATTTTGAGTCCAAAAATATCAATCCAGTTACACCATCAGATGATCCTATAGGGCTATCATCAACTGAAATGTATGGGAGAACTGATGAAACCGATTTGATAGCTCAATATGATGGACAGCTGATGGATGAAGAAGAATTAAATTTGATGCGTGCAGAACCTGTTTGGCAGGGCTTTGTCACCCAGACTAATGATCTCATTATGCTGGGTGATGGAAAAGTTCTGGATGAGTGTGGAAGGCCTAGGCTCGATGATATATGTATGGATGACGATCAACATGGTTCAGTCAGATCAATTGGTGTCGGCATCAATAGTGATGCTACTGATTTCAGTAGTGAGGTACGGGAAAGTTTGGTCGGAGGTAGTAGTGAGGGGGACATAAATTACTTTAATGATCAAGATGTTGGTGTCGGCGGGTCCAGACTTTCACAGCATGATTTGGACAAGAAATATCATGGCAGATCAAAGAGGGATAAAAAGAGAATGACTAAACATGACGCTGATAAGCATGTAACGGGAACTACTAAATGTGCGAGTTCACAGGCAAAAGATCGCATAGAAGGGGTTTTTTCCTTTCCTCCTCCTAGAGATGGGCAAATGGTGCAGACAGTCTCTAGTAAATCTTTGTGGTCAAACAAAGGTAATGATATTTTAAGGGAAACTGATGATAGTCTAAATGCTTTGATTGGAAGTGATGACATGCTTGCTTCATGGAGGCAGAAAAGCAGTGATTCCTCACCTGTCAGGAGTTCAAGGGATGAAGATGATGCTAATGCAGTAGGATCTGCAAATTGCTCCCCATCCACGCTCTCAAATTACGGTTATGCTGAAAGGGATCATCTCAAGAAGGCCGAGGAAGAAAAACTTATGGGTGCAGGAGAAGAAGATCCAGGGGTATCACTGGAGGATGAAGAGGCAGCTGCTGTGCAAGAGCAAGTAAAGCAGATAAAGGCCCAGGAGGAGGAATTTGAAACGTTTAATCTTAAGATTGTGCATAGGAAAAACAGGCATGTCTTCCTTCTGCAAACACAGTCATTCTTTTTGAATTTTTGTGCCTACGTAATACTTATACAGTTGTACTCTGCATTTTTTTCTTTTTGGGGATTAGTGCTGCCACATATTTAAGAGTCATCTGCCATTATTTACAAAATTCATTCGTTGGTAGTATCTTCAAAGGTGTCATCATGGTAATATATTTATCAAATATTACAAGCATGAACGATAAAGACTTCCATTCTGGTTTATTGGATGGTCTTCCTTAGAGGGCTTAAGGATGCGACAAAACACATGCCTATCAGTTATTACTTGAAATTGAAAATCTAGTTTATGATGGCTTCTAAACTAATGATCCGGGATACATATTTTTCTGTCTAGATAGAGTGAGTAAAGGTCCATATGTCTGGTGATTTGCAGCATCTAGTTGTTAAATGTATGAATGCAGTTATGAGGACCATCATTTGTGCTAGGAAATTTGGAAGTGAGGTTTGCTGCTAAACCAGCTAAAACCAGCACCATGGGACTCATTATAAGAAAATGGCTATATATATAGAACAAAATAATTTTTTTTTCCTAGCTTTGTCTGAATACTATTAACATATGAAATCATCCCTCCTAGTTGTATCTATCTGCATTTTGCTCTGACTAGTATTACATAGTTGTTGCGCTAGTGTAAAAATCTTTCAATATATGATTTATTTTTAATAGTAAGATTTCTTTTGTATTATTCAGCGTGGAGCGTCTTTTTTTTTTTTTTTTGACATACGAAAGTTGTGATATTTGATGATAGAGGATCTGGCTTGACTTGAATGTCATACACTATGAATGGAAGCCTAGGTGTTGTTTTCTTGTAAAAGGTTCTTAACCACCTCCTATTTTGTATGCCTAAAATTTTGTAACCGTAAAGTGCCCCCTCCTCAGTTTAAGTGTCTGTTTTACAGTGCATACTGTTTAAGGAAGTGGAGTGCTTGAGTAGACTTGTATTTTGCTATCATTATACCCTTAAATAATGCATTGATAGATGAAATGGGGTAACATTTTCAAATTCTCTCTCTTAGACTTTTCAAAAATAAGGGTGATAAAGTCGGTTAATGCATTAACATGTAGAATATGCCCACTTAATAGGGACCCCACAAAATGCAAATGAGATCAACTAAATTGGCATAGAGGGATTATTTTCTTATTCTTCTGTCTTTTTTGTGTTTTTTTAAATGTATTTTTGTTTTATGTTTTTTCTTTTCATCTCTTCTGAAAATTTAGACTGTCAACTGCTTTAGTCATTTGCCGTGGAAGTTTATTTTCAAGTGGCATGACCATAGGTTTTCAATTGCCCCTAGCCTATTCTTGATACCTGCTTGCTCATTTTTTCTCACTCAGTTCTTGTCTCTCTCCCTTTCAGTTTTCCCACTGATTTTGCTATTAGCAACTTAAGCTACCATTGCTAACTAAACTTAAATGTCTATTTGTTTCTCAGAACTGGCTTTGAGGAGGACAAAAATTTTCATGTTGTTTTAAATTCAGTCATAGCTGGGCGGTATCATGTCACTGAGTATCTTGGATCCGCTGCGTTCAGCAAAGCTATTCAAGCACATGACCTCCACACTGGCATGGATGTCTGTGTGAAGATTATAAAGAACAACAAAGATTTTTTTGACCAGAGCCTTGATGAGATAAAGCTTCTCAAGTTTGTCAACAAGCATGATCCTGGTGACAAGTATCATCTTCTGCGGTTGTATGATTACTTTTACTATCGTGTAAGTGGGGTGTTTTTCTTCTCAGGTTATATCCTTTCTTGGATATCTATTAATGTTTTATTTCTACAGTTTGTAGATGTTCTTTAGGTGTGATGTAGTCTTACTACGGGTTGTATTAGGCCTTCCCTTTTCCTCTTCGAGCCAGCACTTGATTTAGGGTAAGGAAATTGTGGTACTTTTTCTGTTATTAATCTCTAGGTAGTTATTCAACTAGTAGATCTGCTCTCTTATTTGCATGGTCTACACTATGCTCTAGGAAATGAGAACTTCAGGTTGAGAGATCTCTTGATATTTTGCTGGGAAGCAAGGCTGGCAGGGGTGTCTTGCATGATCAAACTCCAAGTTTTGTATAGTCCTTCCATGTCTGCATAAGTTAGTTTGTTTATAAGGAGGTCCTGCGATGGGGGTGGGAAAAGAGAGAAAAACGGGGAGGGAAGGGGGGGGGGGGGGTTGGTCAAACCTATTAGTCATGCTAAACTAATCACTAGGTGCCATATTTTTAATAGACTCTGTATGACTTTGTGCACAATTTCTTTGTGTGGTACAGGCATGTGCAATTCTAGGAACCAATTTGAAAGTGAAATGATGTCTTGCAGTTACTAACTTTAGGAGAGAAAGGTGTTTCTAGTGACATTAGAAACTTCTTTGACCCATCATACTTCACACCTCTTGCTGGAAAATAATTGTGTAGTAAAGCTATTATAGCGTGCTGATGTAGTCCAAAAAAGAGTTCATGGTAAAGTAGGTTCAAGCATGGGAGGAAATTGGGATATTATTTAATTCAAGGTGGACATGGGCTCTTGCAAAATCAAGTTTAAAGTGTAGTAAAGTCCTCTTTTGTGTAAATTCAATCAAGGAGGAAATTTTGAATATTTGCTCAATTCAAGGTTGAAACCAATTTGGTTCTTGCGTAATCAAGTATAGAGCTTAGTAAAGTCCTCTTTTGTATTTAGTTAAACCATTCATGTCTTAAACAAGTTATACACACTTTTTTCATATGCTTTGGAGTTGACAGTAGTTTGGTAATTTGAAGATGTCCTGGACATGGATTACGGTAATGAGCTTTTGGGTCTTAATTTGCAGTATATGGGTTATTGGATCTTTGGGACAAAGTAACAAATGTTTTGAAATATCTAGACATTTCTTAGTAAAATTAAATTAGTTTCATTGAGGAAGTCCATGTCTTAGTAGAGTTATCTTAAGCCCAGGTATGATGGCTACAGCATGTAAGAGTGATACTGTTCTTTTTATTATTCTCTTCTCTTAAATTTTCTGCAATCATGACAGTCAAAGTATATGTAGGATCCACCTTTTCCAATACCTAATTTATGTCTTTAATCACTTTTTACCACAAAGAAGTAAAGCTAATATCAAAATACCTCAAAGTAGGTCCTGCATCTGTTCTCTTACACTGTTCTCAGTATCCTGAACAGCTCCAGACAAGCCCCTGTGAATCACCCATTATCTCCAATTCAAGCTTTAAGATCTACCGTTTTGTGATACATTTAAATCTTTAAAAAACTCTGAAGCCTAATATCCTATGTCATTTTTAGCCACAAATTTCAGCACGATTCCCTAAAAACCTTTCCTCTCGCTGTTGAAATTCGCTTTCGCATAAGAACTTGCACAGAAGTCTCTCTCTCCCCCGACCCCCACAAAAAAAAATGTACATCTGTTTAAATAATCTTACTGTGTTAGGCACACAAGTATGGCTTCATTTTTAGGTTTTATTTCCTTTTGTTTAATACCACGTCTTTTTTAAAAAAAATTTATTTTTTATAATAATAATTTATTTTTTTCTTTTGGTCATACCAATGTGTTAACAAAAAACTATGTTGTATATTAGCATACTGTTTCTGAATATTATTACATGTCTTAGCTCACTTTTCTACCTTTTTAACTAACGATCTCACTTGAGCCTTGCTCAGAGCTCTGTGCATCTTTAAAAAAAAGCAATAAAATGTCGTCAGACAACTTTCTTTAGGAGAAAGGTTTTGCCAAAAAAATGTTACAACGGCTAGGAACTTTCCACTTTAACAAGTACTACAGCTTGACCTAGAACACCATCTTATTATTGCTTTTTGGGTGCCGTGACCTATTTGTTTTTTTTTCAGCCAAAAAATACCAATGCAAATACGGCGCCTTCTCTCCCAAACGCCAGCAGTTACACCTCCTGACTTGTTGTTCAAATTAAAGAACTAGAGATAGTCCTAGTATCTGATTGAGTTTTTACTTATGGTACTTTTCTAAATGGCATACTTGTGCCGGTTACAGCTTTAAACAATTTAGCTTGATCATTAAATTTGGTCTGACAAATACAAACTCATTACCTTGCTCATACGAAATATGCATGATTCTGAACACAATTCCTTGTGAAGGGCTTTTCTTATGGTGTCTTCATTTCATTGGATTTCTTACGCAAGTGGATACCTTATTATTTTACCGATATATTTGTTTACCAATGTAAATTATGACCAATATCCAACACATATCAGCTAAGTAATTACTTCATATTATCCTTATTTTCTCAGGAACATTTGTTAATCGTTTGCGAACTTCTCAAGGCAAACTTGTATGAGTTTCACAAATTTAATAGAGAATCTGGTGGAGAGGTCTACTTCACGATGCCAAGATTGCAGGTTTGTAGCACAGAAATATTTGTGAGGGATATTATATCCCATAACATGTTACTTAATTATATTTTTCTGTATTTCTTTTTTGTAGTCGATAACTATCCAGTGTTTGGAGGCCCTTCAATTCTTACATGGTCTTGGCCTTATACATTGTGATTTGAAGCCTGAGAACATTTTGGTGAAAAGCTACAGTAGATGTGAGGTGAAGGTCATCGATCTTGGAAGCAGTTGTTTTGAAACAGATCATCTTTGCTCCTATGTTCAGTCTAGATCGTATCGAGCACCAGAGGTTATTTTAGGACTTCCATATGATAAAAAGATTGATATCTGGTCACTTGGCTGCATCTTGGCAGAACTTTGTACTGGCAATGTGAGTTTCTCCAATCACAATAATATTTTGTTTTTCCTTAATACGTACTAGTTATTTTGTTAAATGTGTGAAGTACTGCGGAAGGTTTATTTTGTTTCCTTGGTTTCCCTGTAACTGATTGTTATATTTTACTATGTTCCTTTTCCTTTCTTCTTGTTAGAGGGAGAGAACAATGGGGTGGGAGCAAGATATTATAATTTTTTAGCTTCACAAATTCATGCATATATTGTGATGAATCTGCCTTTGCAATAATTAAAAATGTTAGGACTTGCACCATAAAAAAGGCTTGTGTGGTGATTTTTGTGTGTTCCATCCCTAAGCTGCTAGAGGATACTTTGAGATTATAACTGATTATTATTCTCCCTTCCTTAAGCTGGAGGAAACTAAGGAGTGGTTTGGAAAAGATATTAAAGTTTATGAGCTTCATATATTCATGCACATAGATTGTATTTGGATGAATCTACTTTTGCAATAATTGAAAATATTAGGACTTGCATGCACTGTAAAAAAGGCCTGGGGGATGATTTTGGGTGTTCTGTTTCTAAGCTGGTAAAGGAAACTTAGAGATTTAGAGATTATACTGATTGTTATTCTCCCTTCCTTGAGCTGAGAAATTTAGGAGTGGTTGCTACTCAATGCTAGAAACTTCAGTCAATGCTAGAAACGTCCGTCAATGCCTTCCCATACCCACTAATAATTTAACACTAAATGCCTACTTGACCCTAGACCTCTATATAGGGAGCCTAAACTTGTGTAACCACTTGACATTTGAATGGTATTCTTAAAATTTCTGTATAACTCCAATGGATTAGAGAGAATCAATTATATAGGTATTGAAGCTTTCGTGTTGCCTAGGTTGAGTATGCTCCGTCTTATGGAATGAATTTGGAAGACACCACCACAGTCCACACGATAAACCCCTAAATTCTTTTCCTATAAGTACCTCTTTGTTTGGCATTTTAGACTTTTTAGTACCTGGTAGTGAACCTAGTTAGATACCAGTATACACCTTGTTTTCAACAATTCGTCAATCTTGGAAAAAAGGTGCCAAACTAGGAAGCATGGACACTTCTAGAGAGACGACTTTTGTGTATAAGATACTGATTGGAAATGACAATAGTTCTCTAGTGTGTCGTCATTTCAAATATGTGGTTGATACTTCTTGGATTCTCAAGGAACAAGTCTATTCATTGGATAAATGAGTATGCCTTTCTTTTATCACTTAGAATAAAATTGTTTCAGGAAACCAAATAAACAGATTTTTAGAGCATAATATGTAGGATGATTTATCAAAGAAGTGGCCTAGGAAAAGGAAGTGTTAATTTTGTGTATTATACAAACATATCTGTGTGTGTGTGTGTAAATTCAATGGGTATGTATGACTTCCGGTGGATAAATGTGATGCTAGAGTGATACATCATACATATTTAAGTATTACTATACATTCGACCCTTTCTCCCTTGCTTCTTCCCAACAGTATTTTCTCATTCCTAGCGGTACTATGTATTTGGTATCATCAATATTCATCCTCTGAATATATGATCTTTGTTATGCTAAATGTAATTGGTGTTGTAGGTTCTCTTCCAAAATGATTCACCTGCTACGTTGCTTGCTCGGGTGTTTGGGATTATAGGACCAATTAACCAAGATATGCTTGCTAAAGGGCGAGATACATACAAGTACTTCACCAAGAATCACATGTTGTATGAACGCAACCAGGTAAAGATCCAATCTTGTTATCTTCCCTTCTCTTTTAAATAGTCCCTCCATTCCATAATAGACGTCTTAAGTACATCTTTCACACAAATTAAAAAGAATCAAAGTTGAGGAGAGTAGTAATCAATGTTCGAAAAAGCTAAAAGCAGTACGAAGCTTTTTTCTTCGGACGAGGCGAGGTATAAGCCTCGAGGCGGAGCGATGCGTAAGCCTCGATTTGAAAACATATGTTATTGATAAATAGTGATTATATATAAATTTTGTGGTGATGAATAATTTAGAGAAAAAGATTCAGTTATCAACACTCGACTCCATCGAGTTATCAACACAAGAAATGTTTTTTTTTTCCATTCTAGGGACTTGAGTGTAGGAAATATAAAGAAATAGGGGCTGAACTGAAACTTCTAAAACTTCAGGGGCTGAAATGAAAAAAAATAAAACTATAGGGGCTGAAATATAAAATTTTAGGGGTTATTTTGAAATTAAAAAAAACTTTTGGGACTAAACTAAAAATTTATAAAGACTATAGGGTACCTAACTGTAATTATCCCTAAGATATTTTAATATACATATAATATATAATTGTAATAGAAAAAGAGAGAAAGATGAAAACGAAAAAGACGAACTATCGAGGAGAAGAGAAGAAAAGAAGAAGAAGCAAAAGAAGAGAAGAAGCAGAAGAAGAGAAGAAGAAAGCGTACCGGGCGAGAGAGATCTGAAGCGTACCGGGCGAGAAAGATCTGAAGCAGAAGAAAAGAACTGTTGAAGCCTAAAGTGAGTTAGGTTTTTTTTTAAGTCAAACCAAGGCCCAAGCCTTGATGCGCCTCGAGGCGATTCGCACTGAGGCGTAAGCCTCTGACAAATGATGCGCGAGCCTTTGTTTTTCCCTTTGAGGCTTAAGCCTCGCCTTAACAACCATCCGCCTCGCAATGAGGCGTGCGCCTCGATCGCCAATTCGAACAATGGTAGTAATAAGGGGCTGTTTGTTTATTCATGAATAGGTCTAAATAAGTTTGAATATGACTGAATAAGTCATTTAGACCGTTTGTTTAACAATTTTTAAATTCTGAATGTGTCTGAATGATTCATCCAAGAATTTGTGGCTGAATGAGTAAGAAGTAGTGCTGAATGATATTTTTAATTGCATACTATCATAGACAATTAAAATTTACATTCAGTATCCATCATGTTTACTATTGTAAACAAATTTGTTATGTACAAATTGTTTTTGATTTTTGTTTAACAAATTGGATAACCAATTTAATGAATGTTGTTGTAGTCTTTTGTTTTGATTTTATGTAATATAGAATGTTATTAATATTTTTTAGTGTTTTATTCCTAAAATTATATTTTTAATAGTATACTTTTGTTCAAAAGTTTATATTTAAATTTTCTTAGATAACATTGTTTATTTATAATTATAATAAATTTGTACATAACAGTCCAGAAGATTAAAATAGGATAATACACGTATTCTGATGATTTAGATAGACAATTATCAAACGTATAATTTCATTCCGTATTCAAAGATCTTCTACTCTATTCAGCTCATTCAAATTTTCTTATACATTTAGAACGTTTCATTCAGTTTTATTAAACAGCCCCTTAGTTCCAAATTTATCCACAATGGACCCCACGTAAGTACATATAATGATTTTTTCTTTTACCTAAAAGGAGGAGACCCTACTTAAGTACTTTCAGGGTAAATTATTATTTAGATAACATTTTGAATATGAATTGTGTATTTTAGACGTCTTTTGGGTGACAAGTTTTTTGTACTTTTGACATCCTTTGTGGGATGGAGGGAGTGGTTTACTTCTTTTTCAAAATCAAAATTTTTTGCTTTTAACATGTTGGTATCTTCTAGTGTCTCTGATGTTACTTGAGCTTTTATAATATACTTTATGATAATGACAGTTGGGTATGTAAGTTCATAAGGGGACCCAAAAGCTGATATGCTTGATTGCGTAGTGTAAGCATGTTAGTCAACTCCAATTACCTTTCTAATTGTGATAAGGTTTTACAATATATGTAGCCTGTTTGCATTTTTAACACCATGACAGGGAATCAGTGACATAATTCAATTTGAAACTTTGAATCCTTATTCCTTTGTTATATTAGTTGTACTCGTAATAAAATAATGGAACTTGTTTAAAAGACAAAAGATTAATACAATGAAATGCCATGGTTATCCTTTTTCAAAAGAAAAGCCATATCATTTATTATAGAAATGTTGGGCAAGATCTTGACCCAGCTACTCTTGCTAACACCTGATGTTAAATGGACCTATGCTTTTAATTTTTTTTGCTCTTTCTACTTGAGAATTCAAGTGCATTTTTCCTTCTTAGCTACCTATGAGTACAGTTTTAATATTCTGCTATATTCAAGATATAACTTCTCATATTTTCTAGGCAATCTTATGGTTTGGGGTAAACATTCTATTTCATTTATTTGAGAATGAAGTAAACTAGCCAACTTATTGTTAAATTGTCTTATTTTTTTAAAGTGAAGTTGCCTGTTAGATCAGCTATCAATTTCTCATGGTAATTATAAGACCTGGGGATCATATTATGCCCTCATATATGGGCTGGGGGTCACTCAAAGTCTTCAACCAGTTTATTTTTTGATATTCTTTAAATCTGATTGAAAGCAGTATTTTCTATGGAGATATTAGAAAAAACGGTAGAAACCACGTGCCATACTTTTGCTTTGGAAAGACATTATGTGCACTAAAATAATCTAGCATTGATACATTTTCTCCACTTGTTTCCTCCTAAAAGTTCGTTCTGATTGGAAAAATGTAATCTACTTAAATATGCTGTTAAACTCGGGAGTTTCTTAAAATGCTGTTTGTGTCATTTATTTATGCAACATTCACAGCGCAAACATATCGACAAACTATGTATCAGTTCAAGCGAAATAATGATTCTAAATACTATAGTTACTGCTTATGTTTTGATTCCTCTATTGAAGTGGTGCATGCCTTTTCTTTTCTTCAGGATTCCAACAGATTGGAATACTTGATTCCCAAAAAGTCGTCACTAAGGCACCGTTTGCCAATGGGGGACCAAGGTTTCATTGATTTTGTTAATCATCTACTTGAAGTTAACCCAAAGAAACGTCCGTCAGCATCAGAAGCTTTAAAACATCCATGGCTGTCATACCCGTACGAACCGATATCGTCTTGAACTTGTTGGGTAATTTTCTTGGTGGATGTAACCTGCTGAAGGTGCCCTTGTGCTCGAATGTGGGTGCTCAAGTACAATGGAAAAAATCCCACTTGCCGCCCAACTAAAAAAATTGGCTTGGGCTTTTACCACTTTCTTGCCATCAGAATCGATTACACACATGTTCGGCCTTATCGGTGATGTCTGTCTATGCTTCCCCCCTTTACATAGTTTTGTTTTATTTATGGTGCCCAAGAATGAATCAAGCAAATTAGATGTATTTTTAGGGTAGTCTATTTTTGCTTTGTCGGGGTGGAAGGAGATATCTTCAATCTTATTGTACATGGTGTGTGATAATTTTTTTAGGTCATAACTAGTGGTAGCTTATGAAGTTGGTTGGCTTGTGATGTTGCTCAACTATTAGTCTGGGGAGCAAGCCCATTGAGAAAAGAATTCAGTGGTGGTGTTTGGTTTTGATGTACTACTTATTCCTCTTATCCAAGTCTTCGGGCTTTCTTTATATATTCAGGAGCATGTGTTAGCTCTCACCTCTTCCAGCCCAATTCAATTCTTGAGAAGATGAACAAAAAAATAAAATAAATTCTTACATCACAATAATTAAATCTGGATTTTTATATTTTTCGAATAAAACATCAATTCGCGTTTGAGTTCGGATTGAAATTTTGATTCGAGTGAAGAAATGGTGAGTGGTTAGCATGAAGTTAATTTTGGTTAATTGACTAATATAATATCAACAAGCAGGTGGGAGGTGGTCGTCAGCATTGTATTGGTCAATTGATTAATTTATCATAAAGATAAACTAATAGGATCGGAAGAAATTTCAAGCAACCTGTTAATACAAGAGAGAGAATTTTTTAGGACAATGAGAGAAGATATGGGTAATATAGGAAAGTAAATAATTTATTCTCTTCGAAAGTTGTAAACGACAGACATTTTAGAACAATTTTTTTCTTCTAAAACGACAATCTTTTATGAACGGGGGTAGTAATTCTAAACATTTGACAGTACCCATATTTAATCAACTGTATGCTGACTTGTCATATATAACCACCGATCTAACTGATAAATTCGGTTAATTGACCCAGTTGACTCAGCTTTTAAATTTTTTTTTTATCAAAAAAAAATTAATATTAAAATTAACCACTTTTATTAATATTGTAAGTCGTCTTTATTATGTTTTAGTTCATAAAAATTGAGATTTTTAAAATTTTTATTAATTATTAATAATAATATATACATTTTTATATATTAATGACGTCACTGGATTAATAACGGTTCGACCACTGGTTGGACCAGTGACCCATCCAACAGGTACCTTTTTCGATTTGATGAACGGTTTGACCACTGGTTGGACCAGTGACCCATCCCAACCACGTAATGCTCAATGATGATAATCCCAGGATAAAAGATAATATCTCCCGCTTTTTATTCCGGACTATGTTTGTTTACAAAGATTATAATCTCGGAAATATAATTAATGAGATTATAATCTCAAAGTTATTAATTCTAATATTATAATCAAAAGACTATTAAACTATTTTATAATCCTTAGATTAATAATTCAAGTCTAAATTTAAAAATAAACAATATACATACTTGAATTAATAATTCTATTTTAAGTATAATTCTTACAAATAAACAAAATAATAAGAAACATCCACTTGCTTATGAAGGACCAAATAGAGAGAAGTCAAATCCTGACTATTTGCTTCTACAACGTAGTACCACTTGCAGCTTATGAAGGAACCACTCGCATCCACATCTTCAAAAAAATTCAATAAGCATGAGTGCATGTCAAACACTGTTTTTTTAGTAAGCCTTGAGTGCCAACAAACGGATCGACAGGGAAGACATTATTAATCTCCCTCTCTCTCTCTCTCTCTCTCTCTCTCTCTCTCTATGTGTGTAGGTATGTGCTTTGTCTACGTGTCTGTATCATATTTATATTATTTTTTTTAAAAAAATTAATAATTAATAAGCTGCATTTATAATTAACTTTTTATAGACAAAAAAAAGATAATGTGTCCGAACTTTTTTTTTATATATAAAAAATTGTGTTAATCTATTACAATAATTTATTCTATCCTAACCTATTACTTCCTCCGTCTCGGGATAAAGTGTTTATTACTCCCTCTGTTCCTAAAAGATTGTCGTTTTAGGAAGTAATTTTTGTTCCAAAAAAATTGTCGTTTTGAATTTATCAATACACAGTAGCTATTTTTTTCCCTACTTTACCCTTATTTAAAACTTTCTCATATTTAAAGCTTTCTTCTCTTTCCAATTATTCTTATTCAATTCAATGTTATAATATTCCTTGAATAAGACGTAATTGGTTGAATTGAATAAGAAACATTGTGAAAAGAATAATTGGTTGAGACAATTAATAATGGTAGTTTAGTACTCCCTCCGTCCCTATTTAAATGACACTTTAGAGTTATTTATTTGTCCCTAATTAATTGACGTTTGTTCAAATCTAGGAGAATTAATGATAATTTTTTCAAAATTATCCCTCATTACTCTACCTATTTTTTTGGTACTTTAAACTCTTGTGCTATGATAAATTAATAATTTAAGGGTATTATAGACAATTGAGTACTATATTTAATGCTTTCCAATCATTATCTTAATTCTTGTGTCCATCTCTAATACGTCATTTAAATAAGGACGGATGGAGTATTTTCGCTAGGTATTAGTTATATTCCTTAATCTGTGTGCATTAACCTTAAACGACAATCTTTTAGGAACATAGGGAGTACTATTTTAGGTAGTCCCAAGTTAAATATTTACTTACCTTAAATGATCTATTTTTACAATAATTTACCTATCATACCCTAATTATTATTAATTGTTATATTTTTATTCTCTATGCATATTTATGGAGCATCACTGATAATGTGCAGAAAACTATGCAATTAAATAAAAATTTAAATATGGACAATTTGTTATTTTATCATCTTTTTTAATATGAGCAAAAAGTCAACCATGACTTTTATTACGATATTGATTTTTGTTTCACTAATTAATAAAAGTAAGAAAAGTATAAACATATAAAAATAAAAATAGGGAACAAAAATATAAAAATAGAAACAGTTGCCAAACGAGCTCTCAAAGTTTCTTTTCTTAATTTTTCCTTTCGTAATAAAAAAGGAAACAATAACCCATATAAGAAAATTTATATAAGTAAATATATATTTTCAGTTTATTTGTTCATTAAATTAAAGGGCATATTTCCCAAAAAGAGAAAATTGACTTTCACAATAGTGGGGAAAGAATGAGAGATCTAATTAATCTGAAATTTAAGAAAAAATAAAATTTCATCAAACCGATTCTTTATATATATAAAAAATCCAAACTCTCAAGGGGAGATAAAATGAAGAAAAAACGAGAAATCTAATACTCCCTCCGTTCAAGATAAAAGTCGTGGTGGATTTTTCACGCATATTAAGAAGAGGAATAAAATGACAAAATTGTCCATAATAATATCATTAAATATGGAGAGAGAATTAGAATAAGAAAAGTATGAGATATTTAATGCTACATGCATAATAGGAAAAAATGTGTAAAAGTTTGGTTATTAAAAGAAAGTGGACATTTAATATGAGACAACCCAAAATAGTAATAAGGACTTTTATCCTGGAACGGAGGAAGTACTAGATTAGGAGAAAATAAAATCTCAAAAAAGAAAAAAATAACAATAAAATAAAATATGATTGATTGTTAAGAATAGAATTTAGGGGGGAGTCTTCTCCGGATGAAGGAACATATGACATATAATTGTTTATTTTTATGAAAGGTGAGATCTACTGTATGTTCATTAAGAGAGAATCATGTAAAAAATATAAAAAATACACAGTGAAAATAAAATGATACCACATTATTTGAAACTATATACTAATATTACCATAAAAAAGATTTCTTCCCATGTGTTTGCATCAACTTGTAAAATCCATCAAACCAAAGCAAATACTAACCAATAATTAAGCAACTAATTCAATCAAATTAAAGCATATATATATAATCCTAGTTCAATAATATCCTAATTAAACCATCATATCCATACTTAATTCATCTACGATTCATAATCCCAGTTGAATAATATCGCTAAATTTGCGAAGCACGCACTTGGTTCGAAGAAGCAGCGGCGGCGGCAGCTGCCCGTGTCATTCTTCTAGGGTATTGCAAATAATACTGCTGCATAGGCGGCGGCGGCATCTGCACCGCCTGACCCCCATAGTAGTAACACATTCCAGACGCCCTCATGCTCCTGGTCACCATTCCCGACCGCATCGGCACATAATACACTGGCACAGAATTCAAAGGCGCGTACACAACGTTACTGCCACACGCACCAGCAAAACCATTATTGTTCCATAACACCACCGCTCCCGAGTTGGGAGTCAAATTTGCACCAAAACTAGCACCAACCCCATGTTGCGGCTGCTGCTGCTGCTGCTGCTGCATGGGTTGTTGTTGCTGTTGCATAGGCTGTTGCTGCTGCTGCATAGGCTGCTGCTGCTGCTGAGGGTAGATCGCAGGATAACAAGCCAAGGGCTCCTGAGGGTAGACCGCAGCGATAGGCGGCGGCAGATAACAAACCAACGGCTCCTGAGGGTAGATTACAGCTAAAGGCTGCGGATAACAAGCCTCAGTACTAGTGTTCGACTTGTCTGGTTGAGTATGATTACGATTAGTCGTGACCAAATTATCCTTACTAGCCTTTGCAGCTGCAATTTCATTATCCAGCAAACTAATATTTTTCCACAGACTTTCCTCTGCTTCAGCAGCATTACTTTTTCGCAGTTTCTCAAGCTCAGAACCTGCCTTTCTCTTCCGTTCCTGGAAATAGCGGGACAGATTAACTGTCATCTTCTCGCAGTTAATGGCGCGAGTTGGGTTCCTGTACTTGTGGAACATATGACAAATTTGTACTTCACCATTGTTGGCGACCCAGAGCTCTGTCTTGTTATTAGCTCCATGAACAATCATCGCCCCTCTGACATCGCACAGAGTTGTTAGCTCGTCTAACTTCTTTTTCATGCTGGGCTTTCTCCTCTGAAGTGACGAGTTCCGCGCCTTTTCGTTCTTTATGAGTTCCATTTTCAGATTGCCTCGAACCATCTGCAAATATATATATATATATATATATATATATATATATATATATATATATATATAGTGTTGACATTATGGGAAAATAATTGGCATGAATGAATTTAGATCACTTGTTTTAAAACAACTTAAAATATAAGTTGACTTATGAGTTATTTTAAGTTGCGACTCGTGAATAAAAGTGTTCGGCATTAATTCGATTTATAAGTCATAAATTAAGATAAAACGAGTTATAAAGGTGTTCGGCTGACTCATAAGTTAAAATAAATTGTAAATATTACTAAAAAAGACATTAATAAAAAGATCCCAAGTCATTTCCAAACTAAGAACTATTGACAAATAACTTATAAATTAATTTAACCAACTTATAAGTACTCTTACAAAAAATATATAACCAAAATAAACAGAACAAAATTTGAGAGGATACAAAATTGGAAGAACTGAAAAAGACAACTATATATATATATATATACAGTTGAAGAATCTGAACAGTGAATAATGTGACGCCCCCAAAATAGGTATACAACACCCATTTTGAGTCGCCAAAATACATGGTATAGAAAGCAAACTACAACTTTGATAATACAGATGTCGTGTAGAATACGACAATACAAACTGTGAGTTTAAATATAAATATTGTCTTCTAGACAATATACACACCCAAATAAGTCCTCATTATAATTATTCATACACAATTTTACAGAAATAGTGAGGACAACTAAAACATCTTCCTAGAACCATCACTCCATACCCGGCTCGATCCCTGCATATGTCTCACCTCACGAGAAGAAAAATGGAACAAAAAGAAAAGGGTAAGTTCAACTAGCCCAGTAAAGAATATTATGACTAAGATAATATAAAACAAATTATCGTTAGTCTTCAACAGGGAAAAATCTAATAGAATACAATAGACAACAAGTTTTAGATCAACAAATGCGGTGAGCTAAAAGAATCCATTTAGAAGAGTCGCGTAGAGAAAGAATTCTACCTTGTCTTACAAGGTTTAAAAGTCCATCATCAATAGTTTATCCCCTGTAATAACAATCAATATACATCTTTAATCATCTTTGCACTTTATAGGCCAAAGATATTCATTTGTATCATGAGTTGGTCATGTTCATCTCAACACTGTTCATCTTTGCACTACTGAGCCAAAGATATTCATCGATTAATCGTTCATCTTTGCACTACTGGGCCAAAGATATTCATTAATATCACCATTTAGGGTCGAGGATGATGAAAAATATTTTTAAAGAAAGCGAATCCGATTGAAACAAAATGACAAGGATTAAGGATTAAGGATTCGTACTTTGTTTTACCCATGTCCAAAAATACTTGAAAATAATCATATTGGTGTAAAATTCAAGAATGATCAAAACATGGATCAATCAAAGCTAGTATCCGAATAGATATTTTGGACAAAAAGAAAAATTTTTATTTTGGTGAATAAAGGTCGATTCGTGAATAGTGTCGTATCACGTGAATAAGTAACTCCCAGACACAACAAGTTCCAAATTTGATAAAAGAGTTCACCAATACTTGACATAATGATATTGAAGAAAAATATCATTTAAGAAGAAAATAATACCCCTTACCTCAAAATAACTGCGTCTTTGATTGAATTTAGATATAGTCTTGTAAACCCAAGACCAGATAAAGCAACACTCAAAGTATACTCATAAGAAATACTCGATAATTTAGAGAGAGAAAGAGAAAACTTTGTTTACGGTGTGATTTTCAATTCTAACTTAGCCTCTATTTATAGGAAAATGTTAGACGCCAGAAGGAGACTAAATAAATATAATAATAATATTCTTATTTTCTTCCTACGCAACCTAAGTTGCCAACAAAGACCAGCCACCCCAAAAATCAGCAGCCCACATGTTGTATCCACCAACCAAAAAGTGGGTCCCCCCCATAAATTTAATAAAAATTATTTTATCTTCCGAAACTTCAATAATTCGTAGAAAATAGCTCGTTTATCAGAAAAATTCGAAACTCGCGAATTTCCATGGGAAATTCCATTCTCTACAACTTTGCAGAAGAAAGTTTTTCCAAATTCCAAACAGAAATTAACCAAAATCCATAAACGGGCGATTTTATAGTCTATACTAAATTTTCGGTCAAGAATTGTGTCCCACGACACACACAAAACATGTGTTAAACATTTAATGCCACAAAATACTCTACCTCCTCATATACTCATATATCCCACATTCATTATAAAATATCACCGTTAATATATTATTAAAATAATATATTTAAATGAATTATTTTATCGTAGAAAAAGATAAAATATTAATTTTCAACAATTGTCACATTAAAATTTTCTCCATCTATATCCACATAAAATAAATATTTTCTTTATCATAATAATCAATAATTAATTATTTTAAAAATAATATTTACGAATCACGATCTCGACAACCAGTTGTTCTCCGGGAAGAGGGGCTTTCCAATAAGGATTTTCTCTTTATCTGGTAGCATGATTAGGTGACCAAACCTCTCTTTAGATGAGAACTTTCTAGACATTGCCAATAATATTATCGATAATATTATTCAAATAATATGAATTATTGATTTGATAATGGAAAATAATCGTGTAATGACAATTATTGAAACAACAATGATACAAAATATCAACGCAACAATTATTGAATCAATATAATATTGAGCAAGAACTCTTCGTAACAATTATTGAGTAGTGCCTTCTTCTACGTAAGGATCAATAATTCAATATCATCTGGCAATACCGGTGCATCTTTCTTGCGAACCACGCCAGACATCAGTATTTTAACCACCGAGTAACCCAACAAAGGTGTTAATTCGGTAACAATTTACGTCGTTATTTATAAAACTCAATCTTTGTCGTTTTCCTTCATCCAACCGTTTTTCACATTATGGGGCCCACTAATGATCAAGGCCGGTGCATTGGAGATTCAAACAAAAAGAATATTCCACGACCAAACGAATATTCCAGAAATAATAATGAATATTTTATAACCACTTGCTTATTTTGTAAATTTTGCACATTTCACCCATAACCAAAGAATTATATCAAATTAACCCTTATTAATTTAGAATAATGAATAAAGGAAAATTCAATTTTATTTATAATAAGTTGGGGTCTTATAACCTCCCTCCTTATGAAATTTCGTCCCTGAAATTGATTTAACGATACTCAGTATATCGAAAAAGGTGAGGGTACCTCGCTTTCATCTCCGATTCCAACTCCCATATCATTTCCTCAATGCATGGTTTCTCCACAAAACCTTAACTTGTGGTATAACCTTCGTATGCGTAAGACATGCTCTTTCCTATCCAAAATCTCAGCAGTATCTCCTCGTAGGTTAAATCTTTGACTATCTAAATACGGTTCTAATGCAATAATGTGGTTGGGTCTTTCACATATTTACGAAGCATAGATATGTGGAATACATTGTGAACACGAGACATACTGGAGGTAACGCGAGTCTATAGGCTACGCTTTCCTATTCGGTCGAGAATCTCAAATGGACCAACAAACCTTGGATTGAGCTTTCCTCTTTTCCCAAATCTTGTAATTCCTTTCCATGGAGCAATACGTAACAATACATGATCTCCAATATTAAACTCCACGTCCTTTTCATGAAGATCAAGATAACTCTTTTGACGATCTTATGAAGTTTGAATACGTTTGTCGAATCATTTGGATCTTTTACTGTAGTCATGCGTACTAATTCGGTCCCAACAATGTTGCTTCTCCCACCTCGTCCCCAAAGATATCGGAGAAGCGACATTTTCGGCCCATACAACGCCTCAAATGGAGCCATGCCTATACTTGCTGGCGATAAGCTGTTGTTGTAGGAGAATTCCACCAAAGTGGTAGGTACTTATCCCAACTTCCTTTGAAATCTAGGACACGAGTCTTAATAGATCTTGAGGGTTTGAATAGTCCTCTCGATTGTCCGTCCGCTTTGAGGATGGTATCTTTGAATCTGAATCATAAATCCGCACCCATAGCTTTTCGCAAGCTAACCCAAAATCTTGAAGTGAATCTCGGGTCACGATCCGAACCTATGGATCTTGGCATGCCATGCAATCGCATAATCTCATTCACGTCACATACGAGCAAGGCGTTCAAGGATAAGTCTCGGCGTGATCGAAGAAATGGGCGGACTTGTTTAATCTATCAACAATAACCCAAATTGCATCTACGCCTTGAGAAACTTTGGGAAGACTCATAACTGAAATCCATTGTAATGTGTTCCCTACTTCCATTCCAGGAATCTCAAGTGGTTGCAATGGACCCTTTGGCACTTGATGTCTCGCCTTTACTCGTTGACAAGTTAAACACCTCGAGATAAACTCCGCGATCTCTCTCTTCATATTATTCCACCAAAATGTATGTCGAATATCATGATACATTTTGGTACTCCCAAGATGGATCGCAAACGGGTGTTGTGTGCCTCCATCATAATTTTATGCTTGTGTCGAGAATCATTAGGGAACGCAAAGTCTAGAATTGACTCAAGTATTCCTTCTTCATCGATTCTTGCTTACGGAATAGCACCTTCTTGTACTTTTCTTCTTCATTTGTATCAACCCTCAGGTCCGTAGCTCAAGCGACTTTAACTTTATCAATTAAAGCTTCGGTTCTACTCGTGATATTCGCCATCATCATGTGGGATCCCGGAGTCTTTAATTCTATCTTCATCCTTTTAAGTCGTATAAAATGGGCCTTTGCGTTGACAATATTGCACTCGTCGACTTGCATATGATCTTCTACTAATGCGTCCACTCTTACGTTCGCTTTTCCAGGATGATATTGAATAGTGTGATCGTAATCTTTCAATAGCTCAAGCCAACGTCGTTCTTGCATATTGAGTTCTTTTGGGTGAAGAAATATTTGAGGCTTTTATGGTTCGTATAAATCTCCACTTCTCTCCATACAAGTAGTGTCTCCATATCTTTAACGCGAATACGACTGCTGCCAACTCTAGATCATGAGTAGGATAATTCCTCTCATATTCTTTGAGTTGTCATGAGGCATAGGCTATGACTTTCTCATGTTGCATGAGAACACATCCTAACCCCTTGCCGGAAGCATCAGTAGATAACAAATCCATCCGAACGGATGGTATTGTTAGAGCAGTGCCGAAATGAGTCTCTCTTGAGCTCTTGGAAACTCTTCTCACATTCTCCGCTCCATATGAATTTTGTATCTTTCCGAGTCAATTTGAGTTAACAGAGTAGCGATTCGAGAAAATCCTTCCACAAATCTCCGATAATAACCAAATTAAGCCCAGAAAGGCTGCAGACTTGATCCGCAAGGCCGATTGCTCCCCAACTTTGTATTGCTTTAATCTTCGCAGGTCAACAGATACTCCTTGTTTTGACACCACGTGCCCAAGGAATGCTACTTCTCAAGCCGAACTCGCATTTCTTCAAACTTGGCATAAAGCTTGTGTTCACGAAGTCTTTTGTAGTACCGACTTCAAATGGTGCTCATGATCTTCACGGCTTTTGGAATAGATGAGGATGTCATCAATAAAGACAAACAACGAACCCGATCCAAATATTCCTTAAATACACGGTTCATCATATCCATGAAAGCGGCGGGAGCATTAGTCAATCCAAAAGAGCGACCAAGAATTCATAATGCCCGTGTCGAGTCCACGAATGCGAGTCTTTGGAATATCCTCGGTTTTAATCTTCATTTGATGATATCCGTAACGAAAGATCGATCTTTGAAAAGAATTGCGCTCCTTAAATCGGGTCGAACAGGTCATCAATGCGAGGTAGTGGATACCTATTCTTGATGGTGGCGTGGTTCAATTCTCAGTAGTATACAAAGTCGCATACTCCGTCTTTCTTCTTTACTGAATAAAGCAGGGGAGCACCCCAAGGAGGCGTCTTAGGATTTAATGAAACCGGATGTCTAATAACTCTCGTAGTTGGACTTTTAACTCACGAAGTTCAATAGAGCCATTCGATATGGGGTTTTAGAAATGGGCTTTATGCGGTTCAAGGTCAATAAAGAATTCAACATCACGTTCGGGGTAGGCCAGGAAGCTCTTTAGGAAATACATCGTGGAATTCTCTCAACCACGTAAATATTATTCAAATCGACTTGTCTTTATTCAAATCCATAACATGGGCTAAGAAAGCTTGACATCCGCTTTTCAATAAAGCGAATAGCTTTGTGGCTTGATATGACAAGCGATGGCGATTTTAGTGGTTTAGTGGTTTGAATTAGGTATATAACAGTTGGTTAGGAATATGAAAACTAACAACCTTACAAAAATAATCAATTTTGGCATGATGAGTGGTTAACCAATCAATTCCTAAAATCACATCAAAAGCAAGTATCTTTAAAGAGATAAGATCAGCAGTAATGTGATAGTGCCAACTTGGATCATGCAAGATTTATAAACTATAGATGTAACGAAGGTTTCACCCAACGGAGTTTCAACAGATAAATCAAAATCTAATTTCTCCCGAGTCAAGTTTAAACGTTGAGCCTGACAAGTGAGAGAGATAAAAGAATGGGTAGAGGCAGGGTATTCAGTAAGGTATAAACTTTGCAAGAATTCAAGATTAGCTTACCCGTGATCACCTCGTTTGGGTTCCTCACGTTTTGTCCAATCCACGACAAACTTCTTCCCAGAACCGCCGATTTCGACTTATCCGGATGACCTTGGAATCACCACTCCCTGTGAACTTGGTTTTCGCGATAAGTACAATCTCGGCGATGTGGCCTTCCTTTCCACCGGTTTGTAACATACCTTGGATTGTTGATGATTTTAATGATATGTCCCTCCTTCCCGCATTTGTAACATCTAATCAAGGCGGTAGTTCTCCTCCCCTAGCATTTGTTGTTGGTCTTTAGTCTTTGAATTGATATCTTCCCGTCATTGTTGAATCTTCTCTTTCGAAATTTTCACTTGAGTCACCTCTCCTATTATCATGTCCACGATTACCACCCGAAAGTGGTTACCGCTTTGTCCGTATTCTTTCCTCTTCTTGTTTGGTTATCATCGTTCGATGACTACCCTTCGATTAAGGGTCTCTCGGTTGAGTATACTCACTATCTCGCTTCTAATAATCGAGCCCTCATTGACAACATCCGAATACGAGAGAAAATTTATGAGAGATAAGGTATTGACGAATCTCTACGGTTTTAGACCTCTCGTAAACATACACTGGCGTCATTCGCTCCTCATTCTCCACCAAATGAGGTGCGAACTGGATAATTTCGCGAACCTTGCCTCGTCTTTGAGACACCGTCATGTTGTTCGCATTCGAGTCTAATAAACTCTACCTCCTTTATATGACGAATACTTTACGGAAAGTACTTGTCATTGAACGATTCTCAAATCTTTCCCAAGACATGTTAAGTGCATCTCTGGGTGAGTACGCTTCACAGATTCCCACAAGTAATGTCTTCACCACTTAAACATAAAGGTGGCGAATGGAACCTTCGTTCTCCGTGCACCCCAAGACATCGAATATCTTGGTAATTTGCTTGACCCACGTTTACGCCTTGATCGGATCCGGCTTTCCATGGAAATCTGGTGGTCCCAACTCTTTGAATTGTTTGGTGGTGACAAACCGCTTGCGTTACTATCATTTCCTCCAGTATTTTGTACACGAGTCTCCTCGTCTCGATTTTTTGCATGAACTGCAAAAAGCTTCTAAACATCTGTCATTCATCATTTGCTCGATTGGCGTTGTTCACATGAGGAACATTGCCGACTGTTGCACGTTCTCCTCGTTGGTGAGTCTGCTGCGTCTCCACGGTCTCATAAACTCCATTGTTAACGTTCTCGTGACCATTCTTAAATCGCCATAAAACAAGGGTTAATTAAACAAATTAACATATCACATAATATCCTATATTATGAATGACCAACAAATAAGCTTAAGTAGGACACCTAGCTTAAGGATTTACTCGTCTCTCCCTCCTAGTTCTATTCCAGATTCTCGCCGGAGATCATATCCCTAAGCTCGATATTAATTGTGACGCCCCCAAAATAGGTATACAACACCCATTACGAGTCGCCAAAATACATGGTATGAAAGCAAACTACAACTTTGATATCTGAGATGTGTGTAGAATACGACAATACAAACTGTGAGTTGAAATACAAATATTGTCTTCTAGACAAATATACACACCCAAATAAGTCCTCATTATAATTATTCATACACTATTTGCTGAAATAGTAAGGGATGACTAAAACATCTTCCTAGAACCATCACTCCATACCCAGACTTCGATCCTGCTTATGTTCTCACCTCACGAGAAGAAAAATGGAACAAAAAGGAAAAGGGTGAGCTCAACTAGCCCGAAGAAGAATATTATGACTAAGATAATATAAAACAAATTATCGTTAGTCTTCAACGGGGAAAAATCTAATAGAATACAATAGAAAACAAGTTTTAGATCAACAAATGCAATGTGAAGCAACAATCCATTAGAAGAGTCACGTAGAGAAAGAATTCTACATGCCTTCTAAGGTTTAAAATCCATCATCAATAGTTTATCCTCGTAATAACAATCAATATACATCTTTAATCATCTTTGCACTACTGTGCCAAAGATATTCATTTATATCACCGGTTAAGTCGTATTCATCTCAACACTGTTCATCTTTGCACTACTGAGCCAAAGATATTCATCGATTAATCGTTCATCTTTGCACTACGGGCCAAAGATATTCATTTATATCACCATTTAGGGATTGAGGATGATGAAAAACATTTTTAAAGAAAGCGAATCCAAATTGAAACAAAATGACAAGGATTAAGGATTAAGGATTCGGTACTTTGTTTTACCCATGTCCAAAAATACTTGAAAATAATCATATTGGTGTAAAATTCAAGAATGATCAAAACATGGATACAATCAAAGCTAGTATCCGAATAGATATTTTGGACAAAAAAGAAAATTTTTATTTTTTGGTGAATAGTGTCGATTCGTGAATAGTGGTCGTATACGTGAATAGTAACCCAAACACAACAAGTTCCAAATTTGATAAAAAAGTTCACCAATACTTCTAAGATAATGATATTGAAGAAAAATATCATTTAAGAAGAAAATAATACCCTTACCTCAAAATAAATAGTATTGATTTGAATTTTAGGTATAGTCTTGTGAAACCCAGTAGTATAGCAACACTCAAAGTATACTCACAAGAATACGCCGATAATTTAGAGAGAGAGAGAGAAAACTTTGTTTCGTGTGATTTTCAATTCTAACTTAGCCCTCTATTTATAGGAAAATATTAACATGAAAGGAGACTAAATAAATATAATAATAATATTCTTATTTTCTTCTACGCTAACCTAAGTTGCCAACAAAGACCAACCACCCCAAAAATCAACATTACATGTTGTATCCACCAACCAAAAAGGCCCCCCATAAATTTAATAAAAATTATTTTATCTTAGAAACTTCAATAATTCATAGAAAATAGCTCGTTTATCAGAAAAATTCGAAACTCGCGAATTTCCATGGGAAATTCCATTCTCTACAACTTTACAGAAGAAAAGTTTTCCAAATTCCAAACAGAAATTAACCAAAATCCATAAGCAGGCGATTTTATAAATACATAATAAATTTTCACAAGAAGAATTGTGTCCACAAACACACAAAACATGTGTTAAACATTTAATGCCACAAAATACTCTACCTCCTCATATACTCATATATCCCACATTCATTATAAAAATATCACCGTTAATATATTATTAAAATAATATATTTAATAGCCTCCGACAACAATGAATATTTTATAGCCTCTTGTGTGTTTTGTAAAATTTGCATATTTCACCTATAACTTTAAACTTTTATCAATTTTAACATTTACTGAATAATAATTATAAGAAAAATTGAATAATTTTATTTCATAAAATTCGGGGTCTTACAATCTCCCCTCCTTATGAAATTTCGTCCCCGAAATTTACGTACCTGGTATTTCAAAGAGTTGAGAATACCTTGCTTTCATTTCAGAGTCCATCTTTCCTGTCCTCATGATTTCTCCATTGCTTTCATCTCACGTATTTGAGGATATCATTCTAGAATACCGCTTCAAAACAAGTGGTTAATTGAATAAATTAACATATCACATAATATCCCAGATATTATGGTGACCAACAAATAAGCTTAGGTAGGACACACTAGTGAAGGATTTACTGTCTCTCTCCTCCTAGTTCTATTCCCGATCTCCGCCGGAGATCATATCCCCAAGCTACGATACCAAATGTAACTCTCATGGTGCTTCAACCACAAAGACCTTACATCGGGTACTATCGGTTTTGCCACCTGCAGCAAGGCGTCCCCTACGAGAGAGTCCGCGGTGCATCCCCATCAACAGAAGTCACCGGCGAGAGGCTCGGGGCTCTTTACTTATAGCTCACGATACCAAATGTAACGACCCCAAAATAGGTTCATTCAATCCAACCCATTCGAGTCGCCAAATACATGGTACAGAATACAACTACAACTTTATTACAATAATTGTCGTGCAAAATACAACAATACATATTTGTGAGTTTGGATATAAATATATACCAAATATAACACATGTCCCAACCGTGGACACACTCACAAAGTTGACACCTTACATAAAGGTATAGTCAAAACATTTTAGAAACTAAAATCTTTGGGAAGTGCTCAAGAAACCTTCGTATATGGAGGTCATGTGTTCAGGTTATGATAGATATCATATGTCAAAGAATTATCCTTGGTTGACCTAATAGACCCTTAAAGAAAAAGCGAGAAGATTACTATCATATTCTTCCCAATGGTGAGTCTTCTCTTGATTTATCATTATCTCCACTATCTCAAATTGAGAATTATACTTCAAACAAACACCAAGATTATATAGGTAGTAGTTTCGTATATATACTCGGCAAGTGGATGAACACATCCTCGTCTTATGATGATACGAGGTTGTATGTCATTAGACATCTTGTATGATAGTGACAAAACACCCTTCCAACGTTGGGTTTGACTCACCCTCAACAAATTTATAGACCACTGATTCTATTTCCTGTTATCCCCCACTCGACCCAAATTACACTCTTATTACACGAAAGGAATTTTAAAGCACAAGTGGTGAGCCACAACTAGCTCAATAAAGAATATCATGACTAAAGATAATTAAATTATCAATAGCCTCCATCAATAATAAATCGAGATTTAGAACATATGGTAGATGATAAAAATTTCAACCATAGTAGCGCATGAACGAAAAGCAATCCATTAAAAGAGTCAAATAGACTATAAAGTCTATTATCTTCTCCGTGTTAAAATCCACCAACAATGTTTTATCCCCAGTAACATCAATCAACAATTTCGTCCACAATCATATGAATAACTCATAATCATAATTGTAGTTCTAAATTTCTCTTCTCATCCAAGGCGAAGATAATTTTCATCACCTATCTTTACTCGAAACATCAAAGATCATGGTTACACCAAATCACATTTCTTGTTCATAATCATACTAATAATTTCATCTTTGCACTACTACCAAAGATATTCATTCATATCACCGGTTGGTCATGTTCATCTCAACACATGTTCATCTTTACCTTCTTGGCCAAAGATATTCAACAACATGTCATCTTCTGACTACTACCAAAGATATTCATCAATAATTCATCTTTGCTTCACAGCCAAAGATATTCATCAATAATTCATCTTTTTGCACCACTGAGCCAAAGATATTCCTCAAACAGTTCATATTTGCCTTATAGGCCAAATATATTATTATCTCAAAGAAATATATAATCATTTTGAATTTATATAAACAATAATTATAACCATGTTGATCATTTCACCTTTGCACTTAAGCTAAAGATATTGATTATATATATTCAATGGTCATGATCATACCAATCAACAATTCAACTTTTTTCATCGCCAAAGAGAACCCGGTCATGATCATACCAAAAATCTACCCATTTTTACACTCAAGTCAAAGAGAAATATCATCATTAGGGTTATAAAAAATGTTATATATGATAGTAAAATCAATATAATCAAAACATCTAGATTTAATCTTAAGAGTAATATTCATAAATCAACTATAATTTGGTTAGAAAAAGAAACCAATTTTGTCGTGAATAGTACCCGTGAATAGTAACTAGTAAATAGTAACTCATGAATAGTAACTCGTGAATAGTAACCCCGACATGAAAAAGGTAGAAATTCTACAATAAAATCCATACCAATATTTATGTATAATGATATTGAAAGAATAATATTTCTTAAGCTTATAAACAATTTATTTTAATTGTTTACACTTTACTAAATAATGCATTTAATCATTCTAAAATGCCAAACTCATAAGATTTCATCACCAATAACCAAAACCCTCATCAAAATCTGTGATATACCTCATATAGGATTCTCAAGTCATAAAATCTTATTTTCCAATTTTCTTACTTCACACGACATATTTAATTCATTTACTCATAACTAGTCCATTTTCATGAAAAATACCAAATCAGTTCCAAAAATATTTCTTTTCCGAGATTTAGCGAATATAGTCTCATATTGAACATATATTTTTCTCGAAAATTTTTAAAATTCATTTACTATTTTTTATATGGCCAAAAGCGCGAATATTAAAACATTTATCATAAAATGTACTTTTATCCAAAATTTCTAAAATTTATAGAATATACCCATGTTATATATATGTACTCCCAATAAAAATTTCATCAATTTTGGAGTTAACCACAAGGAGTTATAAGCGGTTACTTTTAAAATAGTCTTTTTCCGTAAAATTCATAACTCTTAATCTATACATCCAAAAATCGCCATTTTTGGACACAATCAACAAAACTCATCAAATTATCATTTCAAATTTTTCCAAATTTTTGAAGGTCTGAAAAGTTCTGAAACATGAAAAACATCACAACCCTTAAAATCCCTTACCTCAAAAAAAGCAGATTTACATTAGAATAACGAACGAAACGAACTTGCATAGTATAGAAACACTCAAGATACAAGAATACACTTGATAATATAGAGAGAGAAATAGAGAGAAAACTTCAGTTTACGGTGTGATTTTCAATTATAACTTAAGCTTTATTTATAGGAAAATCTTTAGAACGCATGAAAGGAGACTAAAATAATAAAATATTATTTTTCTTTTCTACACACCAACCATCCAAGACCAGCCATCCAAGCATGCCAATTCGAAAAAAAAATATAGCGACCACATGTTATTAACACCAACCAAAGTGGGTCCCACCATATAATTTAATAAAAATTATTTTATTTTTTGAAACTTCAATAATTCATAGAAAATAGTCCGTTTATCAGAAAATTCGAAACTCGCAATTTTCCATGGGAAATTTCATTCTCTACAACTTTGCAGAAGAAACTTTTTCCAAATTCCAAACAGAAATTGACCGAAATCAACAAACGAGCGATTTTACAGTCTATAATCAATTTTCGGTCAAAAATTGTGTCCACCGACACCCAAAACATATGTTAAATATTTAATGCCACAAAAATACTCTTCCTCCTCATATACTCATATATCCCACATTCATTGTAAAAATATTACCGTTAATATATTATTAAAATAATATATTTAAATGAATTATTTTATCAGAAAAGATAAAATATTAATTTTCAATAGTTGTCACATTAAAATTTTCTCCATCTATATCCACAATAAATATTTTCTTTATCCTAATAATCAATAATTAATTATTCACAAATAATATTACAGACTCACAGAGATCGACAACCGAGCAGTTCAGGGATAGAGAGGGCTTTCAATAAGGATTTCTCCTTGCTGGCCATGATTAGGTGACCATCACCTCTCCTAGATGTAACTTTCTAGACATTGCCAATAATGTTATCTCGATAATATTATTCAAATAATTTGAATTATTGATCCGATAATAGAAAATCTTTGTGCAAATGACAATTATTGAAACAATAATAATATATAATATCAACGCAGTTAATTATTGAATCAATAAAATAAAATATTCAAGCAATAATTACTCGTAACAATTATTGAGTAGTGCCTTCTTCACATAAGAATCAATAATTCAAAAATATCATGTAATACCGTGTGCTTCTTTGTGCAACAACGCGTATTACTTTATTTTACCAACCGTATTCCAACAAATGTTAAACTTGAACGATTACGCCGTTATTTATAAAAACTTAATTTTGTCGTTTTCTTCATTAAGCGCTTATTACATTATGGGGCCCACAAATGATCGCTTGCTGCGTCGAGACGGATATTTAAAACAAAAAGAATATTCCACATTAAGCGAATATTCTCCGGCACAACAATGGATATTTTATATCTCTTGTGTGTTTTGTAAAATTTGCATATATCACCCATAACTTTAAACTTTTATCAATTTTAACATTTCTTGAATAATAATTATAAGAAAAATTGAATAATTTTATTTCATAAAATTAAAAGGTCTTACACAACCGCTTTTTTTTCGTTATGGGGCCCACCAATGATCTGTACGCATTGCATCGAAGATTCCCTTTACAAAAAAGAATATTCCACGACCAAAAACTAATATTCCCAAACAATAATGAATATTTTATAACCACTTGCTTATTTTGTAAACTTTGCACATTTCATCCATAACCAAAGAATTATATCAAATTAACCCTTATTAATTTAGAATAATGAATAAAGAAAAATTCAATTTTATTTATAATAACTTGGGGTCTTACAAATAATACAGCATGCAAAAACCAAAATAAATATTGGAAAAACACCAACAAAAAAAACACAACTATATAATCAAATCCTGGACTTTGGTTTCCAAATTAAGAATTTGAAGGATCTAACTGTTGCATGTGATTGTGAATTATTTAAACTTGCAAGTGAATATATATACAAACTTGTGTATATATATATATATATATATATATATATATATATATATGTATATACAGAGGGTTGAAGGAGACAGATCTAAATAAATAAACATATATTTTTTTTCTAAATAAATGATTTTTGACTGAAAAAATCAAAAGAAGTGATCAAACCTTCAAGGCCTATACAATAAAATTAAAAAAAAAATATGAACAAAAACACAAAATATATAATTTATTCAAAGGAATTAATAAATCTATGAAAGCACACAAAATCATTTAAAAAAACGTTTTTTATTCCAAACTAGTATATATGTATATTAATATAAACTGCTATAAAATATGATTTTAATAGTTTATACACTTGTAATTAAAGAGAAAATTAATCACAATAATGAAGAGAATAGAATACCTTAGATTTATGACTTCTCTAGGCTGATGCTTCCTCAATATTCAATACGTATAAAGTGTGGGTAATTCTCTCTTTCTCATAAGCTATATATAGGAGGGAATTTACTTGCCTTCCAATTAGTTACTATTTTTAAGATCATTATGCTGACGTAGCTTACCATAATTGGGTATACAAACTTATTAATTATTTTAGATATCAATCCCTTTTTTTCTCAACTTTTATACGTGCTAGCTAGGTCTAAGAAAACTATAAAATCTCACTTTCCTTTTTGTCATTTATATTAAAAATGATTAAAAAGTCGAATAATTCTCTTATCTAATTTTATATAAATTTTCTTATAGAATAGAATATTTTGGGATTTCAAGAAGGGAGCCGAAGGGAAAGGAAAAAGGAAAATTAAATTAAATCTAAAATTTATTGGAGATTTCTTAACTATCCATTACCCTTTAATTGACATTGTTCTTGTGTTAATCTTGTATTAGATTTTTCATAAGTATATATATAAATAATTAGAATTATGCTCATAATGATAATTTTGCACATATATATATATATATATATATAAATACATTGTACGATATGTCGGTATGGAAAGAGAAGTAAGATTAAAAAAGTAAAAATAGATAAAAGAGAGTAAAAAAAATTCCAAATTTACATTTAGTGATCCCACAAGATTATATAAAGTGATGAATATTTATTTATTTTTTATAGTAATTGATCCCACTAAATGATATATTTACCCTTCACTTTATCTACTTTATTTTATTCTTTTAAGTACAAAAAAATTTATACATTTAATCACCCTTTTAAAATATTTTAGGTTGGAATAAAATAATTAGTGTTAAAAGTCGCAAAATATATCCTTACCTTATGTTGCGTTTGTGAGTTTGGATTGATGAGATGAAAATGGAAAGTATAGGAGGTGAAGGGATGAGAATGGATAAGAATGAATTATAATTTATCCTTGTCATATTTGTGAGTTTAAAAAAAAACAGGGATTCATTATATTTGTAATTATAATGAAGTGATGTGATTTTAATAATATATTTTTTTATTTGTGAGTTTAGAAGAATGGAAGTGCATGAAAAATATTTTTATTTTTAAACTATATTATTACTATATTATATTTACATATTAATGAAATAAATGACATGATTTATATTGAAAAATTATTTTAGGTACTACTCCCCCGTCACATAATATTTGACTATTATGATCAAATTTATCATTTTTTTTAATTAATAAATTTTAAAAAAATTAAAATATACGTCAAGTGATTATCGTTATAACAAATTACAGAGAATTTACTACTGGTGTCAATTTTCGGAATTTAAAAATTTTATATAAATATTTTTAATTAATAATTAAATAGAAAAATGGAAAGAAATCGAAAATATGTACGGATATCCTCTTTTTGAAACGCGTCCAACCCGTGTCTGACCTTTCCAATGTGTTAGGATAAAATTTGGGGGGCTCACACGTCTAAACACGCGCTCGCTTCTTTGTAGACACGTTGGAATATCCAATACCTTCCTTTTTAGATTTGAGAATAAATTATGTACGGATAGTATCTAAAATTAGACTTTTACACCTTTTAGTAAGAATATGACACATACAAAATATAGAAAAAAATAATAAAAAATTAATTGTATTGTTATTTACTATGAAGATTTCAAATCCCTTAATTTTCTCTCAAATTATATTATTATCGGAGAGTGTAAAACTCTAGTTTTACTGGTTATCTGTATATAAATTATTATCTTTAGATTTATATACATTCAAGGATTTCTTTAATTACAAAATATATTATTTATATAAATATATAAATTAATTTTATAATTTTTTTTTTTTTGAAAACAAATGGGTCATGAATTTTTCCCTAGGTTGTTGAATGAATTACCACAATTACCTAAGCAATTATTTTATATTGTTTCTTGTCTAAATTTTAACTTTTGCATTTTTAGATTAAAATTGATAGTTTAGTCGTGAATGTCTCTTCCTGTTGAAGATTAAAGGTAATTTTTTTTTAAATTTTTCTCTAATTAATTAGTAGTAAAAAACAGTGTTGGAATTTAATTTTTCAACTTTTCTAGGTAAAAATAAAAATTGGATAGGAGTCTAATTGAATATAATTACCAAGCAGTGCTTCCAAATTTTATTATTTTAAAATAACTAGTTGTTTTAGTTATTAAAGTTTATAGCAAAATATAATTAAATGATAGTGCGATATTTTTCTTATTTTCCTCTTTTATGTAAAATTTGATTGATTACATTTGACCTTTAACTTGTGTTATGTTCTTTTTTTGAACTCCTTCGCTCCAAAGGGATATTAGATTACAATAATACTAATATGAGAATTGTTAAATTTATAACATTTTTTATTATTTTCACAATAAAAGTGTCGCGTAGATATATAACGACGGTGAAAACTGTAGCTATATGATCTATAGCGACACTTTTATTGTGGAAATAATATTTTCTGTTGTGGATTTAACAGTTTCCTACTACTATCACATAAAAAAGGATCACATAATATTTATATACACATATATGCAAATTGTGGGGGGCCCGCCTGACATGTGCGGCTTATAATATACATGTGTGTATGTGAGCATTATGTGACCTTTTGTACTCCCTCCGTCCCAAATTAATTGCTCAGTTTTAACTTTTTAAAGTCAAATTGACTATTTTTAAAATTAATTTTTTTACTATTTTTGCTAAAATATAGGTGAAGAGATTATAACCAAAAGAAAGTATATACAATTTATTACTAATCCTAATTTTATAATTTTAGAAATATATTTATATATGCTTAATTATTAATTCTAAAATAGTCAATTTAATTTAAAAAAATCAAAATTGAACAGTTAATTTAGGATGGAGGGAGTACGTGATAGTAGCATTATTTATTAGATTAGTACACGAAAATAGTGAATTTCAGAATAATGTCAATCATGGTTGAATCTCAATATTATATATATATACAAATACAAACTTCATAATAAAGAGAAAATAAAAATCCACAATAAAGATAAATAAAATTTTGCAACAAAGAAAAAATAACATAACAAAAATTGATCCTACAAATTAATCTTATGTTATGAACTTAATTATAAATAGAGTTTTGTTATGTATTGCAATAAATTTAATTTGAATTATAATTACGAAATTTATTGATACATGAAGTTGATAGAAATTATAAGAAAATCTCATTTATTGGATCGGATTATCATGAAGTTAATTTTATGATAAGTTGGTCAATTGACCAATATAGTGTTAACACGCAGGGAGAAAGATCACCACTCGTATGCGTGTCGACATTGTATTAGTTAGTAGACCAAAGTTAATTTCATGATATCTATTCCCTCAGTTATTTCAACTTTTTTAAAAAAATTATCATTAATACTTATTCAGATAACTGATAATTCAAAATTTGACGTAAACATTCACGATAGATATCATTTTCTTTATAAATATTCATTATACTTTTCAAAATAAACAAAAAAAATCTTAATCTAGGCCAAAGGCAAATGGATTTTTGCCATTAAAACTCACTACAAATAACATAAAATAAATAAAATATTCTCTTTCAAATATATTATTTTCAAGTCAATATATTGACTAGTTTTTCTCTATTCTCTTTTCTCCGTAAGCAATTTCCTCTCTCTTAAACATACAACCATTTCCCCCTCTCTCTCTCTCTCTCTCTCTCTCTCGATGAACACTGACTTGTGAGGCTTTCCCGCTCTACCATCTATAAATAAACACTAAACTTTCCTAAAAATCCCACCAATACCATTCCCCTCTTCTCTATTTCTCTCTTTTCTCCTTCCCTCTGACAAACCGGAAATGGCCGCCACTGCTAACTCAAACCGTATCGCCGCCGCTGCCCCCGCCACTACTCAGTCGCTGTACCTCCAAGACACGGAGGAAGTGAAGCGCGTCTTCAACCGGTTCGACGCCAACGGCGACGGCAAGATCTCTGCCGCCGAGCTCACCGACGTGATGCAGGCGCTTGGATCCAACACCTCGCCGGAGGAAGTCAGCCGCATGATGGTAGAAATTGACACCGACCGCGATGGATTCATCAATCTCGAGGAGTTCACCGGATTTTGCAAGGGCGGAGAGGGGGATCCGAACGGCGACGGCGGTGTGCAGGAGCTAAAAGAGGCGTTCGAGCTTTATGATATCAATAAGAACGGACTCATTTCCTCGTCCGAGTTACACCAGATCTTGACTCAGTTGGGCGAAAAATGTACGGAGGCAGATTGCGTGAAGATGATCCAGACTGCTGATTCGGACGGTGATGGTTACGTTAGCTTTGAGGAGTTCAAAACGATGATGAGCAATACATCTAAGGGTTCAGATTTAGTCAGTTAGAGATTTTAACGGTGGATTTAGGGGTCATGCGTATGCAGGGGATCAATTGTTAGTGTTACCACTGATTTTAAGGTTTTGTTTTACTATATTCTACGTTGTTCGTTGGATAGGTGAAATGAAATTACACATATTGATCTCGTTAATATGTAGTTATTTTTTTAGTAAGTTAGTTAATTAGTCAATATAATACTGACATACATACAATTTCGTCTGCATATTAGTATTTTATTAATCTATTAATTAATTAATAAATTTATCGCACTTCATACTAATCACTTCCTGCACGTATATGGGAGAAAAGTTGAGTTCGTTTAATTTTAGTTTAATTGCCCTCTTGATGATATTAAATGACTAGAAAAGTTGAGTTCGTTTTCTAAAATATAGAAAAATTATTGATTTTTTTAATATAATTTGATATATTTTAAATTTGTATAAAATAATTTAATTTTAAAAAATACAAAAATTATAAATTATTTCAAATATCAGTTTACGGTTAATTGTATTTAAAATTTTAAAATTAATATAATTTCATTGAAGTTTTAAAAGCAGAAATGTGACAATTTGTACTTTTTCATGTTAATTTACAGTAATCCTATTAATTTATTTAAAATCGGATAAAAAGGGATTTGGATTTCTTTTATCACACAGTCCTTTCAATTTTATTCAATACACTATATTTTTATAGTTGTGAATAGTATAATTTAAATCGATATCGATTAACTAATTTATTATATCAAATAGCTTAATTGTTTCAAAAATAAAAATAATCAAACACTTTTTCACCATTTGATGAACATATTAATTTTTCATCAAAATTTTAATGGGTCAAAATTCTTTTAGACTTTTAACGGTGAAATTATTTTAATTATTATAATTTTTGAAGAATTGATCTTAATATTATTAACTATATATTAATATATTTTGACTATTAGTAATAAAATTTTTAAAATTAAATAAATAATATATTAGGTGAAATTGCAGAAAATATGTAATAGGAGAAGTCAAATCCTAACTATTTGCTTTTACAACGTATGAGTTATGACCACTTGCAGCTTATGAAGGAACCACGACCTCATTTTCGAAAAATCTCTGTGCCGGACAAACACTAATTTTTTTTATGGTAATTGAAAAAATATTATTTTAACTGCGTGTCAACACTATATTAATTAATTGATCAACTTTACTTTCATAATAATCACTAACATTTTGTATGAAGCTTGAGTGCCAACAAATGGATTGACAGGGGAAGACATTATTTATCCATCTCTCTCTCTCTCTCTCTCTCTCTCTCTCTCTCAATATGTGTAGGTATGTGCTTTTCCTACATGTCTTTTATCTTATTATATATATATAGAGGCCGGATCAGGTTTGGATTTTCGGTTCGGACTAAAATTCGGACTTTTTTTTTGTTTTTTTTAAACAATTAAAAAAATAATAAATAAATTATGGAACTTGAATTTTTACATAATACAGTATTTTGGGTGTGATTTGGATACATATAACAAAATATGTGTGTACAGTCTGTACACACCCAAAACATTATATTATGAAAAAAATTTCAGTTTCATAAAATATTAAACTTTTTTTTAGTTTTTTTTTTTAAAAAAAAGTCCGAATTTTACTCCCCAACGGGAGTCCAGACCTGATCAGTTCTCTCTCTCTATATTTATATATATGGCCTCATTCTCTAGAAAATTTTAAATAGCAAACCAAAAGCGAACTAGTTATAGCGACGATATAACATACAAAGCCGACGACATAGCTATGAAGACGATTTAAACCGTCACTATAGCTTAAAAAATCCGTCGTTATAGCCGATTCACTTTTGGTTCACTGTTTAAGGTTCGCTGAAGAAGGATATCGTGTATATATATAAATTAATAATAAGTTGTATTTAAAATTATTTTTTATAGACAAACAATATAATGTGGACATTTTTTGTGAATGTGTTAATTTGGAAGTAGTTAGCATGAAATTTATTTTTGAGGAAGTTGGTTAATTGGAAAATAAAGTACTGACACGCAGGCGAGGTTCTATGTGTGTCAACATTCTATTGATCAATTGACCAACTTACCCAAAAATAAATTTTATGCCAATTGAATCCTGATAATTTATTACAATAATTTATCCCAACTTAAGAAAGAAGGGTTTAGGTGGGGAGGGGATAACTTGCTGTCTTCATAGCTCAGTTGCTTCTATTTGGACTTATTTTTATAATTTACCCTCAACATGATTCGAATATATGCATTCCAATTTCCACGCGCAAGATCTCTTCATGTACAAATAAGTAATTTTCTTTACTACAAATTAATGTATGTATATATTAACTAAATAATTAATATTTTTATTAATTAATAACATTTTAATTTCCAATATTTTTTTATACCTATCAAACCATATTAAAGGCCTTCTAGAAAATAGAAAGAGGAGAGTTCTTGGAGTGGGCTTATAGAGAATATTCAACCAAATAAAGCAATAATGGAAGGCATAAAATAAAAAAAAGCTCATTGACAAGTTTGCATGTGGGGGATTATTCAATATATGATGGCTTACTATTCCTAACGTATTTGAATTCAAATGGACATTAAGGATGTTCTAACTATATAAATCATATAGCCATGAATTTGTTCTAAAATATTTAAAAATAAATGCATGAATTTAAGAAAAACCAATGTGTTAATTGCTAAAATATCAATAACTATATTTAGAAGACCGACTTGAGTTCTGGTTTTTACTTAATTGAAGAATTAATCGAGTTAACTCAGTAGTGATTCATATTATTCAATTTTATATTCCCTCCGTCCCATAATAATATATATAATGTTTTAGATAATTTTATTTTTGTCAAAATATTTGACGTTTTATATAATTGATAGACACATAATTCATACATTTTATTATCCCTAATTTTGTCTTTTGAATTAAATTAGTTTATTTAATTAATATGTTTTTATTTTATTTTGTAGGAATTGATATTTGCTGCAATAAAGTTAAAATCTTGAAAGAATCTTACAACAGAAGGAAAGAGGTGGAACAATCTTGGTGTGTAAGTTAAATCCAACAAGAGAAAAGAAAGTCTATATAGAAGATCTCTTTATCTAGAAGATCTTTTGAGAAGTTGATTGTCACTAAGAAGTTGAAACCTACATGGAAATTGAACAAAAGAGATTAAGTTCAATGTATCTAAATTAGAGCACAAAATTATAAATTACTTATTAATTGTACGTTCGTTGGATGATCCTTAATTAAAAGTAGTTTTCTTATTTATTTTTAATCTTCTTATTTTCTTTATTTTAGTTAGTTTAATTATTTTCCATGTCTAGTTAATTTCTTTAATCTAGGATGAAGATGGAAATAAATAATTATTCTTGATAATATTTTTCATCTCTTCTATTATTTATATTTTTATGTTTACTTGATTTCGCTTTCATATTTTGTTATTGAAATACTTTCGTTTTATAGTTCTTATGTAATTTTGAATTAATTAAGAGGTTTTGATAGATTATTGTTAAGATATGAGTTTTTCATAATCTATACTTACTCAAAGCAAGAAGTTTTGATGACTTATAGTTAATCATTAAATTTTCATTGTCTATGCTTACCCACATTAATTGTAAAATCCCTAAATTAAAGGGAATGGAGATCAAAATCATAATAAAGTTATAAAAATAAAAGAAATTGAATTACTTATTATGTTTATAATTTAATGGATTCAGATTCCTAGATTGTTTCCTCATTATTAGTTTTTATATTCTAATTAATCAATTTTCAATCTTTATTTCTAATTAGCCTAAAAGAGATATTAAGGATACATTAAAATTAATCTAATCTCTATGGGTTCGACTTGTACTTGTCCGTTCTTCAATTTGACAATGTACACTTGCAGTTATATATTTTTATCACATCAATAATTTAGGATAACTAATATCAATCTTTCCAAAATTAACCCTCATGAGAAAATGTTACGGATGAAAGAAAATATGAGATAAGTATATGATAAAATGGTATTATAGATAATTAATACCATATTTAATGCTATACAATTATTTTCTTAATTCTTGTGTACAATTCTAAAACATCATATTTTATGAGGGAGAGAATATTTAATAATTACAATCGACTTGACTCGGTAATTGTTGTTAGATTAACTTTTTAATTATTAATGATGAGCACAAAAATTTTAACATTGATAAGATACTAATGCCGTTTTTCAAGTTTCATGAATGTACAAGTATTATGGGCTATATGCATATACACATCTCATTATTACATAAAGAAGATTACGACGACGAAGTTTTTGAAGGCTATGCGACAGTTCACCCGTCATCAGTAATTTATAATAACTATTATGACGGTGAAACTGTCATTATATATTAAAAAATTGTCATTATAGACGAACGTGTCTTACATGATGTGTACAAACATTTTTCTAAAGGCTTATTATATTTAATTAAATTAGACAAATATTATAAAAACACTATAGCTTTATATAGAAAATTAGAAATAAAATTTTAAAATAAATACTTTCAAACTAACGCGCGCTATCAAACTTGTATATGTAAAAGCTATTACATGTAAATCTATCTCATTTTTATACAGAGCATGCTCTGGAATAACATACATTAATTTTAATAGCAGAAAAAGAAACTAGATATACTAAGTATTTCAAATCATTGGTTCGAATTTATAGTTTAAGAAAGTCAAAATTAGTCAAAATGCTAGGGAATGATACTCTGAATAAGGTATAAATGAGTCGAATTGAACCGAATATATAGTTGATCGAATTTGATTCGCAATTAAATTTATACTTAAATTCGACTCAAATAATGGTACCTGAACTCATTATGTAAATAATTAAAAAAAAATTAATTGGTAAAAATAACAATTAATATAATTATCAAAAATAGAGTTCATTAAAAATCATTACAAAATTATTTCCGAAGTTCAATTTCTTGAATAAAATGCTATAAAAATTATTAATATAAATTAAATTAAATTAATTAAGTAATAATATGATATAAAAATTATTAATATAAATAATAAAATGATAAAAAACTATACTAATAAAATGGTTGAAAAAGAAAATTATACTATTAATAATGATGTGATAAATTATCAGAAGTCAAATTCCCATTTTCTGGAATATTCAATGATGTGATAAATACCAAAAAGAAAAAGTGGACTTTCTATTAATAATTTATTTAGTAGAGCACTATTTCATATATAATTTTGATATTTTTACATAATTTTATATTTCAAAAAAGTATGATAAATTCCACTTTTATTTGAGAGAAATATATATAAAAATATTAAAATTATATGTGAAAATATCATTTGAGATTGTGATATATTTAATCATATTATTTCCAAGATCAACCTTCATGATGATGCATGCCACATTTCAAAGGTAGCATAAAAACACAAAATTTTTGTTTTTATCTTTTATTATTATTTTGTTTTCAGACGTAGCTAGCCGTAGATAGGGACCCAGAATTCTTGAAAAATTTAAGAAGGTATACTAGGCTTCTAGGAATTATTATCTTGGTCAACAAATAATGGCAAGATCTATTATTATTTCAATCTTTATATTGAAAAATAATATAGAATTTGTTAATTTAAATTAAAGATATATTGAATAAATAGAGTATTATTATTATTATCATGTCATCACTACTATTACATGTATAACAAAATTTAGGAGTACTTTAAAAATCAAAATTAAAAATTATTAATTTTAAGAATATATTTTCTACTAATCTCTAAAAATAAAAAAATGTTAAGGAAGATGACACTAAATCTTTTATGAGTATGTTTTTGGGCATGATTCTAGATTTATAAAAAAAAATAAAAAGCCAAAACATGGGCATGTGTTATATAGTGAGAGTAACTAATAGCAATAATAATTTATTTAAGACAAAAGAAAAATTGGCATATTTTAAATATTATTATGTAGCAATAATAGTAAGGGGTTAGGTTAAATGTTGTAACATAAATGGAATGAAATATGGGTTGAAAAATGGTTAATCGGTTCAGAACTATATTTATTTTAAAAAATATGGGTCCAAACTTTAACCAACCTGAATAAATAAAAATGGTTAACCAACCCATTTAATTCCAGTTAATATGATTTGATCAAACAGTTAACTAACTATTTTAGTGGACGTTTATTAAACTCTTATTTCAACTAGTTATTTTATTTCTATTTTTTAAAAAAGTGATCACACTTTACTATAATACCCTTACCAATTGAAGTTTTACAAATTTAAGAGTGGTCCACTCTTGCACCCATATGGATCCGCCCTTGGCTATGTACATTGTACGTGGTATTCGAACCCACTGCGTTCATGGTACCCGAACCCACTACGTATGTGGCGCCCGAACTCGAGACTCCATGGTCTAGCCCTTTCACTGCTAAGTTTCTTAATGCTACTTCCTCCGTCCCATAGTTATAGGTTGATTTTTTATTTTGAGATGTCCCAATATATAGACTATTTACTATTTATAAAATTTAGTTGGTTCATTGTTTTACTTTTATGCCCTTATAATAAATATTCAATCATTACTCTTTTTTTTTGAAGAAACAACATTCAATGTCATTATTTTTATCACCACATTTAATGTTGTTGTATTCTCTTTGGTTAAAGTTCTATAGTTATGAACTTTAATGGTTAGTACACGTCAATCAATAAAATTGAGAGTTCCAATGTGATAAGTAAGGAGTAATTAACTTATTCATTAATTCCATATTAAGGGGTATATGTGAAAAATTATGTTAAAAATTACAACTTAAACTAATTTTCTTAAACTATGTGCCAAAAAAAAATCAGCCTATAACTATGGGACGGAGGGAGTAATATTTTAGGGCTAAGGTACAAAAATACCCCTGACATTTTTTTGATGTCTACCGAGCACCCTATACTTTTTTTTCTTCCAAAAATACCTTTAACATTACACATTTTGGGTCAATCGTGCCCCTGGATCTAACGGAATTGCCACATAGACTAACGTTGCTCATACGTGACCTTATTTTGCTGACTTGGACTCAAACAAAGTTGAAAGAAACTCTTTGTCAGTCCAGATCCATTACTAAGTTGATCGACATCTCTTGTCTAAATCAGCAAATCACTAAATTTAGACAGAAACACAGACCTATATGGCTAAATTTAGGCGTAAATATTACCAGATCTCTCCAACATCACATCGACAATTCTCGCACAAATCCAAAATACCAAAACACTCATTGCTATAAAAAATTATAAATCTCAATTCAATCAATACAAAGACATAATAATCTCACAACATCAATAAAAGAAAGCAGCGCAGCTTCTTCATATGCAGATTTTCAAATACCAAAGAGAAGCATGTTGAAAATCCCCCTAAATAGCATATAATTTCGCGATTAGGGACCTTCGCCCCTTTTGAAAAATGAATAGATGCTTATGAGAAAGGCATCTGGACTAAAATAGAGTTTCTTTAAACTTTGTTTGAGTCCAAGTCAGCAAAATAAGGCCACGTATGAGCAACGTTAGTCTATGTGGCAATTCCGTTAGATTCAGGGGCACGACTGACCCAAATGTGTAACGTTGAAAGTATTTTTAGAAAAAAAAGTATAGAGTGCTCGGTAGACATCGAAAAAAATGTCAAGAGTATTTTTGGACCTTATCCCTAATATTTTATGTTCCATCGACTCCCATGCTTCTGGTCCTCTTTTGAGTGTGAGTTCAATTAAATTAATCTGTGAAGTCAAGTCAAGTCAACTCAACATAGGTAGGAGTAAGCACCATATAGTATCCACAACTCAACAAACAATATGAGATGAGGGTACTATTTTTATATGTATTTTTAATATTTATACATGGTTCTTTTTCAGTCTCACATGAATGTGAGACCCACTCTATACTCATGTGTGAGAGGTTCATGAGAAAATATAAAAAATACATGTGAAAATATCAGTTCCTTATAAAATTAGTCTTGACACTTTTGGATTCTTATCCAAATCCATGAAGGTATATATTGGCATTATCACTAACAAAACACATTCGTAATGGTGAGAACATATATCGACTATTAATACTTGAGGACCTCTAATTAATACGTAATTACGCACATTTTCATATTCTTAAATATCTCATTTGCTATCACTAACTTTACTATTGGAGACGGATACTGAGAAAACTATTTTGCGTATTCATTTATTCTAAACATCTAGTGGTAAAAACGGCGAAATATAACATTATAAAGTAAATTTCTCCTAATTCTCATGCCGACATTTCTCTAAATTCTTCCAAAGCTCTTGAAATTGAAATATATATATATATCCCGACTCTCTCAAATAATCTGGAGGAGGAGCGAGAAATATATGACGGTTTTTTACGTCATTATAACATAAAAAAAAAACCTATTTATGTTATAAAGAAAAAAAAAACCGTCATATATATAGCCGATTTGTTCTTGGTTCGCTCCTTCCAGTTCGCTGAAGAAATGGAATATATATATATATATATATATATATATATATATATTCTTAAGTTATTGAATCATAATAGTATTGATTATAAAAATTAAATTTGTTAGTAAGCACTATTTGCATGGACAATAATTGGTGAGATGCAATGAATTTGTTAAAGTGATAGTCATGGGTTTTTCAGGTTGAAAATTAGTGTCAATATTATTTGGATAAAATAACAAGGAAATTATTAAATCCTTAACAAAAATTATTATTTACACTATAAAAGTGTCGCTATAGATCATATAGTGACGATTTTCACCATCGCTATACATCTACAGCGACACTTTTATTATAAAAATAACAAAAAAAAAAAATTGAATTTAACAATTATCGTTAACAATGGACAATTTAAATCACGTGTTTGAAAAGTAGTGTCAATAGGAGACGGCTTGAAAAACTATTTTTTGTTTTGTTTCTTCAATTTTAACTTTTCTTAATTTTATTAAGAACCTAACACCCTCCATGGTTCTATTTTTTTTGGGTTGACAAATCTTCAAATTAATATAAAAAAGATTAATTTATTCAATCAAAAAAATACGAATTACTATATTCAAAAATAAAATTCCAATTGATAACCGCTTCTACCTACATTCGAAGTTTTGGAGGGTAGGGATTTTGGCTAAAGAGGAAAAAAGAAGAAAATAAAACATCTTCATGGTTCTATTTGGTAATGCTTCTTTTATTAACACTAGACAAAAGTTTACCAAGTACACTTGCCAAAAATTAAGTTAGTAAGTATACGATTACTTCGCATTTGGAGTGTTTAGAAGTTCAAACTTACTCTATAATATTGTTTGACTAGTGGTAATTTATTTTAAATACAACTTATTTTATTCAGAAATGCTGAATTTGGGACTCAAACTCAACACCAAACCCTATTGCCGCAAACACAAATAGCCGAACAAATCCTAAATGGAATAGAAAAAGTTCTTAAAAAATGGGTTGGCTTAATTTTTGAATTTTCTTTGTTAATATTATGGGTTTTAAATAGGGGTGTGCAAATAAATCGATTTTTTCGGTTTTTGGACGAATCGGACCGGTCCGAACCGGCCAGTTCGATATAAATATAATCGGTTCATTAAATTTTAAAAACCCGATATATACTAGCTTTTTGATGCAAGTTTGATCTCGGCGCTTTTATGGTTCGGTATAAACCGAACTAGACTGGTATATACCGGTTTTCTAATTTTTTATTAATAATAATAATAATAAAATATTGAGTATAATAATAAAAATAATAATAAAGTAATAAAAATAAAAATAATAATAATAATAAAAATAATAATTATATTAATTTTGTAAAATCCTTTACTAAATCGGTACAGCTTAATTGATATACCTTCTAACCTAGATCGATATTTTGAGTAATTTTTTACCGGTTCGGTTTGGTATCGGTCCAGTTCGGACCGATTTTTACCGGTTGTCCACCCCTAGTTTTAAATATATATTTTTGGTCTCAAATGATACGACATTAAATAAGACAAATTGTATTTTATCGCATAGGTAATCACAAAATATTTATTCAATCAATGTTAGAATTACACATCACTGAAACAAAAGATTTATTCAGTGTATTTCTCAAAATCTTAAACTTTTGGACTTTGTATTTAGTTAATAAAATTCTCTTAGCCTTTTACAAAAATAAAAATAAATTTAAGATCTCTGACATTATCCTTCAAAATATGATCGACTTAATCGTATCATATATAAAACTAAAGATTTAATTTTTCTAAAGAAATGAGTGGCTGGCTCATTTGTATATTTATTTATAGTTTCTCCAAACTTTTTTTTCCCATATAAAGGAAACTATTTGCTCTTATATATTTTGAACCCAAGCAAATATTTTCTTAATTCTAAATAGTAAAACTTAACATGGTGGTAAGAACTTTATTCTCCTTGTTTTTGTTTTTTTGCCCCTATAACTTGAAAATATTAATAAAACAAAAGACATAACTAAGAACTCAATATTCATGTGAGAGAAATTATATAAAATATTATTTTTTTTCACGTAGAAATATCAGTTCCTCAATTTTAGAATTTGTGGTGTTTGGTGTCTAACTTTTCTTAGAAATTAAACAAAGTAGAAGTATAATGAATTCTCCTAATTAACTGTACAATCATACTATGATGAAAAATTACAATAATCAATCAAAACTTACGTAAAAGAATTAACAAACTTCACTTAAAATTAAAAATCGAATTTGACACCTAAATGAATAATATTGACTTCAATTAAACCTTTCATTATGAGCTGTTTGTTTAGGACTGAATGGTTGAATGGCTGAATCGGTCAGCCATTCAGTACGTTTGTTTTGGAAAAAAATTTATCTGAATTGCTGAATGTCAACCATTCAGACGATTTGAGCTGAATGGTTTATTGTCATTTTTCTGGTTGAATGAAGACTGAATGAAGTTTTATTTTTACAATATTAACTATTTTATTAAGTAATATTAAATAAATTTACAACAATTTTGAATTTTTTTAGAGGAGTAAAATAATAAAAATATGTTATTCAAATGTTTCAAACATGTCAATTATCAAACAACTTTTTTCATTCAGATTCAGCTCATTCAGATCCAGATTCATTTCAATTTTTATCAAACACCCCCTTAATATCTTTTAGGTTTTTCACTAATTTAAGATAAGGAGATCACTATTTTTATACGTGTTTTTGATATTTATACATAGTTTTTTCTCAAATGAAAGTGGAGCCCACTATCTATCTAATAAAATATAAATGATTTTGAATTTCCCGCTCACTCAATAAATTATCTGGATCGTTCAAACTTTGAGATAAATTTCACCGTCCATACAGTGCCGGAGGCACGGGACCCAGCTAATATACTCATATAAGAGGGGATCATATAAAAATATCAAAAAAATATACGAAAAATATCAGCCTAAGATAGAACAACACTACAAGAGAATCCGATGAGAATATGCAATTCTACAATATTCCAAAGAGAATAATTTATTCCAATTTTGTCCAAAAAAGAAAGAAAATGTGGGAAATAATTTTTTTTCTCCCATTAGTCATTTCGATTTCTTTTTCCATTACATAATGTCATTGATAATTCTAGATAAATTTCTTTAAAAGTTTAAAGTGTTATTAAATTAAGTATAAAAATATTATTAAATATATATTTATTCTTACAACATAAATATTAATCTGCGATTATATATACAATTACAAAGAATAGGTTAAAATTACAAAAGATTACTAACATCAGTCCATTACCAAACACATTAGGTGGTGATTGACATAGAAACTAATTTCATCACCAAAAAAATAGTCAAATCGAAAAATAATAATTTCAAAAGTAGATAATTTGCAATGATTATCCTTTCTTACTTCACTTTTAAGCCAAATTATTATAAACACTTGAAGAAATTTAATGACCTTGGTCCCTACTTGGCTTGACTATAAGACACCCAATCAAACAATGCCACCTATACATATAACAACAAAGTTATTTTAAAAATAAATAATTAAAAATAACTAAATAACACGTGGAGAAAATTGATTGGGCCTCAGTCACTCATTGTGTTATTAAAAAGGTAAGCTTTTTTTTACTTCTTTAATTATGAAAATATTAGAAAAAGGGCAGGCCTTGTGAAGCAACCATAATGTCTTTTTCACATGCCACCACTGACCAATTTCCTTAGCCAATTCCAAAAGAGTCTTGACAAAGTATATATTAACTACAAAACTTTGTTTTTAATCCATACATATATACTATTAAGGTGGCTTTAATTTGTTTCAACCATGTTCATAGTCTTTGAATTTTCTTTTGCCTAGCTGAGCTCAGCTGAGGAGGGAGAGCTTTTATTTTTATTTTTATTTTTTATGGCTAATTCATTTGATGAAGAGTGTGATTACTTGTTTAAGGCCGTACTAATCGGCGACTCGGCGGTCGGAAAATCTAACCTTTTGTCGAGATTTTCTCGTGACGAATTTCGTTTGGATTCGAAGCCAACGATAGGGGTCGAATTCGCTTATCGGAATATTAGGGTGGGGGATAAACTCATCAAAGCCCAGATATGGGATACTGCCGGACAAGAAAGGTATATGCATGTTCTTCTTGTTGATTTATGCTCGTTCTAAGGTGTGCATATTAATTAATATTATTAATACACATAATTATTTTATTAAATATTCTTTTTTTTCCGGGTGAAGCTGAAAATTTATGATATTTTCAAATTTAAAATTGACATGATGATGATCATTTAAGTTTTCAAAATAATTAATCTTATAATCAGACGTAGTACTTTTTAGATAGTTTGTAATATTCATAATTGTATTGACAAAAATTAAATGAATTCGTGTCAATTTTGAGTTTAAAAATATTTGATATTTTAAAAGTCACTTATAATTTGGAATGGAGGAAATATATGTTTTGGATTTATATTAGGCAAAAATGATCAAATTTAAATGGAACACAATATAATATATTCTTATTTTGGATTTGCCAGGCCATGGCACTATCCATTGAACTTGTGTTAGCCAATGTAGGCTATGTAGCTTACTAACACTTTGTTTGTAAGTCAAAAAACAGAGAAATGAAAATCTTTTGTTTGTAAGTTTTCTTAGTTAAGAAAGCTTAGTAAAGGTAAAGAAAATTGGATTTTGGATCCATTTTTTATTAGAATTTTTTTGGGCAAAACCATAGGAAAGCTAAGGATTGGAAAATGAATTTAGTAAACTTCTTTTTTATTCCTAAATTACCATTAACATTAACATTGGAAAACAAATTTTGGCATGCACATCCTATGCATAGTGACACTTTCTTAAGTAAACTTACAAACATAACTAAGGAAAATAAATTTTCTATCATTTCCTCACTTAAATATCCTTAACATTCCTTACCCCCAAAACTTAGAAACAAGGTGCAATGAATTTCTTGGTTTACCCAAATAATTAAAACCCAAACCTAAAAAGATGGATAAATAAATTAGCATGAGAAAATAGAGAGAAGAAACTACGTCAAAGACAGAATAGTACGTAAAACAATACAAGTGTTGGTAGCATAACAAATATGTCTTTCTCGTTATTAATATGTTTGTTCACGACACTCGTGGCCTGCCGAGAGAATCGATAGTGTATCTTTCGACCGTAAATTTTGTAAAAATATTAGGATTTCCTTATATATATATATATATATATATATATATGAATAAGGATGAATATTTTTCAAAAATTATTTTGTCCCGTTTATCAAACTCCTTTCGTACAAGTGTGCGAGTTATTTACTCAAGAAATATGATAAAACTAGCAAAATAGTTGATGAAAACAACTATATATTTCCTATATATCTTTCACCCCTCGTTTCCAAAATTAATTAGTAGTTCAACTCACCTATACCATCTATTTATTTGATTACTCCTGCTTTATATATTCTTTCCAGATTTAGGGCCATAACTAGCTCTTATTACCGGGGAGCCCTAGGAGCTTTACTTGTTTACGATATAACTCGAAGGGACACATTTGAAAGCCTGAAAAAATGGCTGTATGAACTAAGAGAATTTGGCAACCCTGAAATGGTGGTACTTCTTATTGGCAACAAATCTGATTTAAGTGCTCAGTCAAGACAAGTTGGTATGGAAGATGGAGAAACCCTAGCACAACTAGAAGGCTTGTGCTTTATGGAAACATCTGCAAAGGAGAATCTGAATGTGGAAGAGGCTTTTTACCACATGATCACTAGAATTCATGAAATTACAAGCCAAAAAAGCCTAGAGACGACGACGACTACTAATTCTTCAACACTTCATGGGGGGAAATTAGTACAAACTATCAATGTTAATGTTGATGAAGTATCTGCTACTAAACATGGTAATAGTTGTTGTATATGATTCAGAGGCTACAATATTTTATTTCTCTTCCCTTTTTCCTACCCCATTTTTGTAAGCATTTTCGAGATATTGATTTTTCTGTTCTACTGAATTTATATTTTACGCTCTGAACCAATATTTTTTTTATGGAAAAATTAAAGTTCTGAAATTTTCAATCAAGGTATATATGATATTTTTCTTCTTTCTTTTTCAATTTTTTTATTATATAAAATGGCAACAAGGCATGTATGATCGGTGGCGGAACCAGAACATGTTTTTAGGGGTCAAAATACATCAATAAATTTTTTTTATTAATTGACGCTTGAAGAGCTTCTTTCGGTTGTACGAGTGAGAGGAGGCAGCTGTATCCTGCGAGTCTGCATAGTTTGAAAACGTCTTAAAATTTGTTCGTTTTCAATTGTTAAAAAAATATCTTTCTCAATATAAACTACCAGACTGCCATTCATCCACTCGTCTCCCATTTTATTACGTACGCAAGTCAGTCTTGACAATTTTCATCGCTCAGAATACTCTTTCAATAGTAGCAGTTGCAACTGGTAAAACCAAAGTCAACTCGATCTATCGATATACCAATATAAAAGTCATATGTCTTCTTGTTTCAATCAGCTTCTTCGCAAGACTTTCCAAATCCAAATTTTCGATTCCAAAAAATTGACTATCGCATCGCATATCATAAATGTAATTTTCAAGTTGATCCCCAAGTATCATGCGATCAGTCAATGAAAAATCTTCTGGATAAAGCTCAGCAAGACAGAGTTATTTATTTTTGTCAAATTGAGAGAACGAATCCCTTGGATCAAGGCATGATATGCATAAAAGTAACTCTGTGCTTGCTTCTGAAAAACGACTGTTCATTTCTTGATAAAAGTGAGCATTCGGTAATTAATCGAACCGAATAAACATTTCGGGTATATATAACCGAAAACTGAAATTCAACTATTTTAAGTATCCGAATTACTAACCGAAATATACAATAACCGAATAACCGAATACCAAATAACCGAATTAATTATTCGATTATTGGGTTAATAACCGGATTTAATAGTTGAGAACTTACTTACAGCCGCTGATAGCGTCCAAGTTGAATTTGCTTACAACCATGTTGAAAACATGAAACCCATCTCTCAATTTGATTGTTTAGGGCAAGTATCAGGTTTCATGGACTAAATCTTTGAATATATATAGGTTCTGGGTTTTGATTATTGGGATATTTATATCATCTTGTCATACAATTAATATATTAATCAATACAAATCAATCTTTATATATAAATACATCAATGCTATCCTTCAACTCAATCAATTTGTCTTCCAATTTGATTTTCAACAGGCAATAAATTGCAGTAACAGTCCAAAATAAAAAACTCACGCCAAATCAATCTCGATTTCAATTGAAAAAACCGTTCGTCTCTTCAGTTTCCCAATCCTCCATCTTCCGCTTCCGCTTCCCCATTCAATTATGCGTACCAATCACAAGAAGTAGAAGAGAAAACACCCAAAAAAAACCTCCCAAAAGTCTTAATCCTCAAACCACCCAACGTTTTCAAGATCCTCGAGAAGCATTTTTGCCGGAACTTACAGACCAGTTATCAGCGGCGAGCAGCTAGATGTCGAGGCCTACGCTGCTCTCTACACTGGCCGGACTAAAATCTTCCGGTTACTATTCATTGCTGAACGATATGACAACGTTTCGATGAAATTGGAGGCTCTTCGACTGGCGTTCGATGAGATTAAGAAGGGGGAAAACACCCATTTGTTTTGGGAAGTTGTGCAGAAGATTGATGGCCAGTTGGGTTCGAATTATAAACCCGACCCGGATTGGACTGATGCTGTGGAACGAAGGGCCGAGCAGAGGAAAGAGAAGCTGGAGAATGAGCTGAATGCTTATCGGGTATGCATTGTTTATTGATTATTCTTTGTGGGTTTTAATTCAAGGGTTTTTGGAGTTGTATGAATTGGATTGTTTGTTTAATAAAGTTTGACAAATGGAGTTAAAATATCTAGGGTTACACTTTTAGTTTTGGGTTTTGTTTATTGTTAATCGATCAATTCCTTTCAATCAACGCAGTTTCGGTTCAAGCCATGTTCTGCAACTCTGATACTCGCGTCACCGCCGATCTCCTCCGCCGCCTCCCGTCGCTTGGCCTCATCGTCACCAACAGCCGGCGTTGACCACTAAGGCCTTAGTGGGGAAGCAGATGCAGAGGTTTTGTCAACAGTGCAGCAGGTTTGTGAATTCATTTATCCGATTTAACACCATATTACCATGTTGTTAATAATTTTTGTTTATGGATTATTGTCTATTTCCTCTCTCTTTAATGTAGCATCAATTTGTCATATGAATTTCGAATAATGGGTTGTTTTTCATATGTTGTTTTGTACCTGATTTAATTGAGTATTGCCCCCAATTTTGTTCATCACATAATGGCTTTTCTTGCACTCCCTTTAGAAGAATCTAAATGGAACATATATTTCAGTAAGCATTTCCAATTCAAACCCAAACTCAAACCCAGGTTTTTTGATTCATTTATGTTTTATTTTACATATAAAAATGGTTGAATTTGTATTTTTTATATACATGGGTCTGTTGGTCTTTGATATTTTAGATGTTTATATTTTTTTGAATTAGATCATTTTCTCTTTTATTGGGTGATCTGAATTTGAATGCTAAAACAAATATTCCAAAGTCAGAATGTTAAAGGCAGTTAATATTCCAAAATCCATTAAGTAATATTCCATAAATCTGTATATCGAGTTAATTTGTAAATAGCAATTTGGGTAGGTTATGGGAAGCATTACAACTATTGGGTTTGATGATAACTGTGGGTTTTTCCCCTTCTGTTCATATTTGGAGTATACTAATTGATGGGTTTTGTAAATCTAGCAGAATTGGTACTGCAAGTTACTTATTAGAGAAGATGTTTGATGTTGGGGGTTCACTACATGTAGTGACATGCACTTCTTTAATTAAAGGATTTATGGAAACTGGGAACCCTGACTGTGCATTAAGTATAGGTTCGGTTTCATGTTAATTCAATTATTAAGTAGTTTAATTGTTTGATTGCTGTCTCAAAATATTTAGATTTGTAATTTCTATTAAATTAAATTTAAATAGATCAATAGTTTGATACTTCTTATTTTTATTTAGAGTTGCAAAAAGATGCAATGTGTATTCAGATATAAGATATGTAGATCTAGATAAATTGGATTAGGTAGATGTAATGTGGATTAAGTGTTGGAAATTGTGTAGGTAAAGGTAGTGAGGGAGACCATGAATCAAATGGTGGAAGCTTGGAGAGAAATTCCAGATGTATCCGATGAGGTCTCACTGCCTGGTGAATCTCAATCTTCTTCTAAAGGTATGATATTGTTTTTCTCATAATTTATCTGTCTTGATGAAAAAGCTAAATACCTAAGAGAGAAATATTTCATAGTGTTTGAAAAAGAAATATTTCATATTGTTTGATCTATTTTCAAGTTCAAGTATTTTTGTTATCCGTTACCCTCAGAAAAGGAATTGCACATTTGGCAACATAATTAATCATTATGCAGTATTATTTGAGATGACCGACAAAATTGATTATATCCAGATGTTAGATTTTGACTGTCATTTCAGATTGATAATGTGAAGGATGGTACGTCCCCAATTGGCTTTTCTGAAATTATTTTGTTTCTCATGTACAATGGACAGAAGTTGCTACTGATGAATGCTATCTACCTGGCTCAAAAATTTCGCATACCATTAGCTCTGGAGCTCCTCAAGTGAGGAAGAATTATAGCTTGGCTAATGGTTCCCTTGCACGTGATGGTTCTTCCCCTACCACTGCCCTCAAAAGAAGTCCTCTAGATTGTAGCATCAAGAAAACAGATCCAGCAATGTTCAGAAAGCTAGATCATAAGAAACGGCCTGCTAATTGGAAAGTTGACATTGCTGCTCCATCTGTGACTGTAGTTTTTGGGGATAGCAAAGATTGTGGAGTGCAAATTTATATATTACATGATACAATGTAGCTCTTCTTAATTTTTCTATATTTTTTTATCATTAATAATTTGTTTCTGTGTGAGGTTAATGGATTTTATTTATTTATTTATTTATATTATTTTGGCATGCAGGGGTTCAAACATTTGAGATAATGGGAATAGCAGCAGTTGGGAACAATTTGATTACATATGTGATAAATGAGATGCACTTTTCATATAAATATATATTGATAGGTACATAACATCTGCCCCTAGGCCCTTCAGCCCTGTTGATGATATTACCTATTCGAATAAGGATAGTAGATGCACGGGCTATCAACTAGTATAAATAGAAAGAGGGATAAAGATTCAGAGATTGAAACTTCAACATAAATTACTATATGTAACTTTGATCCTCGAATCAAAACTTAAATTAACAATAAAATATTCAATTTTTCTTCAAAGTTTATCCCTAATCAGCACCTCCAATTTTGCTTCAAAGCTTCAGCCGCAGTGAGAGAATGTGGGGACAGAGTATTGCACGATTCAATTTCTACAAAAGTACTTCTCCTTAATCACCCCAACTTTGCTTCAAGCTACAACGTGGGAGAGCAGGAGAGAAATCGTGGGGATCTGAGATCGAGAGGAGATCTGAGATCCGAGAGATCTATTTCGTGAGAAAATATACACATACAAGATACTCGCTCCTTGAATTGTACTAGACTTTGCTATACGCCAACAAACTTTGCTAAAATAGGAGAATTAGGAAATAAATTTATTCGGTTAACCGAATAAAAATATTTCAATATCCGTATCCATACCCGAATTCCAGAATATTAAAACGGTTATAACTGAATTAATGAAAATAATCGAATAATCGAAATAATTCGGTTAAAAAAATTCGGTTGTGATCGGTTATTCGGTTTTATCCGTTTTTTGCTCAGCCCTATCTCTTAAACAATTGAATCAACAACCTACATTGTAATAATGAAAAATAAAAAAAAGATAAATTTTCAGATAGGAATAATGAAAAAAGATTTATAGAGATTATACCTAACAAAAAAATCTCAACACGATCGATAATGATGAAAATTAGTAATAATTTGTCCATCATACCGCTACGCATCATGGATCTCATGTTGTCTTCCATATTAATTATTGGGATCGTGTTCTTCTCACAAAATATATTGACTTCCTTCAAAAATTCTCCCATTTCGCCTCCCTAAAATCTTGTAAGTGAGCTTTCATTACCCCAATCAATCTCATAAAGATGTACAATGTTTTGATCTTTTTGTTGTAAGGCAGTGACAAATCATTTGTGATTCCCAATAAATATTTCATCAAATGCATCACAAATACAAATTCATAATTCTCTATCTTATCAATCAAACTTATGGCTATACCGCTATTATCATTAGAAGCACCATCATCATGCACATTTTCAAGCACTTGTAATACGGAAGTCCACATAGACATAAGACGGATTGTTATGTAATGTGACCCCCAACGAGTATCTCCTGGCCGTCTTAAACTAATTTCTTGATTTTTTTTCCTTTACCACTAACTATCTCTCTCTTTTCCAAACACTCCACGATCCTATCATGTTCAAGTTCATCTAAGTTTATCTTTCCTTTTACATGATGCTCCAAACCACATTCACAATCATAGTAACATATTGAAAAAATCACTCACAATACTTACTGCTTCTTGACAATGCAAGAACAACAACTAATTGGAGTTACTGAGAAAAACAATGGACATACCTTGCATATGGATTTTCTTTTAAAACAAGAGCCTTCAAACCATTGAACTTGCCTCGCATATTTGAAGCCCCATCATATCCTTGACCTCTCAACCTCGATAATGACAATTTATGCTTTGCAAACAATTCATCAATAACATTCTTCAAAGAAATAGATGAAGTGTCAGGCACATGTACCACACCAAGAAACCTTTCAATCACATCTCCATGGTTGTTTACATACTCAAAACAACTCCCATTTGCTCCTTTATTGAAACATCTCGAGACTTATCAACCATAATAGAAAATATGTTGTCCTCAATATCATTGATGATGGCAAGTGTAGTTTCCACGACACAGGCACTTGTTAGTTCTTTTTGAATTTTTGGAGAAGTCATTTGATTATTTCTAGGAGCATTATCATTAACTACCTTGCCTACATCTTCATTTCTTAGGCTGTACCACTCAAAAAACTCAAGAAAATTTCCCTTATTTGATGAAGTCGATGACTCATCATGTCCACGAAAAGACAAACCTTGCTTCAAAAGAAGGCGTGTGACATCCAAAGCCGCCGTTAAACGGGTGCGATAAGCAACCTCCATCTCTTGCCTTTGTGCTAGTAGTATATGTGACACATTTTGCCTTTGATTTTTAAAATCTTGAAGTTGTATTCTAGCATCATTAGGAGCACTATTCGAAGCACCCACATGTTTTTGAAAATTTTTAATTGCCTTTTTCCAGTTGTTGAACCCTTTTTTTGTAAAAGCATTTACTATGTTTGAATTGCCAAATAGATAGCACCAAAAGCAAAAGGCCGCATCCTTTGAAATGCTATACTCCAACCATTTAAAATTTTTAAACCAAGCGGGCCGAAAGCTTCTCTTCACATTAGAAAAGTATTTTTGGGGGATAATTATGGGCAATTGGTTGACATGGACCTCTAGTCAAATACTCTCTTCGAACTTGATCTCTAATCACAATAGCAAAGTCTTCAATTGATTTACGTAACCCCAGATCACTAACAATATCATTCAGATTGAACTCCACATGTGAATTATTAATATCACCACTGCTTCAGAACTTGGTAATTGATTATTAGAAGAATCAACAGTTCTTTGTCGCTTAATCAAGTATTTATCCATAATCTAGTATAAATAAAAACATCAATTGCTAATCAATAATTTTTTCAATTTAAACATTTCATAATAATTTCATCATTCATCAATTCTCTTACGATTTAAGAAAACGAAAATTAAACAATGGTTTAAGATTACTCCAACAGTAACAATTTTGAAAACTAAATTACTAAAAGATTAATATAGAATCCCAAATGACTAAATTCCCAAATTTAGAGTCTAATTTTCTTTTCTGATATAATCCCAAACTGGGAGTTATTCTATATAGAAAGAGAAGCCAGTAAACAAAACAGGAAATTTGATCTAAGAAATTATCCATCAAAGTTTAACCAATATAAAGAATAAGTAGCCCATGTTACCACACTCGACCACTGAATTAAAAAATAAATAAAAAGGGGGAAAATCACAACAATAACAATGAATATCACAAAATCTGTAAAACCACTGACCTAAGACCCCAATCAAATTAGACCATAAGAATCAAATTACCAAATTTGAAAGACATTTAGGCTAAATTAGAATTTAGAAATTAGTCAAATTACCAAAGTCCAGAGTAGTGGAGTCGTCATTTGGGCTGTGGAAGCGATCGTGGCAATGAATGACGAATGACAGAGCAATGAAAGCAATGAGCGATGCCATGGCAGAGGCAGGAGCACTGGAGGCAGAAGAGGGAAGAGACGAAGAAAGTCTGTGAAAAGACTAGAGAGTAAGAAAGTCTGAACTCTGAAGAGTGAAGCCCTAATAAAGATTTTTTATTTTTTTAATGAAACGACATCGTTTCATGTTATTATAAAAAAAAGAAAAAAAAGAAAGAAAGAAACAAACATGTGTTGTGTTGCAGACTACAGAATCGGAGAAGAAGAAGTCGGAAGACCGGAGCAGTGAGCTCCTCGCTAGCGCCTGCTAGCTAGAGGCTTCTCCCCCATCGCCTCCCCCGCCCCCCCCCCCCCCGCCTCTAGTTCCGCCTCTGTGTATGATCTAAGGAACTCTTCTCATCTTTGTTTAAATTATGGGTATGCTAGGCGCAGTTTAGTGCCGTTACAAAGTATAACAATAACCAAATCATATAATGTGACGCCCCCAAAATTAGGTATACATCACCCATCTTGAGTCGCCAGATACATGGTATGTAAATCAAATACAACTTAATAATACAACACGTGGTATACAATACGACAAAACATAAACTGTGAGTTTGAATACAAATATTGTCTACTAGAGAGTATACAAACTCAAAAGGAGTCCTCATTACAATTATTATCACACTATTTCACAGAATAGTGAGGACTACTAATGCACCATCTAGGACCATCACTCCTTTTCCCGACTAGTCCCAGCTACGTTCTCATTTTCTGAAGAGAACAGTGAAAGAAAGGGTGAGCTCAACTAGCCCAGTAAGAAATATTATGACTAAGATAATGCAGAATAATTTATCGTTAGCCTTAAACAGTGTTAAACTGATAAAATATAATAACTATCAAGTTTAACTACAGCGGAACAAACAATCCATTAGAAGAGTCAAGTAGGGAATAAAATCTACTATCTTCTATGATTTAAAAGGTTTTTCATCACTTTTATCGCTGAGACTCAGCTTAATAAATAATTCACATCATCGAATCACCCCTGCACTACGACCAAGGATATTCTTTAGTATCACGACCCACTACGGCTTAAGATAATCATGTTTTCATCAACGGTCCTGATCATGCCATAAAACAATTCATCTTTGCACAACGGCCAAAGAGAATCCATAGCCATAATCATACCAAAAACTGTCCATCAATGCACTACGGACCAATGAGGACTTTTTCCACATCATTTGTAACATTACGGTTATGATTACAACCGAATAATCCTCGGTCATAATCATACCAAGTCCATCTATGCACTCTGAAGCCACGAGATGACTTTCAACAAAATATAAACATGAGGATAATGACAATGATATAAGAATTCAATAAAACAAGTTCAAGAATTAATTTATCCAGGAACTAATAACGTCCAAATTGTCAACATGATACTTCTTTGTAGAGTAAAATTCAAGAATGCTCAAAAGAATATTTTCATAAAAAGATACTGGATGAAGCGCAAATATCAAGGATATTCCACTAATTTCATGGAGTATAGAAGTCAAAACTTTAACCAACTGAGTATAATAAAGAATGGAATAACAAAAGAAATCACCATGCATGCGGTAGATTACACATGAGCGAGTTATTCCAATGTAATAATAATAACGGAACTAGGTCAAGTTAAATTCGCAGACTTGTAAGCGAGGATATTCCAATGTAATAATAAATAACGGAACCAGTCCCGTAGAAATGCATGACAGGATATTCCAACAGTAATAATAAATAACGGAACTGTGTCCGCTTAAAAGCGATAGAGCAGGATATTCTAATGAATAATAAAGAATGGAATATTAGAAGAATTTCACCATGTATGCGAAAGATTTTTGCATACAAAGTTATTCCAACATAATAATAAAGAATGGAATAACAAAAGAATTTCACCAAGTATAGGGTAGCTCAGATTATAAAAGTTATTCCAACAGAATAATAAAGAATGGAATAATGTGAAGTTCTCTTCATAAATAAGAAAGAAAGAAGAGTACTTTACTACAGTACAACAAATAATATTCCCTACCTTAAGAAGAAGAGTACAGGATATATAAGTAGTGAAGTAGCATAATACTTTCTTCTTTCTCTCTATAGTTTATCTCTAGAATTTCAAATTGAATTCGTAAAGAAAATAATGAAGGAATGAGCTTTATTTATAGAAAAATAGGCTCAGTATATAATTAACTTCATGAACGGTCCAGATTGATTTAATTTAATCTGACGGTCCATATTTAAAGCAAAATCTTTTAAATAAAATAAAATATATTCTATTTATAATCTAATAAAACTAATAACTTTATAAAAGATTTTTTACTATGCAAATACTATGCAGCACCTTTATGCAAATACTATGCATAATAAAATATAATATTTTCTAATTATTGTCTAATAAAATAAATAACTTTATAAAAGTATTCATTTTATATAAAAAGATTTTACTATGCAAAATACTATGCATAATAGAATATAATATATTCTATTTATAGAATAACTAATTCATTTTATTATATTAATAATACCAATAAAACAAAACTCGAGTGACTTATCACGTAAACTTCAATAATCAATCTGGTGGTGCTACTTATGCAACCACGCCAGACATCATTATTTCTTTACTACACCGAGTAGTTCAACAGTATTAACGGTAAAACTTCCGCCGTTATAAAATATTTTTATCATTTTCTCATTCCGACAATAATTCCGTTACGGGGTCCACCAATGATTGTGCCGTTGCACGAATATTCCCTAATAAAATATTCCCCGACCAATCGAATATAATATGACAACTTGCATACTTTGCAAAATTTATAAATACTACCCACAACTATAACATTATATCAAATCCACACCATAATATTCAAAAAAATATTTCGAGAAAATAAAATCTTTATTCATAAAATATGGGGTCTCACATATAATGTGGTTATTAAGGTAAAAAAAATCATAAATTAAACGCATCTAATCAAATTGTTATTTTTCTCTTTTTATATATTAGTATATTGTAGGGAAAGGAGCTGTTTCTTTTATTAAGGTAACCTATGTTGATGGACTAAAGCACAATTTGCTAAGTATAAGTCAACTATGCGACAAAGAACATCAAGTCATTTTCCTCAATAACCAGTGTCAAGTTCGAGATCTGGAAATCGACTCTGTCAAGCTGACTAGATCAAGAGAAGGAAATGTTTACGTGATGAATCTCTCCGAAGTAAGTTCCTCTACATCAACTTACTTCTTCTCAAAGGCTTCAAAAGACGTAAGCTGGTTATGGCATAGGAGGCTGTCTCACATAAACTTCGAGAACATGTCAAAGCTTGCATCAAAGGATCTAGTCAGAGGGCTACCCAAACAGAACTTTATCATAGAAAGACCTTGCAAAGCCTATCAATTTGGAAAACAGATCTATAACTCATTCAAAAATAAAATTGTTAATTTAAATGAAAGGCAACTACAACTTCTTCATATGTATCTTTTTGGGCCTATTCCAACAACTAGTCTAGGAGGTAAAAGATACTCACTGGTAATAGTAGATGACTAAACTAGATTCACATGGGTATTCTTTTGAAGTTCAAAAGACGAGACCAACACTCAACTGATCAGATTCTTCAAGGTAGTGGTGAATGAGAAGGGCGGAAAGATAAAAGCTATAAGGAGTGATCTGGAAAGAGTTTGATTATTCAAAAGTCAATAGTTCTGTGAAGACAATGACATTCAACATAATTTCTCTGCACCTCAAAATTCATAACAAAATGGAGTAGCTAAAAGAAAGAACAAAACATTGATTGAATCAGGAAGAACCCGTCTATCAGTAGCTCGTCTACCAGAATATTTTTGGGCAAAAGTTGTTAGTACTGCATGCTATACTCAGAATAGATCATTGATTCACCCTAAGATCAAAAAGACATTCAACGAGTTGTGGAAAAGAAGAACGCCAAATATTAGTTTCTTTAGTGTTTTTCGTTATGCGTGCTACATCCTCAATAACGATGAGAGATACCCGACTAAATTCCATCCTATGTTAGATGAAGGAATCTTTTTTGGGATAATTTATAGAAAGTAAAGCCTATAGAGTATTCAACAAGAATTCTTTGACAGTGGAAGTATCCATCCATGTTTCATTCGATGAATCTGATGGAGGCGAATTAAGCAAAACAACTCAACTTGAAGAAGTCGTAGAGCTGGAACCTCAAATTACAGAACATGAGAATCCTATGATTGATGCAACTGAAGAAGATGTGTTAGACCCTACGATCATAGTACCAGACAAAGAAATTAATTGTAGAGTCTTAAATTCCAAATACAGTAACTCTACAAACCAATGAAGGTGCATAACAATAACCAAATCTTGAAGAACATCGACAAAAGGGCACAAGGACTGATGTTCCATCATGATCTAGATGGGGAAGATATCACACTCAAAATTTAATTAGTGGAGATCGAAGTGCATGTGTCAGAACCAAATCAACCACTAAAGTGAATTTTTCTATCTAAGCTTCCTTTCTCAGATTGAGCCAAAGAAAGAAGATCGAAGATGTGACGCCCCCAAAATAGGTCCATACAACCCATTCTAAGTCACTAAATACATGGTACAGAATTCAAATAAAACTTCATTTATACAACTATTAATTGTCGTGTAAAATACGTCAAAACATACACTGTGAGTTTTAATACAAATATTGTCTCGTAGACAATATTCAAACTCAAATAAAATTCTCATTAGAATTATTGTCACACTATTTTACAAAATAGTGATGATTATTAAAATAACCATCTTGGACCATTACTCCACTCCCCGAATAGTCCAAGCTACATTCTCGCATTCTGAGAAGAACAATGAAACCAAAAGGAAAAGGGTGAGCTCAACTAGCCCAGTAAAGAATATTATGACTAAGATAATGTAGAACAAATTATCCTTACTCCTCAACAGGAAAAAAATCTAATAGAATACAATAGACAACAAGTTTTAGATTAACAACTGCAGCGGAAACAACAATCCATTAAAAGAGTCAAGTAGAGCATGATGTCTACTATCTTCTATGATTTAAAAGTCCATCATCAATATTTTATCCCTCCAACGTCAATCAATAATTATTTCTAATCAACGAATTATCTATGCACTACGGGCCAAAGATAATCGTTTGTATCACCAGTGGTCATGATCATACCAAGCACTTGTCCATCTATGCACTACGGGCCAAAGATGACTTTCACCACAAACATTATTTGTAACATTAAAGGTTATGATTATACCAATACACAATTCCTGGTCATAATCATACCAATCAACAGTCAATCTTTGCACTACGGGCCATAGATGACTTTCAATATAATATAAACATGAGGATGATGACAATGATATAAAGAATCAATCAAGTGAGATCAAGGATAAATAATATATATTTATAATTCAATTTATTCAGAGTACAAAAATGTCCAAATTGTCTACATGATAACTATTTGTAAAGACAAATTCAAGAATGATATTCATGTATCAAAAATAATTTAGACAAAAAAAAAATTAAATTTTGTTGTGAACATTACTTATGAATAGTACTGTATGAATAATACCCATGAATAGTACCCCAACATGAAAAGATTAAAATTTAATAAGAATGTTCAGACCAATATTCTAGTGAAATGATATTAGATGAAACACAAAACTTAAGGAATTTCTAATTATTTTAGGAATTATAGAAGCAATACTTACCATAGTAAGTTTAAATTTAGGAATATGAAATGAAATAATATCACTTACATAATATGAAGTATGAAAGAAAATGATATTTCTTACGAGTATTGAAATAAAATAATATCCTTTACCTTAGTAGAAACTAGATTTGACTTGGAATATCAGATATTATCCTGAGAAAATCTTGCACTAAAAGTTACACTCAAAGTATTCTTATACTCAAAAGAAATAATCACAATATTGCAGTAGGAATGCTTGAGATTTTTGGTGTGTTCAAGAAGGAGGGGTAATCTCCGTTTTATAGTCCAGCACGTAGGAAGAAATAATATCATTTGCTTAATTTTTTTTTTCTTTTTTCCCTTCTCCGCCTAACCCGCCTAACTTCTCATTTTCTCTGCCTAACCTCTCATATTTTCATATGGGTGAGGGTCCACCTTTTGGAAGATGGATTGTAGGAAGGATTCTCCACCAACCACTCTTGGAAAAAAAGCAAGACTATATATGAAAACAAAGCATTCAAATATAATTTACTCACATCCATCCATTTTTATCACATGCATATATATATATATTATTTAAACAATTATAATATATTATAATAATATATTTAAATAAATATTTTATCGGAGAAGATAATTGTGATTCCATAGAAAAATATGCCAAACTTTCAATAAATGTTTCATGCTGAATTCCTTCATTTATATCAAAATTGACCAATATCCACCACATTATAATTATTCACAATTAATATTATAAGCTCGCAATATTAACAACCAGATCATTCCCATGAAAGAGGGGGCATTCCGATAAGGATTTATCCTTATTGGCGCGCAATTATATAATCTAACCCCTTTTTTGGACAGAATTTTCTAGACATTGCCAATAATGCTAAATAATTATATGAATAATTGTGTTGTGTCAATTATTGATTTAATAATATAAAATATTATGCAGATGATACTGTGACAATAATTGAATAAATAATATGAGATACTATGCAACACCACTGTGGCAATTATTGAATGAAACTGAGTGACATCAATAGTAAGAATCAATAATCAGAGATACTGTGCAATACTGCAGTGCGCTACTGCAGTAAACCAATGCCAGACATATTCTTTTACTTTATCACCTGGTATTTCAACAGTTAACGATAAAAATTTTGTCGTTATTTTTTATAAAAATGTTATTTTTCGCCGATTTTCTATATTCGAGCGCTTATTCCAATTATGTGGTCCATTAATGATCATACCGTCAGATTTGATATGATATTCCTAAAAAAAATAATATTCCCCGACAAAAAGAATATTTTATGACAACTTTCTTACTTTGCAAAATTTGCACATATCATCCACAACTATAACATTTATTAAATCAACACCTTAATATTCAAAATAATATTTAGAGAAAATAAAATTTTTATTCATAAAAATTTGGGGTCTTACAACCTCCCCTCCTTATGAAATTTTGTCCTCGAAATTAATGTACGTACCTGGTATGTCGAAGAGGTGAGGATACCTTGTTTTCATTTTCGATTCTAACTCCTAGGTCATTTTCTGAATATCGTGGTTTCTCCATAAAACTTTAACTTGATGTATAATCTTTGAGAGTAGAATATGTTCCTTCTTATCCAAGATCTCGACAGGTACCTTCTCATACGTTAAATCTTTCGCTATCTCATCTGGTTCTAATTCAATAATGTGGTTCGGGTCTTTTACATATTTACGTAGCATAGATATGTGAAAAATGTTATGAACACGAGACATACTTTGTGGTAAGGCGAGTCTATAAGCCACAGTTCCTACTCGATCGAGGATTTCAAATGGACCAATAAATCAAGGGTTGAGCTTTCCTCTCTTTCCGAATCTCGTAACTTCTTTCCATAAAGCAACATGTAACAATACATGATCTCCAACATTGAACTCTACATCCCTTCGATGAAGATCAACATAACTCTTTTATCGATATTGTGAGGTTTGTATACATTGTCGGATCATTTGAATCTTTTGCGTAGTCATGCGTACCATTTCTGGTCCCAACAACGTTGCTTCACCCACCTCGTCCCAGCATACTAGAGAACGACACTTTCGTCCATACAATGCCTCGAAAAGAGCCATGCATGTACTCGCTTGATAACTGTTGTTGTAGGAGAATTCCACCAATGACAAGTACTTGTACCAACTTCCTTTGAAGTTTAGTACGCAAAGTCTCAATAGCTCTTCAGAAGTTTGAATAATCCTTTCTGATTTCCCGTCCGTCTAGGGATGATATGCAGAACTGAATCTCAAATCTGTGCCCATAGCTTTCTGTAAGCTGACCCAAAATTGTGAAGTGAATCTTGGGTCTCAATCAGAAACTATCACTACAAGAAAGTGGTTTATCTCCGACAGAAGTAACTCCGACAGAATACATTCAGTCGTTATTAGTCTATTTCTGACTGATTATTCAGTCGGGAATAGTTCATTCGTACATAAAGTATTTTCGACGGACTTTTGTCGAAAACACAGCCAATCATGGCACCAAACTCTCCCGCCAGAACCAACACTACGGTTGATAGAATATAATGTTACTGCCGACGGAATTCAGTCGAATTTATCATAAAACTGTTGGACATAGGATCGACAGAAGTCCGTCGATTTTATCTTTTAAAACCTAACAGTCTACTACGCTCCCCTCATTTCATTTCTGCCTCTTTCCCTCTCATTCACAAACCCTCACTCTCTCACGTCTGCTCTCTCTCTTCCTCTCAAATTACTTAAAGCAAAGACCGATCGATCTTGATGCAATTTTCTGGCCAGGCAAGCAATGACTCCCGGTCAAGTAGTTCCCGCTAATTTAGCCATTTCAAGCAAACTCAGTAGATTTCTTCTCAAATTGGTGGTGTACTTTTATTTGTTTGTTAAATTTTCAAGTTAATCAGGTATATTTGATGAATTTCCATTTGATTTTGATTATTATGATTTAAATCTATGCCTTAATTTTGCAAATTGAGTTATATAAACTGCTATGTATTTTGTTGGCTGTTTTGGGTCTGAAAATTTGTTGGTACATATTGTGTTCATGCCCTAATTGAGTTATATAAATTGCTATGTAATTTATAATGCTATGAATCTGCATAAGTTTGTTCATGCCCTAATGTTATACTGCTATTGTTTTTTCTCAAAATTTGTGGGTATGTAATTTGGGTTTGAAAATTTATGGGTATTTTGTTCTCACATTGACATATTTGTTATATCCGACGGAATTTTCGACGGAATTCTGCCAAAATTCATCAATTGCAATTTATGTGGGTTCTTTTTATTATATTAATGTATAGTTAATAATTTCTCAATACTAAAATACAATTTCAATAAATTAAATTATATAATATAATACAAATTTTATGATTATTCTTGAGTGGACCATATTCATGATTATTCTTGTTCTAGTTGGGTATTTTCTTCAATTAAAGATGGATGTCGACTGGAGTTGGATGTACCGTAGGATAAAGATTGATGGGAGGGGATTAGTTGATGCGTACCATGACGAGGTGTCTAATTTTATAAACAAAGCAATAGAACATGCTGATGATCTGAACGGAAAGATGAGATGCCCGTGTCTCAAGTGTAAGAACATGATATGGAAGACTGTCGATGAAGTATATTCACGTGGGTTTGTGGATGGTTATTCGGTATGGATTCATCACGGGGAATCAGTTGAGTTTAGAGATCTGTCAAACAGTACTGTAGACCAATCAGATAACTATGATGTTGTGGAGATGTTGGTAGATGCGTATGGCCCTACGAATATTGACTGGGCTGAAAATGAGCATGCGCCAAGCAGTGCTGATCAACAAAAGCCAAATGATTCAGCAGCTGCCTTCTATAAGATGATATCTGAATCAGGGACCCCATTGTATCCTGAACACGACAAGCACACCAGGCTTTCTGCAGTGACGAAGCTTTTACACTACAAGAATGAGCATGACTACAGTGAGAGAGGATTCAATGATTTGCTTGCTATTTTTAGGGAGTTCTTACCTAAGGATAATACCCTGCCCGCAAGTTACTATGAAGTGAAGAAGATGGTTAAGGGGTTGAATCTCGGGTATGAGAAGATCGATGTTTATGAGCAGGACTGTATGTTATACTATGGGGAGGACAAAGATAAGGTGCATTGTGATATATGCAATTTGCCTTGGTACAAAATCATAAAACGTGGCATGTTCCGAAGAAGATATTACGGTACTTTTCTCTTGCACCGAGGTTGCAGCGGCTATTCATGTCTTCGCATACTGTACCCAGTATGCATTGGCATAGGACAAGGGACGTCGTCCCTGGTCAGCTTACTCACCCAGCAGATGGAGATGAGTGGAAGAATTTTGATGCTAATTTTCGGCAATTTGCCGACGATGTTAGGAATGTCAGGCTTGGCATGGCTACAGATGGATTTTGTCCGTTTAATAATTTTAGTCAGTCATACTTTGTTTGGCCAGTGATTATGGTAGCTTATAATCTTCCACCGTTAATGTGCATGAGGAATCCATATTTTTTCTTGACTTTACTAATACCGGGGGGATAAGAGTCCTAAAAAAGACATCAACGTATACCTTAGACCATTAGTCGATGAACTTAAGATGGTGTAGGAAATAGGGGTTCAGACTTTTGATAAATCTGTCGGGTAGAATTTTTTGATGACGACAACCTTGTTGTGGACTACTTTACGAGAGCATCACCACGGCTAAAGATCGGATGCAACATAGAATTTGCAATGTAATGCGTCTTTGGGATGATGCTACGTTCAAGACCAAGTCAGAGCAGATGAAGAAGAATCGAGGCAAACTACGAATTGTACATACTTCTGGCTCGCAGTCGTTTCAGGAGGTTAAGTTGGTATGTATTTCCCTTTAGTTTAGTTTAATATTAAACTGCAACTATAGTAAATTAAGGTGATATTATTTAATGTATATGATTTAGGCCATGCGGAGTAGCTTCAATGACCTCCTACTATGATGGAGTTCGGGATAGAGTCCATACGCCGAAGGGCTCTACTTCTGGGTCGACGATGTCTCCAGCAGCACTAGCTATACGGGTAATACATTTACTATAATAAATATTATTTAGGATAATATTACGTAATTTATATGATGATACCAAGATAACTCATATGTACATATATCAAATTACGAGAGCGGTTTGAGAAGATCCATGACCAACAGATAAGCGGAGTTGCAGCAGTCTTAGGGGCTATCTTTGAGACGTTAGATTCCATCGCCCCCTCGCACAAGATTAGGTTATCTCGAGACGAGGAGGCGACTCTTTGGGTCGCGTCTCGTGATACTCCCACTAGTACTAGCTTAGTAGATATCGAAAGTCTTTGGGTTACTGAGGATACCACCTATACACCGCTGGAGGTATAATATTTTTAGTTTATTTCTTGTTTATGAATAAAGTAAATTTATAATATTATTCATGTTATATTTATTTTTTGTAGGCTCTAGCCGCCGTCGTGTCCAGAGCCCCTGTGGGACCATCACATCTGGTGACGGCGGCAGGCGATGCTTTGTTCCAACAGTATTATGGCTCCAAAGGTTTCGGAGAGGTTTGAGACCGATCCGTTGTTCCATCGTCGGGACACGCCCAAATTGCTTCGCCTCCATCACCTTGCAGAGACGTTGTTACCGGTGGTGCCACCGCCGAGAATACGGGTATCCCTCCGGAGCAGTGAGCCGCGATACGAGACAAGATTGTTCGGATGGTGGTTACCTTAGTCGAGGACACGTTTGAGCCGATGTTGAGTCAGCACTCGACTGCTCAGGTATACTAAACTGCAAATGGATTTTCACCCGTCATGCGGTAATCCGCGTAGACAGATCATTTTCACAATTTAATAAAGAATGAATACAAAAGGTTATTCACCATGCATGCAGTAATCCGCATAGACAGGTTAATCCTGCAGATTAATAGAGAATGAATATAAAGGGTTATTCACCATGCATGCGATAATCCGCGTAGACAGGTTACTCCCACAGATTAATAAAGAATAGAACGACAACCCTTATGAGTATGAATAAAATAACATCCTTTACGAGTACGAAAGAAATAATACCCCTTACGAGTACAAAAGAAATGATATCCCATATAGTATGAAAGAATATACGAAACTGCAAATGAATTTTCACCCGTCATGCAATAATTCGCGTAGACAGATCATTTCTACAATTTAATAAAGAATGAATACAAAAGGTTATTCACCATGCATGCGATAATTCACGTTGACAGGTTACTCCCACAGATTAATAAAGAATAGAACGACAACCCTTATGAGTATGAAGAAAATAACATCCTTTACGAATACGAAAGAAATAATACCCCTTACCTTAGTAGGATATTGGATACTGAAATAGTGTAGTAACAGAATACTCTTCTTCTTTCTCTCTGATTCTCTCTCTATAGAATTCTCTTATGAGTCGTAGTGAATTGGTGAGAATGAAAGAAGAAATAAGCTTCTATTTATAGAAGATTTCTAGCTTAGCCCTTGTAATGTGAAGAGGCAAGTGGCTTGACAACTGGTGATGTGAAAAGAAAAGTGGTTTGACACCTGTAATATGAAACAAGTGGTTCGACGCCTGTAGTATGAAATGACAAGTGGTTCGACGCCTGTAATATGAAACGACAAGTGGTTCGACGCCTGGTAAAGGTAATTACTATTGGCGAAAGTGACTATTAGATAATGACATATGGGCCCCCATAGAATAAACCAAACTTACCGCAAACGTCTCATAAAAGACTTCTTATTTATATCAAAGATTGAATAAATATTACCACAAATCATTTTATCTTCAATCAACACATTTTTAATCTTCCAACAATTATTCATCATTAATATTATAACTCACAAATATTTAATGACCAGATCATTCCTAGGAAAGAGGGGGCTTTCCGATAAGGATTTCTCCCTATTGGCGCGCAATTAGGTGACCAAACCCCTTTCCTCGACAGAACTTTCTAGACATCGTCAATAATGCAAATAATAATATGAATAACTTTATCGTCTCAACTATTGATTTAATAATATAAAATATTATGCAGATGATACTGTGATAATAATTGAATCAATAATATGAGATACTATGCAGTAATTACTGTAGAAATAATTAAGTATAACTGAGTGACTTCTCACGTAAGCATCAATAATCAATAATGTGTGCTACTATGCAACCACGCGTATTACTGTACTTTTATCATCTTGTATTTCAACAGTTAACGGTAAAACTTTTGCCGTTATTTTTATAAAAAATAATTCTGTCATTTTCTAACTCTGACAATAATTCTGTTGTGGGGGTCCACCAATGATTGTGCCATCGTACGAATATTTTTCGACAAAAAGAATATTCCGCGACGAAATGAATATTTTATAACAACTTGCTTACTTTGTAAAATTTATAAATATTACCCATAACTATAACATTATATTAAATCCACACCATAATATTCAAAATGATATTTAGAGAAAAATAATCTTTATTTATGAAAATTGGGGTCTTACAAATTATTCACAAATAATATTACAGAATCACAATAATGACAACCAGGTCGTTCCCAGGAAAGCGGGGGCTTTCTGATAAGGATTTCTCCTTACTTGCGTGCAATTAGGTGACCAAACCCCTTTCCTAGACAGAACTTCCTTAGACATTGCCAATAATGTTATCTAATAATATTATTCAAATAATATGAATTATTGATCTGATAATGGGAAATACTGTGTAGTGATAATTATTAAAACAACAATAATATAAAATATCAACATATCAATTATTGAATCAATAAAATAAAATATTGAACAATAATTACTGAAATAATTATTGAGTAGTGCCTTCTTACGTAAGAATCAATAATCCAAAAAATGCATGCAATACCGGTGCTACTCGCAGTAACCACTCAGATTACTTTACTTTACCCATTGTGGTATTCCAACAGATTTTTAATCTGTGAATTCTGCCGTTATTATTGAAAAACTCAAACTTGTCATTTTCTTCATAGAAAAATTTTCCATTATAGGGCCCATAAATGGATGCTACTGGTCGCATCTGAATATTCCCGACAACAAGAATATTCCATGCCCAAACGAATATTCCTCAAACAACAATGAGTATTTTATAACCATTTGCTTATTTAAAATATTTACGCATTTTACCCATAACTAACTACATTAATCAAATCGAACCCTTAATATTTCAAAATAATGAATAGAGGAAATTTAATTTTATTTATAAAAAGTTGGGGTCTTACAACCTCCCCTCTTTATGAAATTTTATCCTCGAAATTGACGTACGTACCTGGTGTTTCGAAATGGTGAGGATACCTCGCTTTCATTTCCGATTCTAACTCCTAGGTCATTTCCTCAATAGCATGGTTCCTCCGCAAAACTTTGACTTATGGTATAACCTTTGTGCGTAGGACATGCTCCTTCCAATCCAAGATATTGACAGGTACCTCCTCGTACGTTAAATCTTTGGCTATCTCGTATGGTTCTAAATCAATAATGTGGTTTGGGTCTTTTACATATTTACGAAGTATAGTGTCAGGAATAAACATGTGAATGATATTCCTATTTAATATATGATTTGATTATGATATATATGAATGAATATGAAAGTATGCTTGCATTAAGAAAAGCTGTAAAGTCCTTTGATATATAATAGAAATATATGTACAAGGACTTAGAATGAATTGATCAAATATGTTAGGGTGATCCTATATAAGCAAAATAGCTTTGTAAAATCCTTAAAAAGAAATGATGTACGAGGACTATAAAAATAGAAAGATCAAGCTTGTTAGGTTGATCTTATGATGTAATAGATAGGCTTGTCTGATCGTCGAGCACTGCACCAGAAGTTGTAGTCTGCCAGGAGAGTCAAGGTTAACTTGAGAGCTATCGAGGCAGAATAGGAGTATGCAAGATAGTAGATCTCGGAGTTCGTAGACTGCCAGGGGAAACGAAGAAGGACCGTAGTGTGTCGAGTAGAGCTTCCTCGAGATCGTAGTGTGCTGAAGAAGTCATGTTCAGAATCGTAGAGACAACCTACCTATGAGTAGACCGATCATCTGCCGAAGCCAAGACAGAAACGTAGACTACACTCAGAGTCGTAGAGTCTACTAATGCCGAAGCCAAGCCAAGGATCGTAGATCACACTCTGAGTTCATAGAGTCTATTGATTACATGCAGAGATCGTAGTCAAGCAAGATCAGATGAAGACAACAAGCACAAGTCACAAATCGTAGAGTGTCAAGATCTGATCTCGGGATCGTAGTGTCTGCATAAGCCGAAGCTGAATCGTAGAGTGCAGAACTATGACCTTAACAGAAGTGCTCACAATGCCAAGGCAGAATCGTAGAGCTTATACGGTTCTCAACAAATGAGCACTCCCAGAATATCCAAAGGAATGAAGCCTCTGGTTGGCTCTGCAAAGATGCATTCCACTTTAAAGGAACCAGAGAGCACTCAACGAATGGCATGCAGGCTAGCAGAAGATCTAAGCACCAACCCAATCAACATCAAGATTGAGCTGTAAGGCCATTCGTGATAAAGTCTTCCACGAGGAGATCCAAAGAAGACTTCAAAAACTGACTAAGGAAAGTCAGCGAATGCAGTAGCTATCAAGTGAACAGAAGACAACGATCTTGGAAGCAACCAAGATCGTAGTGTTTGCTAAACAAAGAAGGAACTGATGGAAGGTGAACCGAGATACTGGTCAGCCTCTGAAGAGCAAGGCTAAAGTGATTAAGTGTAGGGTCAGTTCATTGATGATAAGTGAATGGGAGATCACAAGGAGAAAGCAAGTTGGACGCGCCACAAATCTGAAGTGTCTTGATATTCAGAAGGGGACCAGAGCAAGGAATTAGGCCATCAGTCTCTGAGAACAGTCGAAGCAAATAGAAGTATTGAAGCACTGCACAATAGAAGGAAGAGGTGCACCACATTGGAGATCCAATCAACAATCTTCAAGATCGTAGTGATAACTCTACCAATCAATGAGCAACACTTAACAAGACACTATGATCAGGTCCTCGAAGACGTGCATCAGAACCGTAGAGATCAAACTCCCGAAAGACTGAAGCATTGGCAACGGTTCAATCTGAAGGATGGTATTCGGACAAAAGCTTATTGAGAGCATCGATGCAAAAGGACAACCTCTGATCGAGAAATCAGAAGGAGATAATAAAGTCTTCAACCTGCCCAAGACATTAAAGTGACAACTTTGACGGGTAGGTGAAACAGTAGTCTGCAATGTCAGATAAAGTATGACATGTCACATCAGCAGTCTACATCTGTCTACTCGAGATCTGTGAAGATATTTGAATAGCCTTCAACGGCTACTTTCCAATGGAAGGATTGGGAAAAGGGTATAAATCTAGAAGAGCTTCAAAGATCGAAGGTTGCTGGAGTTACTGAATTAGGAGATAAGGTGGACTGATCTAAACCATGTGAGATAGTGAGTCTGAAGGCTCACTCTACGATCCACCAAGAACACTCAGAAGTCAAAAAAAGAAAGAAGTAGAAGTGTGAGTTCTACTATGTAGAAGTGAGAGTTCTACTACATGAAGAGTGTTCTGAACTGCCGAGAAAAAGAAGAGCATAATGTCATCTTGATGTCCATCATGGGGAGACTCTAAGTACAATAGAGAAGAACTTACAGTCATCTTAGCAAGTCCATCATGAGAAGGCATCAAGTAGCAAGAAAGGAGATCACAAAAGCCATCTTGGTGTCAAGCATGAGAAAACTTCTAAGTATCTAACACAAGAGCTTACAGTCATCTTAGAAGCCTATCATGTGCAGCCATCAAGTACCAAGGAGAAGGATCTTCAAGGCAGTTCATAAAGGGGTCATCCGAAGTGGTTGAGTAACCGAAGAAGCTGAGCATCATGCAACACTCAGCTGCACTTCAAGGATGATCAAGTCAAGTCATAAGGATAGAAGATGTTGAGCATGAAGACATCTTAGCATTTCAAAGACCGACTCCAACAACAACAACAAACAAACAACTCAAAAAAGCCAGGGCCTGAGGGGTTCTTGTCCGAAGGGACTAAACAAAGCAGGGCCTGAGGGGTCCTTGTCTGGAGGGACTAAACGAATTTTTAACCCTACTGGGCTTGAAGAGTTCCTAGGGAACTAGAGGAGTCCCAAGGCTGCTGGCCTTGAAGAGTTCTTAGTGAACTAAAGTCCCAAGGCTGCTGGCCTTGAAGGAATCTTAGTGATTCAGGGTGTTACCCTTCCTTAGTGGAAATCCTGCTAGTTGAAAGCAGAATAGTGGATTAGGAGCTTGAGTCTCTGAACCACTTAAAACCCCTTGTGTCTTTTATATTATGTCATTTACATTATGTACTATAACGGCTATAACTGCTATGTATGTTTTAAGCGCCATAACTAAACTTACTCTACTTAACAATGTATGTATGATTATGAATATATCAATGAAAGGGATCTTTTACTTATTCCGCTGTGCTTAAAAAGATTCTTATGTTTGTCATATGCTAATTTAATAGCTATACAAAATAAACCTGAAAAGTATTTGAAATAAAAAGAATCTATTCAACCCCCCTTCTAGATCTATTGTGCCCTCTGGGAACTAACATATAGATATGTGAAAAAAATTATGAACACGAGACATGCTTGGAGGTAATGCGAGTCTATATGCCACATTTTTTACTCGGTCAAGAATCTCAAATGGACCAATAAATCGTGGATTGAGCTTTTCTCTCTTCCCGAATCTTGTAACTCCCTTCCATGGAGCAATACGTAACAATACATGATCCCCAATATTAAATTCCATGTCCTTTCGATGAAGATCCGCATAACTCTTTTGACGATCATGTGCCGTTTGTATACGTTGTCGGATTATTTGGATCTTTTCTGTAGTCATACGTACCAACTCTGGTCCCAATAATGTTTCTTCACCCACCTCATCCCAACATACTGGAGAGCGACACATTTATCCATATAATGCTTCGAATGGAGCCACACCTATAATTGCTTGATAACTGTTGTTGTAAGAGAATTCCACCAATGGTAGGTAATTATCCCAACTCCCTTTGAAGTCTAGAACATAGAGTCTCAATAGATCTTCAAGAGTTTGAATAGTTCTTTCTGATTGCCCATTCGTTTGAGGATGGTATGCTGAACAGAATTGTAAATTTGTGCTCATAGCTTTCTGTAAACTAATCTAAAATCGTGAAGTGAATCTTGGGTCACGATCCAAAACTATGGATACTGGCATGCCATGCAATCTCACAATCTCTTTCACGTACATACGAGCAAGACGTTCAAGGGAATAAGTCTCCCGTATCGGCAAGAAATGAGCAGACTTGGTTAATCTATCAATAATAACCCAAATCGCATCTATGCCTTGAGAAACCTTGGGAAGACCCGTAACGAAATCCATGGTAATGTGTTCCCACTTCCATTTCGGAATCTCAAGTGGTTGCAATGGACCATTTGGCACTTGATGCTTCGCCTTTACACGTTGACAAGTTAAACACCTCGAGATAAACTTCGCGATCTCTTTCTTCATATTGCTCCACCAAAATGTATGTCGAAGATCATGGTACATTTTTGTACTCGCAGGATGGATTGCAAACGATGTGTTATGTGCCTCCATCATGATTCTATGCTTCAAATCAGAATCGTTAGGAACACAAAGTCTGGAGTTGACTCGAAGTATTCATTCTTCATCGATTATTGCTTCTGGAATAGAACTTTCTTATACTTTCTTCTTTATACACATCTGCTCCGGATATGTGACTTGAGCAACTTTAACTTTATCGATTAAAGTCGGTTCTGTTGGGTCTCCAACTTTTAGTTTTATTTTGATGATAATAATAATTAGTAAATTAATTAATAAAAAGGGTAGAATCCTCTCCATAGAATTTATATTATAATTGTTTTAATTATCTTATTTATTTTAACCAAAAATATTTTCTAAATTTTATTTAATTGATTTTATTGATCTTGATGTTTTAATATTATATATATCCGTGCATCATGCATAAATGTGTTGGCAAAATTTTGTGTCATTTAAAATGGGACTAAAAACCGTGTATATAGCTTGCATGCAAGTGACACTTATTTTGGGACTTAACATGTGTGTGAGCTGACATGTTTGAAATCATGTATATACTATATATGTTATAAATGTTTGCATGCATGTGCTATAATTCTTTTGTATATCATATATATAATATTGTGTATATTAATATAATATAAGTATACTTATTATATATTTATATATAAACCTAATATATATATATATGTGTGTGTGTGTGTGTTAATAAAGTATACATATATTATTAATATTAGTAATCATGGCATAAAAGTATATATATATATATATATATATATATTGTGAGACCGAATTTTATAAAATAAAAGTATTCAATTTTTTTCTATTTTAAAAAAAAGATGCAGTATTAAATATTGATGCTTATGTGATAAGTCACTCAATTTTATTTTATTGGTATTATTAATATAATAAAATAGAAAAGCTTTTTATATAAAAAGCAGAATATTTTTATAAAGTTATTCTATAAATAGAATATATTATATTCTATTATGCATAAGTATTTTACATGATAAAATCTTTTTATATAAAACATAATACTTTTATAAAGTTATACATTTTTATTAGACAATAATTAGAATATATTATATTTTATTATGCATAGTATTTGCATAGTACTGATAGTGTTTGCATAGTAAAATCTTTTATAAAATTATTCGATTTTATTAGATTATAAATAGAATATATTATATTTTATTTAAAAGATTTTGCTTTAAATATGGACCGCCGTCATTAAAGTAAATCAATACGGACCGTTCATGAGTTAGTTTCTTATCTTGTTCATTTTTCTATAAATAAGCTCATTCCTTCATTATTTCATTTAATTCAATTGAAACTCTCTAGAGAGAAACTATAGAGAGTTCTTCTTCTATAATCTTGGCGTATTTCTTTAGAGTTTAAGAAAGCTTTGAAGCGTAGTGCAAGTTTTCTTCAAGTATATTCCGCCCTACCGGTCGGAATACTTTTCTTTTTAAGGTAGGGGGATATAATCGTCGACTAAGTAAATGATATTATTATTATTTATTATTCTATTAGAATAACTTTATATCTGCCAGCACTACCTATACTTGGTAAAATTCGTTGTTATTTCATTCTTTATTATTACATTTGGAATATCACGTCTACATCGTTTTTACTGGGACTGGTTAAAAGTCTTTATTATTCTACGTTAGAATATCACATCTTCATGCGTTTTCTGTAGAACACGGTTCCGTTATTTATTATTACATTGGAATAACTCGCCATACATGCAAGTACCGCATGCATGGTAATTTCATTGTTATTCCATTCTTTATTATTCATTGGAATATCATCGCTCGGTCTGTAATTAGCTTTGACCTTGTTCCATCTTTACTATTCTGTTTGGAATATCCTCAGATATGTGCGTTTTACACCGGACTGGTTAAAATCCTTATTATTCGTTGGGAATAACACGTGCATGCGGTCTCTATCGCATGCATGGTGAATCCTTCATTATTCCATTCTTTATTATTCTATTGGAATAACTCATGCCTCATGTGGATTACACATACGTGGTGAATGATCCTTTGTATTTCATTCCTTGTTAAATTGTGAAAATGATCTGTTTATTTGGATTATGATGAAAGTCATAATAAAAGCATTGGACTAATGAAAATCATGGATATATGTGGTATTAGTAAGTGTTATGATGAGTTATGTTGGTTATTATGTGAAAACATGAAAGTTTCTTAGAAATCACAAAGGGTTGAAAAATCAGATTTTTGTGAAAATGAAACATGAAATTCAATTGACCATATCTCCTATTATATTTCGAATTTTTGAGTGTGGTCAAGTTCTAGAGTTAGATCTATGAGTTGCCTAACTTATCCAAGTGGAATAACTGAAAAAGGTGCTGTAGATTTTTGTGTGGATTGATTTTAGCAAAGGAGTCAAAAACTGTAAAATACCAAAAAATTGTTGTCCAAAATTTTGCAAGAGCTGTTTCGGCCACTTAATTTATGAGAAAAATTCTGGCCTTTTTGGGACATGAAAGTATATGGTATAAAGTACCTTCTGTCCAAAAATGAGCTCATTCTGACTTAAAATGAGCAAGTTATGACCATTTCAATATTTAGGTTTTTTCGACGAAAAACGCTATAACCGGAGTTCTATAACTCCGATGACTATGAAATTTAAACGGGAAGCTCACGTTAACATGTGTAAGATCCTGCCAAGATTTAGGAATTTCTGGAGTTAACCTTGAGGTAGCTAATTTCTTAAGGAATTAATTAGAAATTAATTTTTGAAAAATAGTAAATGAATTTTAAAATTTGAGAAAAATATATGTTCAATATGGGACTATATTATGCTTAATCCCAGAAAAGAATAATTTTTGGGACTGATTTGATATTTTTCATGAAAATAGTTTAGTTACGAACATATGAGTTAAATATGTTATGTTGAGTTGAAGAATTGATAAATAGGATTTTAGGGCGTGAAAATCCTATATAAGGTATATGCAGATTTTTGATGAGTGATTTAAACATTGGTGATGAAATCTTATGAGTATGGTATTTTTGGATGATTAAATGCATTATTTGGTAAAGTGTAAATAATTAAAATAAATTGTTTATAAGTTTAAGAAGTAATTAAAATATTGTTATAATATTAACAATATTAGATCATGAGTTTATTAAATGATGGATAATATTTGGATAAATTTAAAGTCTTTAATATGTATCCTTGATTTCGTTTGATTATTGCTTATAATATTGTTATCATCCTCATGTTTATATTATATTGAAAGTCATTTATGGTCTGTAGTGCATAGATGGACTTGGTATGATTATGACCAGGGATTATTCGGTATAATCATGACCGTAATGTTACAAATGATGTGGTAAAAGTCATCTTTGGCCCGTAGTGCATAGATGGACTTGGCGTGATTATGACCAGGGATTATTCGGTATAATCATGACCGTAATGTGACGAATGATGTGGTAAAAATTCTCATTTGCCGTAGTTCATTGATGGACAGTTTTTGGTATGATTATGGCTATGGATTCTCTTAGGCCAAGGGTGCAAAGATGAATTGTTTTATGGCATGATCAGGACCGTTGATGAAAACACGATTATCTTTGGCCCGTAGTGTGCTGCCCCCAAAATTAGGTATACATCACCCATGTTGAGTCGCCAGATACATGGTACAGAATTCAAATACAACTTGATAATACAACTGTCGTGTACAATACGACAAAACATAAACTGTGAGTTTAATACAAATATTGTCTACTAGAGAGTATACAAACTCAAAAGGAGTCCTTATTACAATTATTATCACACTATTTTACAGAATAGTGAGGACTGCTAATGCACCATCTAGGACCATCACTCCATTCTCCGACTCGTCCCAGAATATTCTCATTTTTTGAAGAGAACAGTGAAAGAAATGGTGAGCTCAACTAGCCCAGTAAAAAATATTATGACTCAGATAATGCAGAATAAATTATCATTAGCCTTAAACAGTGTTAAACTGATACAATATAACAAATATCAAGTTTAACTGCAGCGGAACAAGCAATCCATTAAAAGAGTCAAGTAGAGAATAAAATCTACAATCTTTTATGATTTAAAAGGTTTTCATCACACTTTTTATCCGGGTCTCGATTTTTAATAAATAATCCACATCATCGAATCACCCCCGCACTACTACCGAGGATATTCTTTAGTATCATGACCACAATTATCCATGCACTACGGGCCAAGAATATTTGTGTTTTCATTAATGGTCATGATCATGCCAACAATCGTCCATCAATGCACTACGGGCCAATGAGGACTTTTACCACATCATTTGTACCATTACTGGTCATGATTACTTAGAATAATTCCCGGTCATAATCATACCAAGTCCATCTATGCACTTTATAGGCCTCGGATGACTTTCAAAAAAAATATAAACATGAGGATGATGACAATGATATAAGAATTCAATAAAACAAGTTCAAGAATTAATTTATCCAGAACTAATAATGTCCAAATTGTCAACATGATCTTTCGCTTTGTAGAGTAAAATTCAAGAATGCTCGTAAGAATATTTCCATGAAAAGATATTGGATGAAGCCTTAAATATCAAGGATATTCCACTAATTTCATGGAGTATAGAAGTTAAAACTTTAACCAACTGAGTATAATAAGGAATGGAATAACAAAAGAAATCACCATGCATGCAGTACTTGCAGATAGAAAGGTTATTCCAATGAATACTAAATAAACGGAACGAGTCAAAGTGAAATTAGACCGAATGGGATGTTCCAATGTAATAATAAAGAATGGAATAATAACAGAAATCACCATGCATGCGGTACTTCGCATAGACAGGTTATTCTAACAGAATACTAATAAGGACGGAATCAGGTCCGGCGTAAAACGCACAGACAAGATATTCCAACAGAATAATAATAAAGACGGAACCAGGTCTGGCGTAAAATGCATAGACAGAATATTCCAACAGAATAATAAAGACGGAATCAGGTCCGGCGTAAAACGCACAGACAAGATATTCCAACAGAATAATAAAGAATGGAATAACAGAAGTTCTCTTCATGAATAAGAAAGAAAGAGTACCCCTTACGAGTACAACAAATAATATTCCCTACCTTAAGAAGAAGAGTACTAGATATATAAGTAGTGAAGTAGCAGAATACTTTCTTCTTTCTCTCTATAGTTTTTCTCTCTAGAGTTTCAGTGAATTCGTAAGAAAATAATGAAGGAATGAGCTTCTATTTATAGAAAAATGGATTGCATAGTAACTAACTCATGAACGGTCCATATTGATTTACTTTAATCTAACGGTCTATATTTAAAGCAAAATCTTTTAAATAAAATATAATATATTCTTTTTATAATCTAATAAATCGAATAACTTTATAAAAGATTTTACTATACAAACACTATGCAGACACTATGCTAAAATATAATATATTCTAATTATTGTCTAATAAAATAGATAACTTTATAAAAGTATTCTGTTTTATATAAAAAGATTTTACTATACAAAATACTATGCATAATAAAATATAATATATTCTATTTATAGAATAACTTTATAAAAGTATTCTATTTTATATAAAAAGCTTTTCTGTATTATTACATTAATAATACCAACAAAACTGAGTGACTTATCACGTAAACTTCAATAATTAATACCGTGTGCTACTATGCAACCACGTGTATTACTGTACTTTTAACACCGGGCCTTTCAACAGTTAACGGTAAAACTTCCGCCGTTATTTTCATAAAATATTTTTGTCGTTTTCTCAATCCGACAATAATTACATTATGGGGTCCACTAATGATTGTATCAATGCATTGCGGATATTCTCTGACAAAAAGAATATTCCCCGACCAATCGAATATTATACAACAACTTGCATACTTTTCAAAATTTATAAATACTACCCATAACTATAACACACACCATAATATTAAAAAATTATTTCGAGAAAATTAAATATTTATTCATAAAATTTGGGGTCTCACAATCTCCCCCCCTTATGGAATTTCGCTCTCGAAATTTACGTACATACCTGGTATGCCGAACAGGTGAGGATACATTGACTTCACTTCAAATTCTAACTCTTGAGGTATAACCTTTGAGTGTTGAATACGATCCTTCTTATCCAAGATTTTAACATGTATCTCCTCATACGTTAAATCTTCTGCTATATCGTTTAGTTCTAATTTAATAATGTGGTTCAGGTCGTCCACATATTTACGTAACATCAATACGAAAAAAAACGTTCTGAACACGCAACATACTTGGCGGTAAAACGAGTCTATAGGCCACAATTCCTATTTCATCGAGGATTTCAAATTGGCCAATTAAATCAAAGGTTGAGATTTCCTCTCTTCGTCGAATCTTGCTTCTAGAATAACGCCCTCTTGAACCTTCTTCTTCACATTCATCAGCTTTGGGTGTGTAGCTTGAGCGGCTTTAACTTTATCGATTAAAGTCAATTCTACTCGTATATTCGTTATTTTCACGTGGGTTCGTATATTCGCACTTGTAACCGCATACGATCTTCTACTCAACGCGTTAGCTACCATGTTCGATTTTTCTACGATGGTATTGCATGGTATGATCGTAATCTTCAACAGCTCGAGCCAACGTCTTTAGCGCATGTTACGTTCATTTTAGTTGAAAAAATATTTGAGGGTTTAAGAAATGGGTTTCGTACCGGGGTCAATACAAAATTTGATTTCATGCTCTAGGGGTAGGCTAAGAAGTTTTCAAGAATACGTCAGGAAATTTATTAACAATAGAAATATCATTCAAACTGTGACCCTCATCCAAGACTTGGATAGTACGTCACATTGATACCTATCAACTTGCCATCGTCATTCATGACATCGCCTACAGAAAGTCTGGCTTCGGTGCATTCTACACAAGAAAGTCAACAACGAAAGGACCGGGGCTCTTTACTTATGGCTTGATATGACAATGATTGACTTTAGTGGTTTGGTTTCTTGAATTCGCATAACAGGTTGGTTAGGAATATGAAAGCTAACAACCTTACGAAAAGCATGATGAGTAGTTAACCAATCGATTCCTAAAATCGCATCAATGGCAAGTATTTTCAAAGAGACAAGATCAGCACGTAACGTGAAAGTGTTGATTTGAACAAGATTTATAAATAGTGGAGGTAACGAAGGTTTCTCCGAACTGAGTTTAAACAGATATATCAAAGTCTAACTTCTCTGGAGTTAACTTCAAACATTGAACACAACTAGGTGAAATAAAAGAGTGAGTAGAACCGGTATCTAACATGGTATAGACTTCGCAAGAGTTTATGACTAACATACCCGTGATAATTTTATCCAGGTTCTTTGTCACGAAAAAAAAACGCTCTTTCTTAAACTATCGGCTTTAGCTTGTCTGGGACATCCTTTGGCATCACTATCCCAGCTGGACTTGATTTCACCATACGACAAAATTGAGCTAGGTGACCTTCTCTTCCGCAATTAAAACACATTTTGGATTCTGCGTCTGAGTTTGACGGATGTGTCCCCCTGTGTCAGATTTGAAACATCTGTTGGTGGTCGTTCTTCTTCCTTTGAAATGGGTGCTGGTGCCGACGTCTTTACGTCATTGTTGAACCTTCTCTTCTTGAAATGTCCATTCTTATTGTTTTGGCCATGATTACTACCGAAGTGGTTATCATTTTTGACATGTTGATTCCCTCCATGCTTATTATCACCGCTTTGATGACAGTTATCACCGGTATTATCATTTTACCGGCTGCTCTCTTTTGGTTTGGTTGACTCATTATATAACTGAGCCCTATTAACAACATCTGAATACAAACACAATTTATGAGAGATAAGATATTGACGTATCTCAGGTTTCAAACCTCTTAAAAACATCCGCGACATTCTCTCTTCATTATCAACCAAATGGGACGCAAATCGGGACAACTCGGCAAACTTGGCTTCGTACTGCGACACGGTCATGTTGTTTTGCTCCAACTTGATAAATTCCACCTCCTTCATGTGACGAATGCTTTTGGGAAAGTACTTGTCATTGAACAGCTCTTGGAACTTCTCCCAAGACATCTTGAGTGCGTCAGGCTAGGTACGTTTTACAGATTCCCACCAGTGATCTGCCTCTTCACGCAACATAAAGGTGGCAAAGGGAACCTTTTGCTCCTCGAAGCATCCCAAGACATCAAATATCTTTATGATCTACTTTAACCACATCTCCGCCTTAAGTGGTTCTAGTTTTCCCAAAAACTTCGGTGGTCCCAGCTCCTTGAATTGCTTAGCGGTGACCAACCGTGGGTTGCCATTGTTTCCTCCTACATTATGAACAAGAGCCGCCTTCGCCTGATGTTGCATGAATTCTAAAAAGCTCCTAAACGTGCTGTCGTTCTTCAATTTATCAGTGTTGTTGTTTACAGGAGGATTATCACCATCCTATTGCACATTGTCCTGATTATTGATCTATGGAGAATCAACAGTCTCCTGTGGTCCATTTCTTATCTCAACATTTTCAGATGCCATTTTCAAATACTGCCACAAAACAAGGGTTAATTAACATATCACATATTATCTCTATACTATGACCGACCAATTAAATATCAAATAAACTTAGGTAGGTCATACTAGCGAAGGAATTTCTCGTCTCTCCCCTCCTAGTTCTATTCTCACATCCTAGCGAGGGATCATATCCCTAAGCTTTGATACCAACTGTGACGCCCCCAAAATTAGGTATACATCACCCATCTTGAGTCGCCAGATATATGGTACAGAATTTAAATACAACTTGATAATACAACTGTCGTGTACAATACGACAAAACATAAACTCTGAGTTTGAATACAAATATTGTCTACTAGAGAGTATACAAACTCAGAAGGAGTCCTTATTACAATTATTATCACATTATTTCACAGAATAGTGAGGACTACTAATGCACCATCTAGGACCATCACTCCTTTTCCCGACTAGTCCCAGCTACGTTCTCATTTTCTGAAGAGAACAGTGAAAGAAAGGGTGAGCTCAACTAGCCCAGTAAGAAATATTATGACTAAGATAATGCAGAATAAATTATCATTAGCCTTAAACAGTGTTAAACTGATACAATATAACAAATATCAAGTTTAACTGCAGCGAAACAAGCAATCTATTAAAAGAGTCAAGTAGAGAATAAAATCTACTATCTTTTATGATTGAAAAGGTTTTTCATCACTTTTATCGCTGGGACTCAGCTTAATAAATAATTCACATCATCGAATCACCCCTGCACTACGGCCAAGGATATTATTTAGTATCACGACCACAATTATCCATGCACTACGGGCCAAGAATATTTGTGTATTCATTAATAGTCAAGATCATGCCAACAACTGTCCATCAATGCATTACGGGCCAATGAGGACTTTTACCACATCATTTGTAACATTATGGTTATGATTACACCGAATAATTTCTGGTCATAATCATACCAAGTCCATCTGTGCACTACAAGCCATAGATGACTTGCAAAAAAATATAAACATGAGGATGATGACAATGATATAAGAATTCAATTAAACAAGTTCAAGAATTAATTTATCCAGGAACCAATAATGTCCAAATTGTCAACATGATACTACTTTGTAGAGTAAAATTCAAGAATTCTCAGAAGAATATTTCCATGAAAAGATACTGGATGAAGCGCAAATATCAAGGATATTTCACTAATTTCATGGAGTATAGAAGTCAAAACTTTAACCAACTGAGTATAATAAAGAATGGAATAACAAAAGAAATCACCATGCATGCGGTGATCAGCATGTAGTACAAAGTTATTCCAACAGAATACTAAATAACGGAACCGAAGTCGGTGAAATTCGCACCAAGCTGGGATGTTCCAATGAGAATAATAAAGAATGGAATAGCAATGAAATCACCATGCATGCGGTACTTGGCAGAAAAAGTTATTCTAATGTAATTCTAATAAGGACGGAATCAGTTAGGTCCCAGTAAAACGCATGCATGCACAGAATATTCCAAGAATAATAATAAAGCGGAATCAGTCCCGGCAAAACGCATGCATGATGAGGATATTTCAATAGAATAATAAAAGGCGGAATCGGTCCGTCACAGTAAAACGCATGATACATGATATTCCAACAGAATAATAAAGAATGGAATAACAGAATTTCTCTTCATGGATAAGAAAGAAAGAGTAACAAATAATATTCCCTACCTTAAGAAGAAGAGTACTGGATATATAAGTAGTGAAGTAGCAGAATACTTTCTTCTTTCTCTCTATAGTTTTTCTCTCTAGAGTTTCAGTGAATTCGTAAGAAAATAATGAAGGAATGAGCTTCTATTTATAGAAAAATGGATTGCATAGTAACTAACTCATGAACGGTCCATATTGATTTACTTTAATCTGACGGTCCATATTTAAAGAAAAATCTTTTAAATAAAATATAATATATTTTTTTTATAATCTAATAAAACGAATAACTTTATAAAAGATTTTACTATACAAACACTATGCAGGTACTATGCAAACACTATGCAGGCACTATGTAAACACTATGCATAATAAAATATAATATATTCTAATTATTGTCTAATAAAACAGATAACTTTATAAAAGTATTCTGTTTTATATAAAAAGATTTTACTATGCAAAATACTATGCAATACTATGCATAATAAAATATAATATATTCTTTTTATAAAATAACTTTATAAAAGTATTCTGTTTTATATAAAAAGCTTTTCTGTATTATTACATTAATAATACCAACAAAACTGAGTGACTTATCACGTAAGCTTCAATAATTAATACCGTGTGCTACTATGCAATCACGCGCATTATTGTACTTTTAACACCGGGTGTTTCAACAGTTAACGGTAAAACTTCCGCCGTTATTTTCATAAAATATTTTTTTTGTTTTCTCAATCCGACAATAATTCCGTTGTGGGGTCCACCAATGATTGTACCGTCGTACGGATATTCTCCGACCAAAAGAATATTCCCCGACCAATCGAATATTATACAACAACTTACATACTTTTCAAAATTTATAAATACTACCCACAACTATAACACACACCATAATATTAAAAAATTATTTCGAGAAAATTAAATATTTATTCATAAAATTTGGGGTCTCACACGTAGTGCATGGATAATTCGTGGTCGTGATACTAATGAATATCCTTGGCCTGTAGAGTAGGGATGATTCGATGATGTGGATTAATTATTGAGCTGAGTCTCAGCGATGAAATATTAATTCATGGATGTGATAATAATGAATATCTTTGGCCATAGTGCAAAGATGATTTAATGATTACAAACAGGAATTGTGATTTGGTATAACCATGATTTTTGATATTTCAGGTGAAGACAGGTGATGAAAATTATATTCGTCTTGGGTACGAAGAGGAATTTAGAATCACAATTATGATTATGAGTTATTCACATGATCGTGGACGAGAATTGTTGATTGATGTTACAGGGATAAAACATTATTGGTGTGTAAGATCCTGCCAAGATTTGGGAATTTCTGGCGTTAACCTTGAGGTAGCTAATTTCTTAAGGAATTAATTAGAAATTGATTTTTGAAAAATAGTAAATGAATTTTAAAATTCGAGAAAATATATGTTCAAATATGGGACTATATTATGCTTAATCCCGTAAAAGAATAATTTTTGGGGTGATTTGATATTTTTCATGAAAATAGTTTAATTCTGAACATATGAGTTAAATATGTTATGTGGAGTTGAAGAATTGGTAAATAGGATTTTAGGGCTTGAAAATCCTATATAAGGTATATGCAGATTTTTGATGAATGATTTAATCATTGGTGATGAAATCTTATGAGTATGGTATTTTTAAATGATTAAATGCATTATTTGGTAAAGTGTAAACAATTGAAATAAATTGTTTATAAGTTTAAGAAGTAATTAAAATATTGTTATAATATTAACAATATTAGATCATGAGTTTATTAAATGATGGATAATATTTGGATAAATTTAAAGTCTTTAATATGTATCCTTGATTTCGTTTGATTAATGCTTATAATATTGTCATCATCCTCATGTTTATATTATGTTGAAAGTCATTTGTGGCCTGTAGTGCATAGATGGACTTGGTATGATTATGACCAGGGATTATTCGGTATAATCATGACCGTAATGTTACAAATGATGTGGTAAAAGTCATCTTTGGCCCGTAGTGCAAAGATGGACTTGGCGTGATTATGACCGAGGATTATTCTGGTATAATCATTGACCGTAATGTGACGAATGATGTGGTAAAAATCCTCATTTCTTTGAAAGTGCATTGATGGGCGGTTTTTGGTATGATTATGGCTATGGATTCTCTTGACAAGGGTGCAAAGATGAATTGTTTTATGGCATGATCAAGACCGTTGATGAAAACACGATTATCTTTGGCCTGTATTGCATGGATAATTCGTGGTCGTGATACTAATGAATATCCTTAACCTGTAGTGCAGGGATGATTCGATGATATGAATTAATTATTGAGCTGAGTCTCAGCGATGAAATATTAATTCATGGATGTGATAATAATGAATATCTTTGGCCGTAGTGAAAAGATGATTTAATGATTACGAGCAGGAATTATGATTTGGTATAACTATGATTTTTGATGTTTCAGGTGAAGACAGGTGATGAAAATTATCTTCGTCCTGGGTACGAAGAGGAATTTAGAATCACAATTGTGATTATGAGTTATTCACATGATCGTGGACGGGAATTGTTGATTGATGTTACAGGGATAAAATATTATTGGTGGACTTTTAACATAAAGAAGATAATAGACCTTATGGTCTATTTGACTCTTGTAATGGATTGCTCGTTCCGCTGCAACTATGGTTGAAAAGTTTTATCATCTACCATATGTTCTAAATCTCTGATTTATTATTGATGAAAGCTATTGATAATGTAATTATCTCTAGTCATGGTATTCTTTCTTTGGGTTAGTTGTCTGCTCACCCTTTCTCGCTTCACAATTCCTTCGGTGTAATAAGAGTGTTTTAGTAAAAGAGTGTCTTAGAATTGAGCGAGGATAACAAGGGAATAGAGCGATTGGTCTCTATTGTAGAGAGTTCTCCTTAAATAGTATGAAAAAGTGTGTTGTATTCTATACAACATTTAGTAGTTATATTTGGTGAATCAAATAGGGTAAGGTGAACCCAACTTTGGAAGGGTGTTTTGCCACTATCATACAATATGTCTAATGACATACAACCTCGTGTTATCATAAGACATGATTGTGCGCATCCACTTGTTGAGTATATCTACGGCCACTACCTATATGATCTTGGAGTTGATTTAAAATATAATATTCAGTTGGAGACAGTGGAGATAGTTATATGTCAAGAGAAGACTCACCATTGGAAAGAAGATGATAGTAATCTTCTCATTTTTCTTTGGGGTCTATTGGGTCAACCAATGATAATTCTGTGGCCATATGATATCTATTATAACCTAGACACATGGCCTCCCATGTACGAAGGTTTCTTTGAGCACTTCCCAAAGATTTTAATTTCTAAAACAGTCTTTGACTATACTTTGATGTAAAATACCATTGTAAGTTTGTGGTCGAGGCACCATGAGAGTTACATACATTTGTATTAAAATTCACAGTTAACTGTGGTCCTATTCTATATGACAGCTCAACAGTTGTATTAATGAAGTTATATTTGAATTTAATACCATGTATCTGGCGACTCAGAATGGGTGATGTATACCTAATTTTGGAGGCGTCACAGTTGGTATCAGAGCTTAGGGATATGGTCGCTGGTGGAGATAAGCATCTAGAACTAGGAGGGGAGAGACAAGTTATATACTTCGCTAGTGTGTGACTTACCTAAGCTGAAATTGTTTACTTGATAAGTTGACAAATTGTGACATGTCAATTAACCTTTGTTTTGAAGATATATTCTAGAATGATATCTGAAATATAGGAGATGAACAATGGAAAAAGTCATGATACAGAGGTTATAACTAGGAAGGTACAATCCGAAAAGAAAACAAGGTATTCTCATCTCTTTGAATATCAGGTACGTACGTAAATTTCGAGGGCAAAATTTCATAAGGAGGGGTGATTGTGAGACCCTGAATTTTATGAAATAAAAGTATTCAATTTTTTTTTCTATTTTGGTAAATAGCACGGTATTGATTATTGATGATTATGTGATAAGTCACTCAGTTTTGTTTTATTGGTATTATTAATGTAATAAAACAGAAAAGCTTGTTATATAAAACAGAATACTTTTATAAAGTTATTCTATAAATAGAATATATTATATTCTATTGTGCATAATGTTTTGCATAGTAAAATCTTTTTATATAAAACAGAATACTTTTATAAAGTTATCTGTTTTATTAGACAATAATTAGAATATATTATATTTTATTATGCATAGTGCTTGCATAGTAAAATCTTTTATAAAGTTATTCGTTTTATTAGATTATACTCCCTCCGTCCCAGGATAAAAGTCCTGGTAGACTTTTCACGCATATTAAGAAGAGGAATAAAATGATAAAATTGCCCATAATAATGTCATTAAATATGGAGAGAGAATTAGAATAAGAAAAGTATGAGATATTTAATGCTACAGGCATAATAGGAAAAAATGTATAAAAGTTTGGTTATTAAAAGAAAGAGGACATTTAACATGGGACAACCCAAAATAGTAATAAGGACTTTTATCCTGGGACGGAGGGAGTAAATAGAATATATTATATTTTATTTAAAAGATTTTGCTTTAAATATGGCCCGTCAAATTAAAGTAAATCAATCTGGATCGTTCATGAGTTAGTTACTATGCAGTCCATTTTTCTATAAATAAAAGCTCATTCCTTCATTATTTCTTACGAATTCACTAAAACTCTAGAGAGAGAAACTATAGAGAGAGTTCTTCTTCTATAATCTTGAGCGTATTTCTTTAGAGTTTAAGAAAGCTTTTGAAGATAGTGCAAGTTTTCTTCAAGTATATTCCGCCTACTACTTAGTGAATACTTTTCTTTTTAAGGTAGGGGATATAATTGTCGACTCAGTAAAGGATATTATTATTATTTATTATTACGTTGGAATAACTCATATCATGGACTACCCTATACTTGGTGAAATTTCGTTGTTATTCCATTCTTTATTATTTACATTGGAATATCGCATCTGTGTGTTTTACGTAGGACTTGGTTTAAATCTTTATTATTCATTGGAATATCTTGTCATGCGCTTTTCACTGTGGGACCGGGTTTCATTATTTATTATTCTCGTTGGAATAACTTTCTACATCACAAGTACCGCATACATAGTGATTTTGTTGTTATTCTATTCTTTATTATTCGTTGGAATATCACGCTTCGGTCGTAATTTACTTTGACACTGGTTTGTCTTTCTTATTCTGCTGGAATATCACATGCATGCGTTTTACGACGGACCTGGTTAAAATCCTTATTATTCTCATTGGGAATAACTTTTTGTTTGTGCGGTCTCTATCGCATGCATGGTGAATCCTTATGTTATTCCATTCTTTATTATTCTGTTGGAATAACCTGTCTATGTGGATTACCACATGCATGGTGAATGATCCTTTGTATTTCATTCCTTGTTAAATTATGGAAATGATCTGTTTACGTGGATTATGATGAAAGTCATAATAAAAACATTGGACTAATGAAAATCATGGGTATATGTGGTATTAGTAAGTGTTATGATGAGTTATGTTGGTTATTATGTGAAAACATGAAAGTTTCTTAAAAATCACAAAGGGTTGAAAAATCAGATTTTTGTGAAAATGAAACATGAAATTCAATTGACCATATCTCCTATTATATTTCAAATTTTTGAGTGTGGTCAAGTTCTAGAGTTAGATCTATGAGTTGCCTAACTTATCCAAGTGGAATCACTGAAAAAAGTGTTGTAGATTTTTGTGTGGATTGATTTTAGTAAAGGAGTCAAAACCAATCACTAAGCTAGCCAGGTAAACAGTCATGTCTGGCCGTCACGAAGGCAACAGATCTGCTTCACCGCCAAGCGACGAAGGTTACGGAGGTGGAGGCGGAGGTAGTTACGGTGGTGGATATGGCGTAAGTGGAGGAGGCGGAGGCTATGGTGCCAGCGGTGGAGGCTATGGAGGAAGTGACGGTGGCAGTGGGGGAAGGGGTTATGGTGGTAGTATAGGAGGAGGGGGTTATGGTGGTAGTGTAGGAGGAGGGGGTTTTGTGAAATAAAAGTTTAAATAACTTTTATATTATTCAACAAGTATTTTATGAATAAATGAATTTATGATCAAATACTTGTGATGACAGATATCAAGAATAATAAATAACTCAGTTAAGTAATATACTTGATATAACAAATATTATTGTTTAACTCAAATAATATATTAGAATATTTTATCTATTATGTGAACTTTTATAAATAGTGTCACTTGGTACTATAAGGAATCAGATAAATATTTGGATTCCTCTCCGTAGAGGTTTATCTCCACATTTTGCGGCGCTTAAGTATAATGAATTTATAATTTTCACAATTGATATTTATATAAATATTTTCAATAGATCACTACGATTATCAAATCCGGTTCGGATGACTACTCTTTTTGGAGCAGTATCTCAGTGTGTCTTATCTATTTTACGATATTTATATAAATAATATCAATAAAAGGTTACTGAAGACTATAAGGAATAAATGCGATTACGGATTCCTTCCGTAGTAAAGGTTTTTCTCTCGTAGCTCATGCCTTACCAAATATCTTTTTATTTGATAAATAGATGAAATAAAGATATATAGAATTGTGTAGAACATTTTATATTCGTATATCTTTAAATATAAATAAGCAAGAGATAATTCAAATAAATAAATTAAACAACTTATCTCAATTTGCTTAGACCAATTTCCTCTTCTCAAATAATCAGAACTTTTGTAAGAAGAGATAGAGAAAGCTTTTTAGAGAGAGATTATGTGGGAGAGAAGTAAGCTTTTCTTGAAAGTGAATTGGCAAAATTAGAAATAAAAGAAATGCCTCCTATTTATAGATTTTTGAAGTCAGGAGTAAAATGGTAATTTTCAAAAACTGATTTGAAATTAATGGTTGAGATTGTTTATTTTTGAAATGAATGGTTTGGATTAAAAACATTTTCACGCGGTAGAAGTTTTAAATCCGCCTGGGCGCCACTTCATCAACTTAGTAATAAATGAGTATTTGACCAAGCACATGTTTTGATTTAAAAGAGATGCCAGCACACGGTTTTTATGGAATGCATGTATGCAGTTTATATATCTATCTATACAAAACACAATTGATTTTGAAAAAAACTTAAAATTCCAGCTTAAACCTATTAAAAGATCCAGACCGTTAAAACTTTGAGATAAATCTAACCATTGATTGAAATCAGTTAGCTTCACTAATACTATTAGTTTCCAAAACCGTAGCATACATAGTGAGGAAGAGAAAGAGAGTCCGCTGGAAAGAAGGGTTAGAGAGGCCAAAACCAATCACTAAGCTAGCTGTGTGATCATGTCTCATGGTCACGAAGGCGAAGAGATCTGCTTCATCGCAAAGCTGGCGGAGGTTTCTGGGAGGTGGAGGCGGAGGTAGTTACTGATGGTGGATATGGTGGAAATGGAGGAGGCGGAGGCTATGGTGCGCCGGTGGAGGCTATGGAGGAAGTAGAAGTGGCAAGTGGGGAAGGGTTATGGTGGTAGTGTAGAAGGAGGGGGTTATGGTGGCAGGGTAGGAGGATGGTGTAAGCGGCGGCCGTGGTGGTGGATCGGAGGCTATGGAAATCGAAGTGGAGGTGGCGGTAGAGGAGGACGAGATGGGCGAGGACATGGTGGTAATTTACAAAGTTGAGGTTTGTCTTCTTTAAGTTAATAGCGAATTTTTCCTACTGAATTTCTCTCTTTTCTAACTCAGGTATGTTTGCCCATTTCTTGTTTTCTTTTTCTCTCTGTATATATTTGTGTTTTTATATAATACATAAATGATGAAGTTAGTGTTTATCGCAAAAATCTTTGGCACTCCCTCTTATGATTTATTTTTCTGTTTGATATGTTTCCCCATTTTGGAGGTTGAATTATATATTTCTTGGCTATCTTTCTCTCTCTATGTATTTACTTGTGTTTCTGTTTGATATGTGATCAATGCACTCTCATGCCATTCAATTCCATTGACTTGATTTCGCTGCTGTTTCATGAATAATTTTAACTATGGATTTTGGAACCTGATCATTTTTTGGCTATGCACCCCGGAACCCATTTTCCAACATGATTTGGCTGTATATTTAGTTTAATGTTTTATCAGTATATTCAATTCCATTTGCTTTCTTTCTTTTTGTCAGTTAGGTAGCTATACTCTCTGTTAAACCAGCACCTTCCTTAGTCTCACTCTCTCTAGATTACTCTCTCCCCTATCTATCTATATTTATATCTTTTGTGTGTGAGAGTGGCTTCTTGTTTGTCTATTTATATGTATATTAAACTATACTTGCAGAATTTTTGTGTGATGAAATTCACTTTTAGCTTGATCATCTGATTCTCCAATAATTATATGGTAAGCCTAATTACTCTATTCATTTGCAGAAACGAGTTCGTAAGAATTCTTTCTATTGTTCTGTTTAGATGCTTTAATAAGAAAAGTTAACTTGGAACCTGAAGAAAGTCCATGGTCTTAATTAATTATAATTCCTCCATTTTCTCCAAAACAAACTTTTGGGTTTTGTGGTTGGGTGAAATTTAGGAGTTTTCTGAAGAAATAGAAGCTGAAATTTGATTTCCATGATTTGGGTTTATTGTATATTGACGTGTTTTAAGAGGTAAAGTAGAGGGAGGTACTATTTTATCAGTTTTATTTTGCTGAGAAAAGAATTGGAAACTTAATTTGACACCAGTAAAAAGGCTATGATCTTGAAGTTGAGGAGTTATTTTTGCAATGATTTGGGTTAATTGTGATTTTGCAATGTATCAAGAGGTAAAATAGCGGGAGGTTTTGTTTAATCTATTTGGTTGCTGAGAAACACAAATATTTTAACTATGCACAAAAAATCTTTTGTGCATCTATGGGCATGTACTGTCGATGTTTATAACATAAATTATATACAAAAAATTATGCATAAACACTATAAAAAAGGAGAAGGTAGAAGACGATTGGGCATGTGTGTGTTGTGTGATTGTACTTGCAGGTGGCTCATTTAACACATTCTTCTTTTATAATTAGCCATATTATGAATGCATTTTTTACTTTGCATCAAAATATTGGTAAATGGATTTCAGTCTAATAGCCTAGAAGTAAACCAAGCTTTTATTTTATTTTGCTCATTTTTTGGTCGTTCTAGGTAGTGTCTTGATGTTTTAGGCATTAGTAAGTCAGGAATATAGTGTTCATAAATTTGCCACTGAGGAGAGATGGGGCAAAGTTTCCTTAGGGCGGCAATTGTTAAAAGAATACATGAAGAAGATTGGTCGGACTTTTGTCAAGTGCAGACCCAGTCTGATACTTTATGTTAATAGTTAATACCCTCTTTGAGGCTTATACACACTTTTTTGTCTGCACCCTTTCCTATTTTTCTGCACAACATGCAGAGCCCTCTTTAATCCTTTGGAAAATCCACTCAAAACTATCAAAATTTTTCACTCGGCAGGGTTTAGTTCTACTGTTCTAGCTTAACTAAGATGTTTGCTGTTTTGTTGATATACAGATTACTGGAAATGGTATAGGAAAACAAACAGATTAAAAACACTGATCTGAGTAAGAAGCTCAGATGAAGGAACACTTTGAAATTACATTTTTAACGATGCTTCGCTAAAATTAGTTTTGCATAGATAATTAAGTTGTTGTGATATGTAAATAATAAATAGAATATCATAGAATAAGTATCACAATCATACTTTTTGTTTTATTTTGTTTTTTGAAGTGGTGGTTTGTTGTGAGGTTGTGGATTACTTTCTTGAATCTAATTGAAAATTTATGTTTTTAGTTCAAATTCAGATTATCTAATTGAATCTAGTTGAATATTTAAGGACTTTATAGAAGTAGTGGATATCCTATCACTTTGTTGGGTTTTAGCTCTTTGAGATTTGGTGGATTGCCGATGCTACTATTATTGGTTTAAATTTAGAGGTTCAATCTCATTTTCAGATTATTATTTATCATAAATCTCAGGTGTCATTTTACTGTGGGTGATATAAGCTATTTTTCAGTGTATTTATTTATTACTACTAATTTTTGTCTAATTTGTAATGGTGTCTTGGAGTATATATTTTATGGGATACCGAAATCATGTATGTTGATAGAAAATTAGAGCATTATATTTTTTGTCTCATTCTCAAGAAATGGTATTCTCGACTACCCCTGCCTTATAGTACAAACTTATTTGCTACGATTTGAATGGAACCATTTACATGTCTTTAAATGAAAATATAAAGATGTCCCCCGATAACAAAATGGTGTATTTTAGTAGTGTCTTATATTTTTAAACAGTTCATTCAAAATGAGATATTTACCAACCAAAATCTATCTATAATGTAAATGGTTCTATTCAAATTGAGGGAAAAAATTAACAGGTTCTATATTATTGATAAGTATGTACATGGAACTATTACATGTGTGTGTATTTACTAGGAGGAAATGGTGTTCTAAAGATGAGGGAGTAACACGGATGAAGATATAATTATAATTTATTAAACTTGAGGTTAACTCTTATATTTGTTATTTTGATTTTTTTTTTATCAAGACACTGGGAGGCATAGGTGATGTGATGTCTGTGGTTCTGGAGAGAGTGATGTCTCTTACATCCCATTCTTTGATGTTTATTTATTAGTTTCCATGCCAACTATTTATAATTTAATCATGCAATTATATATGCGTAGACATTCTTTTTGTAAAACAACTCACACGAAAGAGGTAAATCTTTATGCTTTTAAAGTTTTGTGTTTATTGGTTCTAAACCCTGTACTTGGGTTTACCTTAGGTTTTGTATGGAACTCAAAATAATAGTGAGGAATAATATCCTTTATATGCCTAAGTATAATGACTGTTTTGGGATGTTTGTATGCTAGCCAAGTAGCTTGGTGACGGTTTACTAGATGTTATCTATTAAGTCATCCTGATATATATATGATGGAAATAAAACTCATTCATGTACACTATGTCAAAATTAGTCCATGCTCATTATGATATTATGTGTTATCTATATTAGGCTTTCCATGTTTTCTTTAAGACAAAGAAAGCTTAGAGGTGGACTGTTTTGGTGATGAGGGCATGGGGGTTGTCGACCATTTTGTTAACAAATTGCAATCAAATCTAATTTGGAATAATCCCCTGCTACTTCATGGAACCAAACAACAGTTGTAATGGGAATTCATTAAACAATGAATCACTTGGTAAAGCAAACACTTGGTAACCAAAAACAACTCATGGAACAATAAAATTTTGAAATCAGTCAGCTGTTCAAGTAAATTTTAAAAATTTTCATATTTATTCAACAAAGCACACCAATGAGAGGAGAATCATAATCAAAAAAATAAAACTCTCCAAATCTTTGTATATCAATATTGGTAAGGAAATTTAATCAAATCAATAGGAATAGGAGGAGAGAGAGGAAACCGTGTGTGGGCTAAATTACAATGCAGGGCTAAAGCAAGTGGTAGCAATCGTAAAGACCATTTTCCATTATTGACATTTTAATTAATCATGTTTTCGTGGATGTGGAAGTTTCTTTAATTGTTATTCTTCAATTTTCATGGAATTTTTGTTAGACCTGAAATTAAGGTTTGGACACCCCAAGTTTAATCCAAGACCTTTGGCTTCATTGGCTCCAAGCAATTATCCCAAATTTTTGACTTGGCTACCTAACAGAAAATCTAGCCTTAACAAAAATTTAATGTGCCAAAATATTATGTTGGTTAACCCAAAGAATTGGGCTTAGTGCCTAAAACTCATTTCTTGATTGGTGAAATGATACTAATAACTCAAACTACCAAATTTTCCGCCTCCAATATTGAATGTTAGCTAAAAATTCAACTTTGAAAGCATCACACGTTTAATAGACATTAATTAATAGAGATTCTAAGAAAATATGACCAAATCCGTTTTAAGTTTTTATTATTTCAATTTAAGTTACCAAAGCATACATCGAGTTTTACATTGAAGCTTAAACAACATGTAAACATCAGATCATGAAATAAAAGAATAATATTGTACATTTACCTTGAGTACTTCATGCTTTGCCCTAGCAAGGTTATAAACATCATCACATACGGAAATCCATATTCTCGCAATTGGAACTGTTGATTATGGTTTATTAGGTCGATTGTTGAAGGCATAATTGAAAAGTTTTTGTGTTTTTATTCCAAGAAGTTTGTTGTAAATTTAACTTCCCCAAGTAAAAATCTAATTATATCAAATTTTGTTATAGGAACGCATTATCAAGGCGGGATATTTTTCCTTGACACAACGTTTCCGAGCGATGATCCTTTCAAACCTCCTAAGGTATGTTAAACAACATCTTGAATCTTGATCTTACATATACTGAGAACCATAGTTTTCTTATTTGTCCTTGAAAATTAAAGTGTAGGTTCAATTGTTGGTTTTTACAGCTCACTTTTTGATTGCTCTATTTCACTTCATTTTTATGATATTTATTCTGCTATGTGTGGATTTGTATGTCAGAAATAGCTCTTATTTACTTTTTTTTTTTTTTGGGGGGGGTTGGAATTATGGGTTTTGTTCAATTTCTCACATTTGAGACGTAAAGATCGATTTTTGTGTTGGTATAATTTTAAAATATTTTTTGTTCCGAGCAGTATGTTGAAATTGTGGGACAAATGATAGAAATAAAACCTATTTTTTGCTTCTTTAGCTAATTACATAGCATTTGCTTAGCTGTAATGAGTTTTTGAAAGAAACCTACACCACATGAACTTTATGTCCAAACTCATGATTTGGTCCCATCCCAGTTAGATTGGGGTTTTTCCTTTTAAATTCTAATTGTTTGTTGGGTTTGTTTTAAAAATGAGAATTAACTTTAAGTTATTTATTACTTCTTTGGATGCATACTTTAATTTGAAATGTGAGCTAAAATAAATATCATTGAATGAAATAATTTCTTATGTATTAGAAGTCTTTGTCAATGATTGTCGTTTTACTTAACTGATTATGGTTGGTGGTATAAAGGTTTGAAATCGATACTTTTTTCCTGTTCATTTCGATGCTTTCCAGAAGGCCTCTATATTCTTATCTACTTCATCATAGCTTGAAATCTTTAACTGAAGTTGCCGAATATTTAAAGTCTTCTTATAAAATAATCAATACAAAGAATATTTAAAGTCGACGACATCTTCAGTTTTTGAATGTTTGTGTTTAATTTGTGTGTTTTAAAAATTGTTTTAAAACACACAAATTTGGGTGTTTAGATTTGTTTTAAATTTGTGTTCTCATTCTATCTCTCTCTCTCTCTCTCTCCCACACCAATAGCACACACACACACAACAACACACATTTGGGTGTCTTTTAATTTGACTGTTTTTATTTTTATTATGAAATAGGTTTATAGTTATGATAAAATAGATTTTTTAATTATGAATGTTAGGATGGAATGGATGTTGAGCTGGTTATTATTGAGTGTTCATTTTGTAAAATTTATAGGCTAATTTAGGTTGTCTTTTTCCTTAATTTTGGTTCAGGGAATAATAAATAATAATAATATCCTTTACGAGTACGACAATTATATCCCCTACCTTAAAAAGAAAAGTATTCACTAGTAGTAGTAGGAATATACTTGAAGAAAACTTGCACTACGCCAAAGCTTTCTTAAACTCTAAAGAAATACGCTCAAGATTATAGAAGAAGAACTCTCTCTATAGTTTCTCTCTCTAGAGTTTTAGTGAATTCGTAAGAAATAATGAAGGAATGAGCTTCTATTTATAGAAAAATGGACTGCATAGTAACTAACTCATGAACGGTCCAGATTGATTTACTTTAATCTGACGGGCCATATTTAAAGCAAAATCTTTAAATAAAATATAATATATTCTATTTACTCCCTCCGTCCCAGGATAAAAGTCCTTATTACTATTTTGGGTTGTCCCATGTTAAATGTCCTCTTTCTTTTAATAACCAAACTTTTATATATTTTTTCCTATTATGCCCGTAGCATTAAATATCTCATACTTTTCTTATTCTAATTCTCTCTCCATATTTAATGACATTATTATGGGCAATTTTATTATTTTATTCCTCTTCTTAATATGCATAAAAAGTCCACCAGGACTTTTATCCTGGGACGGAGGGAGTATAATATAATAAAATGAATAACTTTATAAAAGATTTTACTATGAAAGTACTATGCATAATAAAATATAATATATTCTAATTATTGTCTAATAAAACAGATAACTTTATAAAAGTATTCTGTTTTATATAAAAAGATTTTACTATGCAAAACATTATGCACAAATAGAATATAATATATTTATAGAATAACTTTATAAAAGTATTCTGTTTTATATAAAAAGCTTTTCTGTTTTATTACATTAATAATACCAATAAAACAAAACTGAGTGACTTATCACATAAGCATCAATAATCAATACCGTGCTATTTACCAAAATAGAAAAAAATTGAATACTTTTATTTCATAAAATTCAGGGTCTCACAATCACCCCTCCTTATGAAATTTCGCCCTCGAAATTTACGTACGTACCTGATATTCAAAGAGATGAGAATACCTTATTTTCTTTTCGGATTGTACCTTCCCGGTTATATCCTCTGTATCATGACTTTTTCCATTGCTCATCTCCTTTATTTCAGATATCATTCTAGAATATATCTTCAAAACAAAGGTTAATTGACATATCACAATTTGTCAACTTATCAAGTAAACAATTTCAGCTTAGGTAAGTCACACACTAGCGAAGTATATAACTCGTCTCTCCCCTCCTAGTTCTAGACTCTTATCTCCACCAGCGATCATATTCCTAAGCTCTGATACCAACTGTGACGCCCCCAAAATTAGGTATACATCACCCATTCTGAGTCGCCAGATACATGGTACAAAATTTAAATATAACTTCATTAATACAACTGTTGAGCTGTCGTATAGAATACGATCACAGTTAACTGCGAGTTTTAATACAAATGTATGTAACTCTCATGGTGCCTCGACCACAAACTTACAAAGGTATTTTACATAAAAGTATAGTCAAAGACTGTTTTAGAAATTAAAATCTTTGGGAATTGCTCAAGGAAACCTTCGTACATAGGAGGCCATGCGTCTAGGTTATAATAGATATCATATGGCCATAGAATTATCATTGGTTGACCCAATAGACCCCAAAGAAAAATGAGAAGATTACTATCATCTTCTTTCCAATGGTGAGTCTTCTCTCGACATATAACTATCTCCACTCTGCTCCAAGTGAATACTATATTTTAAATCAACTCCAAGATCATATAGTAGTGGTAGAGATATACTCAAGAAGTGGATGCGCACAACCCTGCTCTTATGATAACACGAGATTGTATGTCATTAGACATCTTGTATGATAGTGGCAAAACACCCTTCCAAAGTTGGGTTCACCTTACCCTATTTGATTCACAAAATATAACTACTAAATGTTGATAGAATACAACACACTTTTCTATATCTTGTTTAAGGAGAACCTCCATGCCTAGAGACCAATCATTTCTATTCCCCGTTATCCCCGTCAATTCGACAACACTCTTACTAAGAACACTCTTATTTATTCGAAAGGAATTGTGAAGTTGTAAAGGGTGAGCACAACTAGCCCAGTAAAGAATATCATGACTAAAGATAATTACATTATCAATAGCTTTCATCAATAATAAATCGGAGATTTAGAACATATGGTAGATGATAAAACTTTTCAACCATAGTTGCAGCGGAACGATCAATCCATTAGAAGAGTCAAATAGACCATAAGGTCTATTATCTTCTTTATGTTAAAAGTCCACCAATAATGTTTTATCCCTGTAACATCAATCAACAATTCCCGTCCATGATCATGTGAATAACTCATAATCACAATTGTGATTCTAAATTCCTCTTCGTACCCAGGACGAAGATAATTTTCATCACCTGTCTTCACCTGAAACATCAAAAATCATGGTTATACCAAATCACAATTCCTGCTCGTAATCATTAAATCATCTTTGCACTACGGCCAAAGATATTCATTATTATCACATCCATGAATTAATATTTCATCGCTGAGACTCAGCTCAATAATTAATTCACATCATCGAATCAACCCTGCACTACAGGCTAAGGATATTCATTAGTATCACGACCACGAATTATCCATGCAATACAGGCCAAAGATAATTGTGTTTTCATCAACGGTCTTGATCATGCCATAAAATAATTCATCTTTGCACCCTTGGCCGAAGAGAATCCATAGCCATAATCATACCAAAAATTGTCCATCAATGCACTACAGCAAATGAGGATTGAGCTCCTCTTGAGCTCTTGGAAACTCTTCTCGCATTCCTCGCTCCATACGAATTTTGTATCTTTCTCGAGTCATTTGAAGTTAATCTGAGAAGCGATTCGAGAAAATCCTTCCACTTAATCTCCGATAATAACCAAGAAAGCCCAAAAGTTACGTGACTTCTACCAACCGACTTCGGTTGTTCTTCCAACTTTGTATTACTTCAATCTTCGCCGGTCAAATAGACATCGTGTTTTGACACCACATGCCCAAGGAATGCTACTTCCTCAAGCCAGAACTCGCATTTCTTCAGCTTGGCATATAGCTTGTTATCACGAAGCCTTTGAAGTACCAGTTTTAAATTGTGCTCATGATCTTAACGACTTTTGGAATAGATTAGGATGTCATCAATAAAGACAACAATGAACTTATCCAAATATTCCTTGAACACATGGTTCATCATATCCATGAAAGTAGAAGGAGCATTAGTCAATCCAAAAGACATGACTAAGAATTCATAATGCCCGTACCGAGTTCTGATGGTAGTTTTCAAAATATCCTCAGTTTTAATCTTCAGCTGATGATATCCAGAACGAAGATCAATTTTTGAAAAGAATTGTTCTCCTTGCAACTGGTCGAACATGTCATTAATGCGAGGTAACGGATACCTATTCTTAATGGTGACATGGTTCAATTCCCGGCAGTCAATATAAAGTTGCATACTTCTGTCTTTCTTCTTTATAAATAAAATAGGAGCACCCCAAGGAGATATACTAGGACGAATGAAACTGATGTCTAACAACTCCTGTAGTTGGACCTTTAACTCCTGAAGTTCAATAGGAGCCATTCGATATGGGGTTTTAGAAATGAGTTTTGTACCGGGTTCAATGTCAATACAAAATTCGATATCACGCTCTGGGGGTAGGCTAGGAAGTTCTTCAGGAAATACGTTAGGAAATTCACTAACAACAGAAATTTTATTCAAATCTGACGAAATTTTGTTCAAGTCCATGACATGGGCTAAGAAAGCTTGACATCCATTTTTCAATAACGAATGACTTTATGGCTTGATATGACAGTGCTTGACTTTAGTGGTTTGGTTGCTTGAATTTGCATAACAGGTTGGTTAGGAATATGAAAACTAACAACCTTACGAAAAATAATCAATTTTGGCATGATGAGTAGTTAACCAATCAATCCCTAAAATCACATCAAATACAAGTATTTTCAAAGAAATAAGATCGACATATAATGTGATGGTGACAACGTGAATCAAGCAAGATTTATAAACAGTGGATGTAATGAAGGTTTCTCCTAACGGAGTTTCAACAGATAAGCCAAAGTCTAGTTTCTCAGGGGTCAAGTTCAAACGTTGAGCACAAGCAGGAGAGATAAAAGAATGGGTAGAACCAGTATCTAATAAGCTATAAACTTTGCAAGAGTTTATGATTAGCTTACCTGTAATCACCTCGTTCGGGTTCCTCGCATTTTGGGAAGTTACGAAAAGCGCTCTCACTTGAACCACCGATTTTTACTTGTCTGGGACAGCATTTGGTGTCATCATTACCGCTAGAATTGACTTTCGTTATAGGGCATATTCTACCCTTAAATGCTTCATCGTACTCCTGTTCCATGATCTGAATCATTAATCTTTGATCCATATCGAATTGGGGTTGACCGCAGTGTACAGGGTAATTCAAAACTAGATGTTGGGTTTTCCCAATTGTTGTCCAAAAAGAGAAATTCATATCATCTATTTTAGCCTTCTTGGATCGGACTTCTCTTTCCACAATATCAACGCGTCGTACGGCTTTTACCCATGTATCCTTCATTCTCACTCGTTCAGTTGTTTCTTCTTTCAGCTGATCCTTGACATTTGAATTCTCAGATTCCAGCTTTATTATCTTATACTCTGTCAAAGAGTGCTTCTGTTCAAGTATCACATATCGGGTAACACAAACTTGAATTGTTGCATCCTTTTGTTCCACGCATCACCGCCGCTCTTCAAATTTGCTCTTCTAACTCATGAATACGATTTTGCAGTTCTACATTTTGATCATAAAGTTCTCCTAATAAATTCTCCTCAAAGTTCCTCTTCTTCCTCACTCTCAGCTGCTACCTCTGCGACAAATTTCTGGGTGCAACTATTAATTCTTCACTCACCACGTGGATATCTCTAATTTTTTCTTCGCCTGACATCATACAATCAAGTTTAATAACTTAATTAGTAATCCCCAATAAAATCTTTGTTATAACAAAATATTAAACTCCATTATTTATTCTTTAAATGAATCTCCTTGATTCATCACTTAAAACTCTATATGAGTTCATCTCTTGACTTTCAGATGTCATTTTAAAATACTGCCACAAAACAAGGGTTAATTAAAGAAATTAACATGCCACATATTATCCCTATATTCTGACCGATCAAACAAATAAGTTTAGGTAGGACACAATAGCGAAGGATTTACTCGTCTCTCCCCTCCCAGTTCTATTCCCCGATCTCCGCCAGAGACCATATCCCTAAGCTCTGATACCAACTGTGACGCCCCCAAAATAGGTCCACATAACCCATTCTGAGTCGCCAAATACATGGTACAGAAAATAACTACAACTTCATTATTACAATTATCGTGCAAAATACGACAACACATAAGTTGTGAGTTTAAAGAATATTATGGTGTGGATTTGATATAATGTTATAGTTGTGGGTATTATTTACAAATTTTGCAAGGTAAGCAAGTGGTTATATAATATTCGATTGGTTGGAGAATATTCGTTTTAACAGAGAATATTAAATGACGACGCAAGACAATTATTGGTGGACCCATTAACGAAAAGTATCGTCAGTAGTTGAAAATGACGTAATTATCTTTTATAAAACTAACGATTTAAAGTTTTACCGTTAAACCTGTTGAACTACCCGGTGGTAAAAGTAATGAAGAATCTGGCGTGGTTGCTTAGTAACACCTAATGTATTGATTATTGATACTTACGTGAGAAGTCACACCGCTTATACTCAATTATACTAAAGAATTGTTGATAAATATCTTTCATATTATTGATTCAATAATTGTCACATTATCATCTGCATAATATTTTATATTATTAAATCAATAATTGAGACGACAAAGTTATTCATATTATTATTTACAATATTGACAATGTCTAGAAGTTCTGTCAAGGAGAGGTTTTGTCACCTAATTGCGCGTCAATAAGGAGAAATCCTTATCGGAAAGTCCCCTCTTTCCTGGGAATGATCAGGTTGTTAAATATTGTGAGTTATAATATTAATGATGAATAAGTTCGTGTTGATTAAAGATGAAATTGATATTTCCATTATGTTGGGATTATTAGTGTTAATGGAAATAAATATCTATTTCGATAATAATGAATGTCTAGAGGCTATATTGACCAATTGGATAATTAATCGGATAAATGAGCAATTAATTGCTATTATTTCACATGCTTATAACTATTTGTTCACATGTGTGTACTATTGATTCACATGCATGTACTATTAGGGGAGGTGGTGCAAGATTGATAATACTTGCATGACTAAATTAAAAATGGAGGTATAGATGAAGGTATTATACTTTAATTATTTTTTTTACATGATTGTACTATTGATTCACATGATTATACTATTGATTCACAAGATGTACTATTAGGGGAGGTGGTGCAAGTTTGATAATACTTGCTGGACTAAATTAAAAATGAAAAAAAAGATGAAGGTATTATACTGTAATATTTTGAGCCCCAAAACGTGCAATTATCGAAACTAAATTTTTCTATAAATAGAAGCTCATTCTTCTTTCATTCTCACCAATTCACTAAGACTCACAAGAGCATTTATACAGAGAGAAGCTTTAGAGAGAAAGTAGAAGAGAAGTCTGCTACCTCACTATTTCAGTATCCTGTCTTATTTCGTCTCGTATTCCTGATTATACTCTTATTTTGTTAAAGTATTGCTTCTATACTCCGTGAAATTAATAGAATATCCTTGAAATTTGTGCTTCATCTACAATCGTTTCACCAGGATATTTCTACATATTCTTGTTAAATTTTAAGTTTTTCATGCCGGAGTACTGTCCATGAGTAGTATTCATTTTTACGGTATTATTCACAAATTACTATTCACGGGGTACTATTCACAAAGTACTATTCACAAAATACTATTCACGGATACTATTCACAAAGTACTATTCATGGGATACTATTCCCGAAGTACTATTCACGGGGTACTATTTACTCGGGCACTATTCACCCGGGGAATTATTCATGACAAAAAAATTGATTTCTTTGCTGTCCAAATTATTTTTGATACAATATTATTCTTGAATTTTACTCCACAAAGCAGTATCATGTTGACAATTTGGACATTATTGAATCCTGGATAAATTAAGTTATAAATCTTTAAAAATTTATCCTTTGCTTTCTTTTAATTGAATTCTTATATCATTGTCATCATCCTCATGCTTATATTGTGATAAAAGTCATTTGTGACTTACGTGCATAGATGTACAATTAATTGGTATGATTATGACCAGAGATTATTCGGTATAATCATGACCGTAATGTTACAAATGATGTGATAAAAATCCTCATTGGCCTGTAGTGCATTGATGGACAGTTGTTGGTATGATTATGACCATGGATTATTCGGTATAATCATGACCATTGTTGATTACATGAATATCCTTGGCCCATAGTACAGGGATGATTCGATGATGTGGTTTATTTATTAAGTTGAGTCTCAGCGATAAAATTGATGATAAACTTTTTAAATCATATAAGATATTAGATATCATGCTCTACTTGACTCTTCTAATGGATTGCTTGTTCCGTTGCAGTTAAACTTGATGTTTGTTATATTTTATCAGTTTAACACTGTTGAAGGCTAACGATAAATTATTTTGCATTATCTTAGTCATAATATTTCTTACTGGGCTATTTGAGATCACCCTTTTGCTTTCATTGTTCTCTTCAGGAAATGAGAACGTAGTTGGGACTAGTCGGGGAACGGAGTGACGCTCCAGATGATAGCATTAGTAGTCCTTACTATTCTGTGAAATAGTGTGATAATAAATGTATTGAGGACTCCATTTGAGTTGAATACTGTCTAGAAGACAATATTCATATTAAAACTCTCAGTTTATGTTTTGTCGTATTTTATACGACAGTTATATTATTAATTTGTATTTGAATTTTGTACCATGTATTTGGCGACTCAAGATGGGTGATGTATACCTATTTTGGGAGTGTCACAGTTGGTATCAAAGCTTAGGGATATGATCCCTGGCTGAGATGTGAGACAAAAACTAGGAGGGGAGAGACGAGAAATTCCTTCGCTAGTATGACCTACCTAAGTTTATTTGGTATTTAATTGGTCGGTCAGAGTATAGGGATAATTTATGACATGTCAATTAACCCTTGTTTTGTGGCAGTATTTAAAAATGGCATCCGAAAATGTTGAGATAAGCAATGAAGCACATGAGACCGTTGAGTCACCAACGATCAATACCCAGGATAATGTGCATCAGGATGGCAATAATCCTTAAAAAAAAAACAACGCCGACCAAATGATGAACGATGGGATGTTCAGAGGCTTTATGCAATTCATGCAACATCAAAGCAGAACGGCTCTGCTCAAAATATGTGGAAACATGAAACTCTCGAACGGTCACCGCTAAACAGTTCAAGGAGCTGGGACCACCGGAGTTTATTAGAGAGCCAAAACCACTTAAAGCGGAGACGTGGATAAAGAAGATTACTGGTGTTGTAAGGAGAGGTTCCCTTTGCCACCTTTATGTTGTAAGGAGAGGCAGATTACTGGTGGGAATTGGTAAAGCGTACTCAACCTGCCGCACTAAAGATGTCTTGGGAGAAGTTCTAAGAATAGTTCAATGACAAGTACTTTCCCGAAAGTATTCGTCACATGAAGGAGGTAGAGTTCATCAAGCTGGAGCAGAACAATAGGACCGTGTCACAGTACGAAGCTAAGTTTGTCGAGTTGTCCCGGTTTGCGTCCCACTTGGTTGATAATGAGGAGAGAATGACGCAGATGTTTTTAAGAGGTTTGAAACCCGAGATACGTCAATACTTAATTTCTCACAAACTGTGTTTGTATTCAGATGTTATAAATAGGGCTCAGTTATTGGAGCGCGATAACGAGTCAACCCAACCAAGAGAGAGCAACTGAAAAAATGATAATACTATTAGTAGCAGTCATCGAAGAGGTGACAACAAACGTGGAGGTAATAAACATGCCAGAAATGGTAACCACTTCTGTGGTAATCATGGCCAAGATAATATTAGTGGAAATTTCAAGAAGAGGAGATTCAACAATGATGGAAAGACGTCATCATCGGCACCTGTTGTTAAGGAAGGGGAACGACAGCCAATCATAAGTTACAAATGCGGAGGGAGGACATATCACCGAATCGCACGCAAAGAATCCAAAGCGTGTTATAATTGCGAAAGAGAAGGTCACGTTGCCCGATTTTGTCGTGCACCGAAGTCAAGTTCAGCTGGGATGGAGGCATCAAAGGTCGTCCCAAACAAGACAAAACTGGTAGTTCAAGGGAGAGCGTTTGTCGTAACCTCCCAAAAAGCAAGGAATCCGAACGAGGTGTGTGAGACCCCAGATTTTATGAATAAAGATTTAATTTTCTCAAAATATTTTTTTTAATATTATGGTGTGGATTTGATATAGTGTTATAGTTGTGGGTAGTATTTATAAATTTTGAAAAGTATGCAAGTTGTTCTATAATATTCAATTGGTGGAAATATTCTTTTATCGGGAATATTAAGACGACCAGACAATCATTAAGTGGACCCCACAACGGAATTATTATCGGATTGAGAAAATGACAAAAATATTTTATGAAAATAACTACTTAAGGAAGTTTAAGTTATCTTGTTGAACTACTTCGGTAGTAAAAGTACTGAAGAATACGTGTGGTTGCATAAGAAGACACCAGATTGATTATCGATGCTTATGTGATAAGTCACACCGCTTTTGTTTTATTGGTATTATTAATGTAATAAAACATAATACTTTATAAAGTTATTCTATAAATAGAATATATTATATTCTATTATGCATAGTATTGCATAGTTGTCCAGATAGTATTTTTCATAGTAAAATCTTTTTATATAAAACAAAATACTTTTATAAAGTTATTCTATAAATGAATATATTATATTTTATTATGCATAGTATTGCATAGTTTTTTGCATAGTAAAATCTTTTTATATAAAAATGTAATACTTTTATAAAGTTATACATTTTATTAGACAATAATTAGAATATATTATATTTTATTATGCATAAGTGTTTTGATAAGGTTCGTGATAGTGTTTTGCATAGTAAAATCTTTTATAAAGTTATTCATTTTATTAGATTATAAATATAATATATTATATTTTATTTAAAAGATTTTGCTATAAATATGGACTGTCAGATTAAAGTAAATCAATCTGGACCGTTCATGAGTTAGTTACTATGCAGTCCATTTTTCTATAAATAGAAGCTCATTCCTTCATTATTTTTTACGAATTCACTGAAACTCTAGAGAGATAAACTATAGAGAGAAATAAGAAAAGTATTCTGCTACTTCATTAGTCATATATCCAGTACTCTTCTTCTTAAGGTAGGAGATATTATTTGTTGTACTCGTAAGGGGTATTCTTTCTTTTGTATTCATGAAGAGAACTTGTGTTATTCCATTATTTATTATTCATTGGAATAACTCAGATGCATGCTGAGCTACCCTATACTTGGTGAAATTCTTCTGTTATTTCATTATTTATTATTCTCGTCGGAATATCCCGCTCCTGCAATGCTTACGCCGGTGGGACCGGGTTCCATTATTTATTATTCACGTTGAATATCCATGTCATGCGTTTTTACGGGACTGGTTCCGTTATTTATTATTTTGTTGGATTAACCGCGCCTGCATGGATTATCGCATGCATGGTGATTTCTTTTGTTATTCCATTCTTTATTATACTCGGTTGGTTAAAACTTGACTTCTATACTCCATGAAATTAGTGGAATATCCTCGATATTTCATGGCTTCATCCGATATCTTTTCATGGAAATATTCTTTCGAGCATTCTTGAATTTTACTCTACAAAGAAGTATCATGTTGACAATTTGGACGCGTTATCGCCCTAGATAAATTAATTCTTGAACTTGTTTCATTGAATTCTTATATCATTGTCATCATCCTCATGTTTATATTATGTTGAAAGTCATATGTGGCTGTAGTGCATAGATGGACTTGGTATAATTATGAATTGGATTATTCGGTGTAATCATTACCGTAATGTTACAAATGATGTGGAAAAAGTCCTCATTGGTCTGTGAAGTGCATTGATGGACAATTTTTGGTATTATTATGGCTATGGATTCTCTTTGGCCATAAGCAAAGATGAATTTTTTATGGTATGATCGGTAGTTGATGAAAACATGATTATCTTAAGTCAGAAGTAGTGCATGGATAATTCGTGGTCGTGACACTCAAAGAATATCATCGTCAGAAAAGTGTAGGGTGATTCTATGATGTGGATTATTTATTGTCGAGTCCTGGCCGATAAAAGTGATGAAAAACCTTTTAAATCATAGAAGATATTAGATTTTATTCCCTACTTGACTCTTCTAATGGATTGCTTGTTCCGGCCGCAGCTTAAACTTGATAGTTATTATATTTTATCGCTTTAACATCGTCAAGGCTAACAATAAATTATTCTGCATTATCTTAGTCATAATATTTCTTACTAGGCTAGTTGAGCTCACCCTTTTTTTACTATTCTCTACAGGAAATGAGAACGTAGCTGGGACTAGTTGGGGAACAAAGTGATGGTCCTAGATGGTGCATTAGTAGTCCTCATTATTCTGTGAAATAGTGTAATAATAATTATAATGAGGACTCCTTTTGAGTTTGTATACTCTCTAGTAGATAATATTTGTATTCAAACTCACAGTTTATGTTTTGTCGTATTGTACACGACAGTTGTATTATTAAGTTGTATTTGAATTCTGTACCATGTATCTGGCGACTCAAGATGGGTGATGCATACCTAATTTTGGGGGCGTCACAAGGTGATCACGGGTAAGCTAATCATAAACTCTAGCGAAGTCTATACCTTATTTGATACCGGTTCTACCCATTCTTTTATTTCTCTTACTTGCGCTCAACGTTTAAATTTGACTCCAGAGAAATTAGACTTTGACTTATCTGTTGAAACTCCGTTGGGATAAACTTTCATTACATCCACTATTTATAAGTCTTGTTTGATTCAAATTGTTAATCGCACGTTATCTGTCGATCTTATCTCCTTAAAAATACTTGCATTTGACGTGATTCTAGGGATTAATTGGTTAACTACTCATCATGCTAAAATTGATTATTTTTGTAAGGTTGTTAGCTTTCATATTCCTAATCAACCTATAATGCGAATTCAAGCGACTAAACCATTAAAATCAATCATGGTCATCTCAAGCCATAAAGCTATTCGTTTATTGAAAAATGGATGTCAAGCTTTCTTTGCTCATGTCATAGTTTTAAACAAAAATACGTCCGATTTGAATGATATTTCTATTGTTAATAAATTTCCTGATGTATTTCCCGAAGAACTTCCTAGCCTACCCCCAGAGCGTGAAATTGAATTTCAGACGACCTTGAACCCGGTACAAAACCCATTTCCAAAGCCCCATATCGAATGACTCCTATTGAACTTCAGGAGTTAAAGACCCAACTACAGGAATTGTTAGACATCGGTTTCATTCGTCCTAATACGTCTCCTTGGGGTGCTTATGTTCTATTCGTGAAGAAGAAAGATGGAAGTATGCGACTTTGTATTGATTATTAGGAGTTGAATCATGTCACCATCAAAAATAGGTACCCATTGCCTCGCATTGATGACCTGTTTGACCAGTTGCAAGGCGCCAAATTCTTTTCAAAAATCGATCTTCGTTCTGGATATCATCAGTTAAAGATTAAAACTGATGACATTCCAAAGACTGCTTTCAGAACTCGGTACGGGCATTACGAATTTCTAGTCATGTCTTTTGGATTAACTAATGTTCCTGCTGCCTTCATGGATATGATGAATCGAGTATTCAAGGAATATTTGGATCACTTTGTGGTCGTCTTTATTGATGACATCCTCATTTACTCCAAAAGCCGTGAAGATCATGAGCAACACCTGAGGCTGATACTCCAAAAGCTTCGTGAAAACAAGTTATATGCCAAGTGAAAGAAATGCGAGTTCTGGCTTGAGGAAGTAGCATTCCTTGGGCACGTAATATCAAATCACGGAATATATGTTGACCCGGCAAAGATTGAAGTAATTCAAAGCTGAGAGCAACCTAAGTCTGTGACCGAAGAACGTAGCTTTCTCGGCTTAGCTGGTTATTATCGGAGGTTCATAGAAGGGGTTTTCTCGAATCGCTACTCCATTAACTCAGCTGACTCAAAAAGATACAAAATTCGGTTGGAGTGAGGAATGTGAGAAGAGTTTTCAAGAACTCAAGAGGAGGCTCATTTCAGCACCTGTTTTGACAATACTAGCTGGTTCTGAGGGATTTGTCATATACATCGATGCTTCAGGCAAAGGTTTAAGGTGTATTCTCATGCAACATGGGAAAGACATAGCCTATGCCTCACGACAACTCAAAGAATATGATAGGAATTATCCTACTCATGATCTAGAGTTGGCAGCTGTCGTTTTTGCGCTTAAGATTTGGAGGCATTACCTGTATGGAGAGAAGGTGGAGATCTATACGGATCATAAAAGCCTCAAATATGTCTTCACTCAAAAGGAACTCAACATATGGCAACGAAGATGGCTTGAGCTATTGAAAGATTACGATCATACCATTCAATACCATCCTGGAAAAGTGAACGTAGAGTCGCGATTTAGTGAAAGATCATACGCGAATGAAAAGCGATATTGTCAATGCAAAGGCCCATTTTGTATGACTTACAAAGGATGGAGATAGAGTTAAAGACTACAGGGACCCATGTGATGATGGCGAATATACGAGTAGAACCGAATTTAATCGATAAAGTTAAAGCTGCTCAAGCTACAGACCTGGAGCTAATGGGTATGAGGAAGAAAGTGCAAGAAGGTGCTATTCCGAAAGCAAGAATCGATGAAGAAGGAATACTTCGAGTCAACTTCAGACTTTGTGTTCCTAATGATTCTGACTTGAAGTATAAAATCATGATGGAGGCGCACAACACAGCATTTGCAATCCATCCTGGGAGTACCAAAATGTATCGTGATCTTCGACATACATTTTGGTGGAGCAATATGATGAGAGAGATAGCGGGGTTTATCTCAAGGTGTCTAACTTGTCAATGAGTCAAGGCGGAGCATCAAGTGCCAAAAGGTCCATTACAACCACTTAAAATTCTAGAATGGAAGTGGGAACACATTACCATGGATTCGTTACTGGCCTTCCAAAGGTTTCTCAAGGCATAGATGTGATTTGGGTCATTATTGATAGATTGACCAAGTCTGCTCATTTCTTATCGATACAAGAAACTTATACACTTGAACTTCTTGCTTGTATGTACATAAAGGAGATTGTAAGATTGCATGGTATGCCAGTAGCCATTATTTCTGATCGAGACCCAAGATTCACTTCACGATTTTGGGTTAGTTTTCAAAAAGCTATGGGCACGAATTTACGATTTAGTTCGGCATATCATCCTCAAACGGACGGGCAATCGGAGAGGACTATTCAAACTCTTGAAAATTTATTAAGACTCTATGTCCTTGACTTCAAAGGAAATTAGGTCAAGTTCTTACCATTGGTGGAGTTTTCCTACAACAACAGTTATCAAGCAAGTATTGGCATGGCTCAATTTGAGGCGTTCTATGAAAGAAAGTGTCGTTCTCCAGTATGCTGAGATGAGGTAGGTGAAGCAAAGTTGTAAGGACCGAAGTTGGTACATATGACTACTGAAAAGATTCAAACGATCCGACAACGTATAAAAACCTCAGAAGATCGACAAAAGAGTTATGTTGATCTTCATCGAAAGGACGTGGAATTCAATGTTGGAGATCATGTGTTGTTACGTGTTGCTCCATGGAAAGGAGTTACGAGATTTGGAAAGAGAGGAAAGCTCAATCCTCGATTCATTGGCCCATTTATAATCCTCGATCGAGTAGGAACTATGGCCTATAGACTCGCCTTACCGCCAAGTATGTCTCGTGTTCATAACTTTTTTCATATATCTATGTTACGTAAATATATGAAAGACCCGAACCACATTCTTGAATTAGAACCGGAAGAGATAGCGGAAGATTTAACGTATGAGGAGGTACCTGTTAAAATCTTGGATAAGAAAGATCATATTCTACGCTCCAAGGTTATACCTCAAGTCAAAGTTTTGTGGAGAAACCACGATGTTGAAGAAATGGCATGGGAGTTAGAATCTGAAATAAGGTCAAGGTATCCTCACCTCTTTGACATATCAGGTACGCACCCTAATTTTGAGGAAAAAATTTCATAAGTAGGGGAGGTTGTAAGACCCCAACTTTTATGAATAAAGATTAATTTTTTCTCGAAATATATTTTTTTGAATATTATGGTGTGGATTTGATATAATGTTATAGTTGTGGGTATTATTTACAAATTTTACAAGGTAAGCAAGTGGTTATATAATATTCGATTGGTCGGGAAATATTCGTTTTAACAGGGAATATTCGCATGACGACAAGACAATCATCATCAGTGGACCCCATAACGAAAGTATTGTCGTAGTTAGAAAACGACAGAATTATCTTTTTATAAAAATAATGGCAAAAGTTTTACCGTTAAACTTTTGAACTACCCGGTGGTAAAAGTACAGCAATACGCGTGATTGCATAGTAGCACACGGTATTGATTATTGATGCTTACGTGAGAAGTCACTCAGTTATACTCAATTATTGTTATAGTAATTACTGCATAATATCTTTCATATTATTGATTCAATAATTGTCACAGTATCATCTGCATAATATTTTATATTATTAAATCAATAATTGAGACGATAAAGTTATTCATATTATTATTTGTAATATTGACAATGTCTAGAAGTTCTGTTAAGGAGAGGTTTGGTCACCTAATTGCGTGCCAATAAGGAGAAATCCTTATCGGAAAGTCCCCTCTTTCCTGGGAATGATCTGGTTGTTAAATATTGTGAGTTATAATATTAATGATGAATAAGTTCATGTTGATTAAAGATAAAATTGATATTTTCATTATGTTGAGATTATTAGTGTTAGTGGAAATCAACATCTATTTCGATAATAATGAATGACTGGAGGCTATATTGACCAATCGGGTAATTAATCGGATAAATGAGTAATTAATTGCTATTAATTCACATGCTTATAACTATTTGTTCACATGTGTGTACTATTGATTCACACACATGTACTATTAGGGGAGGTGGTGCAAGATTGATAATACTTGCATGACTAAATTAAAAATGGAGGTATAGATGATGGTACTATACTGTAATTATTTTTTTCACATGATTGTTGTGACGCCCCCAAAATAGGTATACATCACCTATCTTAAGTCGCCAAATACATGGTACAGAATTCAAATACAAACTTAATTATACAACAGTCGTGTAAAATACGACAAAACATATGCTGTGAGTTTTAATACAAATATTATCATCTAGACAATATCCACACTCAATGGAGTCCTCATTACATTTATTATTACACTATTTCACAGAATAGTGAGAACTACTAATGCACCATCTAGGACCATCACTCTATTCCCCGACTAGTCCCAAATTTACGTTCTCATTTCTCAAGAGAACAATGAAAGCAAAAGGTGACCTCAACTAGCCCAAGAAGAAATATTATGACTAAGATAATGCGTAATAAATTATCATTAGCCTTCAACAAAGCAGTTAAACCGATAAAATATATCAAACATCAAGTTTAACTGCAATGAACAAGCAATCCATTAGAAGAGTCAAGTAGAGAATAAAATCTACTATCTTCTATGATTTAAAAGGTTTTTCATCACTTTTATCGCTGGGACTCAGCTTAATAAATAATCCACATCATCAAATCACCCCTGCACTACGGCCAAGGATATTCTTTAGTATCACGACCATGAATTATCCATGCACTAAGGGACAAAGATAATCGTGTTTTCATCAACGGTCCTGATCATGCCATAAAATAATTCATCTTTGCACCCTTGGCCGAAGAGAATCCATAACCATAATCATACCAAAAACTATCCATCAATGCACTACGGGCCAATGAGGACTTTTTCCACATCATTTGTAACATTACGGCCATGATTATACCGAATAATCCTCGGTCATAATCATACCAAGTCCATCTATGCACTACATGTGCCACGATGACTTTCAACATAATATAAACATGAGGATGATGAAAATGATATAAGAATTCAATAAAACAAGTTCAAGAATTAATTTATCCAGAAACCAATAACGTCTAAATTGTCAACATAATACTTCTTTGCAGAATAAAATTCAAGAATGCTCCAAAGAATATTTTCATAAAAAGATAACTGGATGAAACGCAAATATCAAGGATATTCCACTAATTTCATGGAGTATAGAAACTAAAACTTTAACCAACTAAGTATAATAGAATATATAAAACTACAAATGGATTTTCACCCGCCATGCAGAATCCACGATATGCATCATTTCCACAATTTAATAAGGAATGAATACAAAGGATCATTCACCATGCATGTGGTAATCCACAGACATGTTATTCCAACGTAATAATAAAGAATGGAATAATGTAAGGATTCAAACACGCATGCGATAGATCGCATGCAAAAGTTATTCCCAATGTAATAATAAATAATGGAACCAGTCCGCCGTAAACGCACGCATGTGATATTCCAACAAATTAATAAAGAATGGAATAACAATGAAATAACCATGCATGCGATAGTAATCGCATGCATGTGTTATTCCAACATAATAATTAATGGAACTGTGTCAAAGCGTAATACGCATGCATGTGATATTAAAACGTAATAATAAAGAACGAAATAATAGAAGAATTTCACCACGTATGTGGTATCAGATAAACATGTTATTCCAACATAATAATAAAGAATGGAATAATGTAAGAATTTCACCAAGTATAGGGTATCCCGCATGATACAAAAGTTATTCCAATGTAATAATAAACAATAGAATAATGTAAGTTCTCTTCATGAATAAGAAAGAAAGAATACCCCTTACGAAAGTACAACAAATAATATCTCCTACCTTAAGAAGAAGAAATCTTTGATATATGACTAAGTGAAGTAAATAGAATACTTTTCTTATTTCTCTCTCTATAGTTTTATCTCTAGAGTTTCAAATGAATTCGTAAAAATAATGAAGGAATGAGCTTCTATTTATAGAAAAATGGATCAGATAAGTAAATAACTCATGAACGGTCCAGATTGATTTACTTTAATCTGACAAATTCATATTTAAAGCAAAATCTTTTAAATAAAATATAATATATTCTATTTATAATCTAATAAAAGGAATAACTTTATAAAAGATTTTACTATGCAAATACTATGCAGGCACTATACAAACACTATGCATAATAAAATATAATATATTCTAATTATTATCTAATAAAATGTATAACTTTATAAAAGTATTCTGCTTTTATATATAAAAGATTTTACTATTAGCTAATAAAAACTAATAACTTTATAAAAGTATTCATTTTATATAAAAGCTTTTCATTTTATTATATTAATAATACCAATAAAACAAAACCGAGTGACTTATCACATAAGTATCAATAATCAATACAAGTGTGCTACTATGCAACTACGCCAGACATCATTTCTTTTACTACCGAAAGTAGTTCAAATGATATAATCAGTAAAACTTCCGCCGTTATTCTCATAAAAATATTTTTGTCGTTTTCTCCATCGATAATAATTTCATTGTGGGGTCCACTAATAATAATATCTTTGCGCATGCGGATATTCCCCGACAAAAAGAATATTCCTCGACCAATCGAATATTATACAACAACTTGCATACTTTTCAAAATTTATAAATACTACCCACAACTATAACATTATCTCAAATCCACACCATAATATTAAAAAAATATTTCGAATAAATTAAATCTTTATTCATAAAATCTGGGGTCTCAGAATCTCCCCTCCTTATGAAATTTTGCCCTCGAAATTTACGTACGTTCCTGGTATGTCGAAGAGGTGAGGATACCTTAACTTCACTTCAAATTCTAACTCTTGAAGTATAACCTTTGTGCATCGAATATGATCCTTCTTATCCAAGATGTTAACACGTATCTCCTCATACGTTAAATCTTCTGCTATCTCGTCCAGTTCTAAATTAATAATGTGGTTTGGGTCGTCCACATATTTACGTAACATCAATACGTTAAAAATGTTATGAACACGCGACATACTTGGCGGTAAAACGAGTCTATAGTCCACAGTTCCTACTTCATCGAGGATTTCAAATGGGCCAATTAAATCGAGGGTTGAGATTTCCTCTCTTCGTCAATTCTTGTTTCTAGAATAACGCCCTCTTGAACCTTCTTCTTCACATTCATCAGCTCTGAGTATGTAGCTTGAGCGGCTTTAACTTTATCGATTTAAGTCGATTCTAATTGTATATTCGTTATCTTCACGTGGGTTCATATATTCGCACTTGTAACCGCATACAATCTTCTACTCAACGCGTCAGCTACCACATTCGTACTTCCACGATGATATTGAATGGTACGATCGTATTTTATAATAGCTCGAGTCAATGTCTTTGGCGCATGTTACGTTCGTTTTAAGTAAAGAGATATTTAAGGGTTTTAGAAATGGGTTTTGTACTGGGGTCAATACAAAATTCGATTTCACGCTCTAGGGGTAGGCTAAGAAGTCTTCAAGAATACGCCACGAAATTTATTAACAATAGAAATATCATTCAAAATTGTGACCTCATCCAGAGACTGGATAAGACGTCACATTGATACCTATCAACTTGTCATCGTCATTCACGATGTCGCCTACATAAAGTCCGGGCTTTGTGCATTCCACACAAGAAAGTCAATAACGAAAAGGACGAGGCTCTTTACTTATGGCTCGATATAACAATGATTGACTTTAGTGGTTTTGGTTGCTTGAATTTTCATAACAAAGTTGGTTAGAATATGAAAGCTAACAACCTTAAGAGCATGATGAGTAGTTAACCAATCGATTCCTAAAATCGCATCAAAGACAAGTATTTTCAAAGAGAAAAGATCTACACGTAACGTGAAAGTGTTGATTTGAACAAGATTTATAAATAGTGGAGGTAACGAAGGTTTCTCCCAACTGAGTTTCAACAGATAAATCAAAATCTAACTTCTCTGGAGTTAAATTCAAACATTGAACACAACTAGGTGAAATAAAAGAGTGGGTAGAACTGGTATCTAATAAGGTATAAACTTCGCAAGAGTTTATCATTAACTTACCCGTAATAACTTCGTTCGGGTTCCTCGACAAACTCTCTAACTTAAACTACTGGATTTGACTTTGTTATAGGGTACATTCCACCCTTAAGTGCTTCTTCACATTCCTGATCCATGATTTGAATCATTATTCTCCGATCCATATCGAATTGGGGTTGACCGCTATGCACTGGATAATTCTGAATTCGATGTTGGATTCTCCCAATTGTTGTCCAAAAAGCAAAATCCATTTCATCTATTTTGACTTTATTGGATCGGACGTCTTTTTCTACAATATCTACACGTCGTGCGGCTTTTACCCATGCGTCATCTATTCTCCTTCGTTCAGTTGTTTCTTCTTTCATCAAAACTTTGATCATAGCATTCTCAGATTCCAGCTCTAATATCTTATACTCTGCCAAAGAGTGCTTCTGTTCAAGCGTCGCACATCGGATAACACAATTTTGAATTGTTACATCTCTTTGCTCCACAACCGCCTGCCGTTCTTCAGCCTGCTCTTCTAACTCATGAATACGATTTTGTAATTCTAAGTTTCGATCATAAAATTCTTCTAACCAATTCTCCTCAGGTTCCTCTTCTTCCTCTTCTTTCTCACTCACCGCCACCTCTGCAACTAGCTCGGGTGCAACTATTAGTTCTTCACTCACCATGTAGATATCTCTAATTTCTTCTTCGTTTGTCATCACATTAACCTGGTTAGTGATTAAAGGTGTCTCAACAGTCTCATTCACCCCATTGTGAACATTTTCAGCTGCCATTTTCAAACACTGCCAAAAAAAAACAAGGGTTAATTAACATATCACATATTATCCCTATATTCGATCGAGACCAATTAAATACCAAATAAACTTAGGTAGGTCATACTAATGTAAGGAATTCCCCGTCTCGCCTCCTAGTTCTTGTCTCACATCTCACCTGGGGATCATATCCCTAAGCTTTGACATCAATTGTGACGCCCCCAAAATAGGCATACATCACCCATCTTGAGTCGCCAAATACATGGTATGTAATTCAAATACAAACTTAATTATACAACAACGTGTAAAATACGACAAAACATATCTTGTGAGTTTTAATACAAATATTATCATCTAGACAATATCCACACTCAATGGAGTCCTCATTACATTTATTATTACACTATTTCACGTAATAGTGAGGACTACTAATGCACCATCTAGACCATACTACGCTCCCCGACTAGTCCCAAACTACGTTCTCATTTCTCAAGATAACAATGAAAGCAAAAGGGTGAGCTCAACTAGCCCAGTAAGAAATATTATGACTAAGATAATGCAGAATAAATTATCATTAGCCTTCAACAGTGTTAAACTGATAAAATATAACAAAGATCAAGTTTAACTGCAGTGGAACAAGCAATCTATTAGAAGAGTCAAGTAGAGAATAAAATCTACTATCTTCTATGATTTAAAAGGTTTTTCATCACTTTTATCACTTGGGACTCAAATTTTAATAAATAATCCACATCATTGAATCACCCCTGAACTACGGCCAAGGATATTCTTTAGTATCACGACCACGAATTATCCATGCACTATGGGCCAAAGATAATCGTGTTTTCATCAACGGTCCTGATCATGTCATAAAATAATTCATCTTTGCACCCTTGGCCAAAGAGAATCCATAGCCATAATCATACCAAAAACTGTTCATCAATGCACTACGGGCCAATGAGGACTTTTTTCATATCATTTATAACATTACGGTCATGATTATACCGAATAATCCCTGATCATAATCATACCAAGTCCATCTATGCACTACAGGACACAGATGACTTTCAACATAATATAAACATGAGGATGATGACAATGATATAAGAATTCAATAAAACAAGTTCAAGAATTAATTTATCCAGGAACCAATAACGTCCAAATTGTCAACATGATAATTCTTTGTAGAGTAAAATTCAAGAATGCTCAGAAGAATATTTTCATGAAAAGATAATGGATGAAGCGCAAATATCAAGGATATTCCACTAATTTCATGGAGTATAGAAACTAAAACTTTAACCAACTAAGTATAATAGAATATATGAAACTGCAAATGGATTTTCACCCGCCATGCGGTAATCCACGTATACAGATTATTTCCACAATTTAATAAGGAATGAATACAAAGGATCATTCACCATGCATGTGGTAATCCACATAGACATGTTATTCCAACAGAATAATAAAGAATGGAATAACAGAAGGATTCAACATGCGCGCGATAGATCGCATGCATGGTTATTCCCAATGTAATAATAAATAATGGAACTGTGTCCCGGCGTAAAACGCACGCACGTGATATTAAATGCATTAATAAAGAATGGAATAACAATGTAAATAACCATGCATGCGATAGACCGCATGCATGCAAAAGTTATTCCAACATAATAATTAATGGAACTGTGTCAGCGTAATACGCGACCGATAGATATTATTAAACGTAATAATAAAGAACGAAATAATAGAAGAATTTCACCATGTATGCAGATTAGCATAAACATGTTATTCAACATAATAATAAAGAATGGAATAATGTAAGAATTTCACCAAGTATAGGGTATCCAGCGTATACAAAGTTATTCCAATGTAATAATAAACAATAGAATAACGAAGTTCTCTTCATGAATAAGAAAGAAAGAATACCCCTTATTTAGTACAACAAATAATATCCCTACCTTAAGAAGAAGAGCATGGATATATGACTAAGTGAAGTAGCGTAATACTTTTTTCTTTTTTCTCTATAGTTTATCTCTAAGCTTTAGTGAATTCGTAAGAAATAATGAAGGAATGAGCTTTATTTATAGAAAAATGGACGTACATAAGTAACTAACTCATGAACGGTCCAGATTGATTTACTTTAATCTGACGGCCCATAATTAAAGCAAAATCTTTTAAATAAAATATAATATATTCTATTTATAATCTAATAAAACGAATAACTTTATAAAAGATTTTACTATGCAAACACTACGCAGCATTATACAAATACTATGCATAATAAAATATAATATATTCTAATTATTGTCTAATAAAATGTATAACTTTATAAAAGTATTCTGCATTTTTTATATAAAAGATTTTTACTTATTAGCCTAATAAAACGAATAACTTTATAAAAGTAACATTTTTATATAATAAGTTTTTCTGCATTTTACTACATTAATAATACCAATAAAAAAAACCGAGTGACTTATCACATAAGCATCAATAATCAATACCGTGGTGCTACTACGCAACTAACGCCAGACATCGTATTTCTTTACTACCGAGTAGTTCAACAAGATTAACGGTAAAATTTCTGCCGTTATTCTCATATAAATATTTTTGTCATTTTCTCCATCCGACAATAATTCCGTCATGGGTCCACTAATGATTGTATCGTCAAATACGGATATTTCCCGACAAAAAGAATTTTTCCGAATCAAATCGAATATTATACAACAACTTGCATACTTTTTAAAATTTATAAATACTACCCACAACTATAACATTATCTCAAATTCACACCATAATATTAAAAAAATATTTCAAGAAAATTAAATCTTTATTCATAAAATCTGGGGTCTCACAATTGTACTATTGATTCACATGATTGTACTATTGATTCACAAGATGTACTATTAGGGGAGGTGGTGCAAGTTTGATAATACTTACAGGACTAAATTAAAAATGAAGAAAAAGATGAAGGTATTATATTGTAATATTTCGAGCTCCAAAACGTGCAATTATCGAAACTATATTTTTCTATAAATAGAAGTTCATTCTTCTTTTATTCTCACCAATTCACTAAGACTCACAAGGGCATTTATAGAGAGAGAAGTTTTAGAGAGAAAGTAGAAGAGAAGTCTGCTACCTCACTATTTCAGTATCCAGTCTTCTTCTGAGGTAAGGGATATTATTTTATTCAGTATTCACAGGAATAATATTTTCTTCCATACTCTATAGTATCATGTTGATAATTTGGACATTATTGAATTCTGGATAAATTAAGTTATAAATCTTTAAAAATTTATCATTTGCTTTCTTTTAATTGAATTCTTATATCATTGTCATCATCCTCATGCTTATATTGTGATAAAAGTCATATGTGACTTACGTGCATAGATGTACTATTAATTGGTATGATTATGACCAGAGATTATTCGGTATAATCATGACCGTAATGTTATAAATGATGTGATAAAAATCCTCATTGGCCTGTAGTGCATTGATGGACAGTTGTTGGTATGATTATGACCAGGGATTATTCGGTATAATCATGACCATTGTTGATTACATGAATATCCTTGGCCCATAGTGCAGGGATGATTCGATGATGTGGTTTATTTATTGTCGAGTCTCAAATGATAAAATTGATGATAAATTTTTAAATCATGAAGATAATAGATATCATGCTCTACTTGACTCTTCTAATGATTGCTTGTTCCGCTGCAGTTAAACTTGATGTTTGTTATATTTTATCAGTTTAACACTGTTGAAGGCTAACGATAAATTATTCGCATTATTTTAGTCGTAATATTTCTTCGGGCTAGTTGAGCTCACCTTTTTGCTTTCATTGTTCTCTTGTGAAATGAAAACGTAGTTGGGACTAATGGGAAGCGAGTGATTTGGCCTCAGATGATAGCATTAGTAGTCCTCACTATTCTATAAAATATTGTGATAATAAATGTATTGATGACTCCATTTGAGTTGAATACTGTCTAGAAGACAATATTCGTATTAAAACTCTCAGTTTATGTTTTGTCGTATTTTACACGAAAGTTGTATTATTAAGTTGTATTTGAATTTTGTACCATGTATTTGGCGACTCAAGATGGGTGATGTATACCTATTTTGGGGGCGTTACATTAGGGATTCGTACTTCAATTATCCAAGTTCAAAAATACTCCATAAAAATCAATTGTGGAGCAAAATTTAAGAATGAAGATCAAAACATGAATACAATCAAAGATAGTAACCATAATAGACAACTTGGACAAAGAAAAGAAAATTTAATTTTTTTGTGAATAGTGTCGTATTCGTAAATAGTGTCGTATACGTGAATAGTGTTGTATATGTGAATAGTAACCCTGACACAAAAAGGTAACAATTTCACAATAAAAATCATATTTCGTGAATAGTGTCGTATACGTGAATAGTGTCATATACGTGAATAGTAACTTCGACATGAAAAGGTAAAAATTTCATAATGAAACTCATACCAATATTTCGGTATAATGATATTAAAAGAAATAACATCATTTACGAAGAAAATAACATCTCGTACCTCAAAAGACAAATACTTCTGACTGAAATATCGGATATAATGCTGGAAAAAACGTACACTGCTTATCAACTCTCAAAGTATCTAAATACTCACAAAAATACACTCTATATATAGAGAACGGAACTTCTGATTCTGGTGTGATTTTTATTTCTAACTAAGCACCCTATTTATAGGAAAATACCAGAACACCAATGTAGACTAACCTGCTACCAGTGGCTTCCACCCTTTGCAATTCATGCACACCACACTTTGAAATTTTAATAATTTCCCACAATAAACAAAAATGGGGCCCACCCATATTTTTAATAAAAATATTTATTTCCAAAAATTCAATAATTCATAATAAATAGCCCTTTTATTAGAAAAATATGAACCTTATGTCCATTCCATATAAAATTTAATTCTCTACAACTTTGTAAAAGAAAGATTTTCCAAATTCTAAACATAAAATGATCGAAATCCACAAACGGATGATTTTTAATACCTCCATTCCGATAAAATACTGATAAAATACCTCAACATTAATTTCTTCATTTATATCCACATAAAATAAATATTTTCTTATCATATAAATCAATAATTAATTATTCATAAATAATATTACAGAATCACAATAATGACAACTAGGTCGTTCCCAAGAAAGAGAGGGCTTTCTGATAAGGATTTCTCTTTACTGGCACGCAATTAGGTGACCAAACTCCTTTCCTATACAGAACTTCCTTAGACATTGCCAATAATGCTATCTAATAATATTATTCAAATAATATGAATTATTGATCTGATAATGGGAAATAATGTGCAGTGATAATTATTGAAATAACAATAATATAAAATATCAACGTAGCAATTATTGAATCAATAAAATAAAATATTGAACAATAATTATAGTAACAATTATTGAGTAGTGCCTTCTTACGTAAGAATCAATAATCCAAAAAATATTGTGTAATACTGTGTGCTACTGTGCAACCACGCATATTACTGTACTTTACCCACAGGGTATTCCAACAAATTTAACGGTAAATGTTACGCCGTTATTATTAAAAAACTCAAACTAGTCATTTTCTTCATCCTATAGTTTTTCGTTATGGGCCCCTAAATGGTCTACTGGCCGTGCATTTAATATTCCCCGACAATGAAGAATATTCCACGTCCAAACAAATATTCCTCGACAACAATGAGTATTTTATAACCACTTGCTTATTTAAAATATTTGCGCATTTTACCCATAATTAACCACATTAATCAAATCAACCCCTTACTATTTCAAAATAATGAATAGAGGAAATTCAATTTTATTTATAAAAAGTTGGGGTCTTACATTAAAGGATAAATGTGAAAAATAATATTTCTTATGAATACGAAAGAAATAATACCCCTTACCTTAATAGAAGAGTGGATACTGCAATAGTGAAGTAGCAGAATACTCTTCTTCTTTCTCTCTATAGTTTCTCTTTATAGTTTCTGTGAGACCCTAGATTTTATGAATAAATATTCAATTTTCTCAAAATAATTTTTAAAATATTATGGTGTGAATTTGATATAATGTTATAGTTGTGAGTAGTATTTATAAATTTTTTAAAGTATGCAAGTTGTTATAAAATATTCAATTGGTCGGGGAATATTCTTTTTGTCGGGGAATATCCGTACGACGGTACAATCATTGGTGGACCCCGCAACGGAATTATTGTCGGATTGAGAAAACAACAAAAATACTTTATAAAAATAACGGCGGAAGTGTTACCATCAAAACTGTTGAACTACTCGGTAGTAAAAGTACAGTAATATGCGTGGTTGCATAGTAGCACACAGTATTGATTATTGATGCTTACGTGAGAAGTCACTCATTATACTCAATTATTGCTACAAGAATTCTTTGTGATCATATCTCTCATATTATTGATTCAATTATTGTCACAGTATCATCTGCATAATATGTTATATTATTAAATCAATAGTTGAGACGACAAAGTTATTCATATTATTAAATTGCAATATTTACAATGTCTAGAAGTTCTGTCAATGAGAGGTTTGGTCACCTAATTACGCGCCAATAGGGAGAAATCCTTATTGGAAAGCCCCCTCTTTTCTGGGAACGACTTGGTTGATAAATATTGTGAGTTATAATATTAATGATGAATGTTATTAAAATTGAAGTTGTGTTCGGAGTTAAATTTGGAGACGCGGACGTGATATTTGAGTCCGGAACGATAAAATTAGTAAAAATAGTCTATAGACACAAAATTTTCCGGAATTCACTTTTGGTCAAAAAGTCAACAGTTGACTTTTTTGGGAAAAGTCAAACTTCAAAATTTCAAATTTTATATTTTTGATAAAAATGGTTTCATTGTGTTGGAATTACTTGTGTTAGTGAAAATCGACAATTAGTTCGATGATAATTGATGTCTGGGGGTTATATTGATAAATCGGGTAATTTATCGGATAAATAAGCAAATAATTGCTACTAATTCACATGCTTATATAACTATTTGTTTACATGTGTATACTATTGTTTCACATTCTTGTACTATTAGGGGAGTTGGTGCAAAATTGATAATACTTGCATGACTAAGTTAAAAATAGAGGTATAGATGGAGGTACTATACTGTAATTCGTATTTTCACATGTCTAGAACTATTGATTCGCATAATTTACTATTGAATCACATTATTTATGTAACAACCCAAAAATAGGTCCATTCCATCCAACCCATTCTGATTCGCCAAATACATGGTAATGTAGAAAACAACTACAACTTTATTACAACAATTGTCGTGCAAAATACAACAACATACATATCTTTGTGAGTTTGGATACAAATATATATCAATCGTGACTCATGTCCCAACCGTGGACATGACACCTCATAATTACACCTTACATAAAGGTATAGTCGAAAACTATTTTAGAAATTAGAATCTTTAGGAGTGCTCAAGGAAACCTTCGTACATGGGAGGCCGTGCGCCCAGGTTATTATAGATATCATATGGCCACAAAATTATCCTTGGTTGACCCAATAGACCCCCAAAGAAAAACGAGAAGATTACTATCATATTCTTCCCAATGGCGAGTCTTCTCTTGACATATCATTATCTCCACTTGTCTCTAATTGAGAGTTATATTTCAAATAGACTCCAAGATCATATAGATAGTCTTTGGTAGATATACTCAAAGAAGTAGATGAAGCACGATACATCTTATGATGACACGAGGTTGTATGTCATTAGACATCTTGTATGATAGTGGCAAAATACCCTTCCAAGTTAAATCACCTCACACCTCAACATCTATAGACCATAGTTTTATTCCCCTGTTATTCCCGACTCGACTCAAATTTACACTTTTATTACGAAAGGAATTGTGAAGCAAAAGGGTGAAAGCACAACTAGCTCGAAGAAAGAAAATCATGACTAAAGATAAATAAATTATCAATAGCCTTCAACAGTAATAAACCAGAGATTTAGAACATATGGTAGATGATAAAACTTTTCAACCATAGTTGCAGCGGAACGAGCAATCCATTAGAAGAGTCAAATAGACCATAAAATCTATTACAGGCCAAAGATATTCCGTTATATCATCATTTAGGACTGAGGATGATGAAAAATATTTTAAAGAAAACGAATCCAGTGAAGCAAAAGAACAAATATTAAGGATTCGTACTTTAAACAATTCTCATTCAAAAATACTTCATAAATAACCAGAGTGGGGTAAAATTCAAGAATGATCAAAACATGGATACAATCAAAGCTAGTATCCAGAATAGATATTTTGGACAAAAAGAAAAAATTTTATTTTTTGATGAATAGTGCCGTATTCGTGAATAGTGCCGTATACGTGAATAGTAACTCCGACACCAAAAGATAGAAACTTCACAAAAAACATCATCACGCTTCTTGTATAGTACTCGTGAATAGTAACTCGTGAATAGTAACCCCGACATGAAAAAGTTCCAAATTTGATAAAAAGTTCAAACCAATATTTCAGCATAATGATATTGAAGAAATAATATCATTTATGAAGAAAATAATCTCCCTTACAATCCCCTACTTCAGAAAGAATAGTACTTCTGACTGGAATACTAGATATAGTGCAGAAAGAACTTGCACCGTATAGCAATACTCAAAGTACTAAAATACTCACAAAATACGCTCGATAAAATGAATATTTTCCTCATCATATATTTAAGACCCCAACTTATTATAAATAAAATTTAATTTTCTCTATTTATTATTTTGAATAGTAAGGGTTGAATTGATTAATGTGGTTAGTTATGGGTAAAATGCGCGAATATTTTAAAAATAAGCAGGTGGTTATAAAATATTCATTATTGTCGGGGAATATTCCTTTGGTCATGGAATATTCTTGATGTCGGGGAATATTCGTACGACAGCGCAGTCTTTTGTGGGCCCCATAACGGAAAGCGATTGGATGAAGAAAATGACAAGTATAAGTTGTTTATAAATAATTGAGTTATTGTTACCAATTATCTTGTTGGAATACGGTGGTTAAAACAACGATGTCGCGTTGTTGCACAAGAAGAGCACGGTATTGCACCAATTATTGATTCTTACGTGAAGGCACTTTACTCAATAATTGTTACGGTGAATTCTCGCTCGATATTTTATTTTATTGATTCAATAATTCTTGTGTTGATATTTTATATTCTTGTTGTTCAATAATTGTCACTACTACGGTATTTTCCAATATCGAAGCAATAATTCATATTATCTGAATAATATTATTAGAAAATATTATTGGCAATGTCTAAAAGTTCTACATCCAAGGAGAGGTTTGGTCACTTTAATTGCGCTACCAAGTAAGGAGAAATTCTTATTGGAAAGCCTCCTCTTTCTGAGGAATGACACGGTTGCCGAAGATTGTGATTCTGTAATATTATTTGTGAATAATTAATTATTGATTTATATGATGAGAAAAATATTGATTTTATGTGGATATAGATGGAGAAAATTTTTAAAGTGACAATTGTTGAAAATCGATATTTTATCTTTTCTGATAAAATAATATTTTATTATATTATTATAATATAATAATAATGATATTTTTACAATGAATGTGGGATATATGAGTATATGAGGAGGAAGAGTATTTTTGTTGTAAAAGTTGTTTAAAACATGTTAAACATGTTGGTGGACCCATTTCTTGACTGAAATTTGATTATAGCCTGTAAAATCGCCCGTTTGTGGATTTTGGTCAATTTATGTTTGGAATTTGGAAAAACTTCCTTCTGTAAAGTTGTAGATAATGAAATTTCCTACAAAAATTCGCGAGATTCGAATTTTCTGATAAAAGGGCTATTTATTATGAATTGTTGAAGTTCTGAAATTCCTGAATAATTGATTTTTGGAAGTTTTAATTATTTTTAGTTAGAAAAATATTTTTGTTATTTGTAGGCATGTGTTAAGAGTTGGAAATCAGCTGGTATGAGTACGTAGAAAATTTTAATATATATATTAATATTTTATTAAATTTTCTGCTTTGGTGTTCTAAGCATTTTCCTATAAATAGGGTGCTTAGGTTAGAATTGAAAATCACACCAGAAACTACAGATTTCTCTCTCTTTCTCTCTCTATAATATCGAAAGCGTATTTTGTGAGTATTTTTATACTTTGAGTGTTGCTTTATCTGGTGCAAGTTCCTTCAAAGACTATATCTCGATATTCCAAACGAAATCTTATTACAGCTAAGGTAAGGGATGTTATTCTCTTCTCAAATGATATTATTTCTTCACCAGTAGTCCTCACCATTTTTGTAAAATAATATATCAATAATTGTTCTGAGGACTTATTTGAGTGTGGATATTGTCTAGATGACAATATTTGTAGTTAAACTCACAGTTTTTATGTTGTATTAATAAAGTTGTAGTTGTTTACATCTTTATGTATTTTGATGACTCGAGAATGGGTGTTGTATACCTATTTTGGGGTAAATCATGATTGATTATATCGAGCTTAGGGATATGGTCTCTGGCGAAGATCGGGAATAGTATTAGGAGGGAGAGACGAGTAATCCTTATTTAGTGTGTCATACCTAAGCTTATTTGTTGGTCAGTTGAAGTATATGGTTAATATGTGATATGTTAATTTGTTTAATTAACTTTTGTTTTATGGCGATGTATGTAAGAATGGCGGTGAGAATATTAACGGTGGAGTTAATGAGACCGTGGAAACACCTTTAATCACCACCACCGAGAGGGCGTGCAACAGAAGGCAATATTCCTCCCGTAAACAACACCACCGAAAGCGACGATGAACGACAGGATGTTTAGGAGCTTTTGCAGTTCATACAAAACCGCACGAGGGAGACTTCGTGCACAAAATACTGGTGGAAATGATAACAACCTACGACTCACGGCCAAGCGATTTAAAGAGTTGGGACCACCGAATTTAAGGAAAGCAGATCCGATCATGGCGGAAATGTGGATCACGAAATTACCAAGATATTCGATGTCTTGGGATGCAAGGAGAGAACAGAAGGTTCCATTCGCCACCTTTATGTTTGGTAAGCGAAAGCGGACTCTTGGGAGTCTCGTGAAAGCGGACCCAAACTTCCAAGACTCAAAGATGTCTTGGGAAACATTTGAAACTTTTTAACAAAAATACTTTCACGAAAGTATTCGCCATATGAAGGAGGTAGAGTTTATTAGACTAGAATAAAACAACATGATGGTGTCCCAATACGAGGCGAAGTTCGCGAGTTATCGAGTTGCACCTCATTTGGTAGAGAATGAGGAACGAATGACGCGAGGATGTTTCGAGAGGTTTAAAACCCGAGATTAACAATATCTTATCTCTTATAAATTTGTTTTATATTGGATGTTGTCAACATGGCTCAATTATTAGAAAGCGAGATAGTGAGTACGTTCAACCGAGGACCGCAACGAGGTCATCTATGGTGGGGCGATCGTGAACAATGAAAACCAATGAGGAGGAAAACATTCGATTAAAAGCGGTAACCACTCTAGTGGTAATCGTGGCCATAAAAATAGAAGAAGCGAGTGGGGAGATTTTAAAAAGAGGAGATTCAACAATGACCTTTGTGAAGACATCAAAGACCAAAGCAATGAACTTGTTTTTAGGAGGAGAACGACCACCGTCAGTATCTTTATAAATGTGGAAAAGAGGACATATCGGCCCAAACTATCCACAACAGATTCAAGGTATGCTATAATTATGGAAAGGAAGGACATATCGCTCGAGATTGATCAGTAAGCGAAACCAAGTCCAATGGGGATGGTGACTCAAAAGGTCATCCAAAAAAAAGTCAAAGTCAACGGTTCCTGGAAGAGCGTTTGTCGTGACTGGTCAACATGCGAGGAACCCAAACGAAGTGATCACGGGTAAGCTAATTATAAACTCTTGCGAAGTCTATACCTTATTAGATACCGGTTCTACCCATTCATTTATTTCTCCTACTTGTGCTCAACGTTTAAATTTGACTCCGGAGAAATTAGACTTTGACCTATCTGTGGAGACTCCGTTAGGAGAAACTTTCATCACATCCACTATTTATAAATCTTGTTTGATCCAAGTTGGCACCATCACATTACCTGTTGACCTTATCTCTTTAAAGATACTTGCTTTTGATGTGATTTTAGGGATTGATTGGTTAACTACTCATCATGCCAAAATTGATTATTTTCGTAAGGTTGTTAGTTTTCATATTCTAATCAACTGTTATGCGAATTCAAGCAACTAAACCATTAAAATCAATCAACGTCATATCAAGTCATAAAGCTATTCGTTTATTGAAAAATGGATGTCAAGCTTTTTCAGCCCATGTTATGGATTTGAATAAAAAGACACGTCGATTTGAATAATATTCTGTTGTTATTGACTTTCCGGACGTATTTCACGAAGAACTTCCCGATCTACCCTAGAGCGTGAAGTTGAATTATTTATTGACCTTGAACCTAGTACAAAGCCCATTTCTTAAACCCGAATGGCTCCTATTAAACTTTAGGAGTTAAAGGTCCAACTACAGGAGTTGTTGGACACCGGTTTCATTCGTCCTAAAGTACATCTCCTTGGGGTGCTCCTATTTTATTTGTAAAGAAGAAGAGCGGGAGTATGCGACTTTGTATAGATTCTGAGAATTAAACCATGTCACTATCAAGAATAGGTATCCGCTACCTCGTATTGTGACTGTTTATTTGGACAGGTTGCAAGGAGCACAATTCTTTTCAAAATCGATCTTCGATTCGGATATCATCATTTGAAGGTTAAAGCGAGGATATTCAAAGACCGCTTCGAGAACTCGATGCAGGCATTATGAATTCTTAGTTATATCTTTTGGATTGACTAATGCTCCCGCCGCTTTCATGCATATGATGAACCAAAGTATTCAAGGAATATTTGGATCAGTTCGTTGTTGTCTTTATTGATGACATCCTCATCTATTCCAAAAGCCGTGAAGATCATGAGCACCATTTGAAGCTGGTACTGCAAAGGCTTCGTGATAACAAGCTATATGCCAAGATGAAGAAATACGAGTTCTGGCTTGAGGAAGTAGCATTACTTGGGCACATGGTGTCAAAACATGGAGTGTCTGTTGACCCGGCGAAGATTGAAGCAATACAAAGTTGGGAGCAACCAAAGACGGTGACCGAAGTACGTAGATTTCTGGGTTTAGCTGGTTATTATCGGAGATTCGTGGAAGGGTTATCTCGAATCGCTACCCCGTTAACTCAGCTGACTCGTAAAGATACAAAATTCGTATGGAGCGAGGAACGCGAGAAGAGTTTCAAGATCTCAAGAGGAGACTCATTTTAAGACTGTTTTGACAATACCATCTGGTTCGGATGGATTTGTTATCTACAATGATGCTTCAGGAAAAGGGTTAGGGTGTGTTCTCATACAACGTGGGAAAGTCATAGCCTATGCCTCGCGACAACTTAAAGAATATGAGAGGAATTATCCTACTCATGATCTAGAGTTAGCGGTGAATGTTTTTTGCGCTAAAGATCTGGAGGCACTATCTATATAGGGAGAAAGTGGAGATATATTCAGACCATAAAAGCCTCAAATATTTCTTCACTCAAAAAGAACTCAACATGCGGCAACGACGTTGGCTCGAGCTGTTGAAAGATTACGACCACACTATTCAATACCATCCTGCAAAAGCAAACGTAGTAGCTGACGCATTGAGTAGAAGATCATATGCAGGAACGAGTGCGATGATGTCAAGTATACGTATAGAACCAACTTTAATCGAGAAATTTAAAGTTGCTCAAGCCACAGACCCGGAGCTGATGATTATGAAGAAGAAAGTACAAGGAGGTGCTATTCCAGAAGCAAGAATCGATGAAGAAGGAATACTTCGAGTCCACTCCAGACTTTGTGTTCCTAATGATTCTGATTTGAAGTACAAGATCATGATGGAGGCACATAATACACCATTTGTAATCCATCCTGGAAGTACCAAAATGTATCGTGATCTTCGACATACATTTTGGTGGAACAATATGAAGAGAGAGATTGCAAAGTTTATCTCTATGTGTTTAACTTGTCAACGTGTAAAGGGGGAGCATCAAGTGCCTAAGGGTCCATTGCAACCACTTGAGATTTCGAAATGGAAGTGGGAACACATTACCATGGATTTCGTTACGGGTCTTCCCACGGTTTCTCAAGGCATAAATGCGATTTGGGTTATTGTTGATAGATTAACCAAGTCGCCCATTTCTTGGAAATCACGGAGACTTATTCCCTTGAACGTCTTGCTCGTATGTACGTAGATGAGATTGTGAGATTGCATGGCATGCCAGTATCCATAGTTTCGGATTTACGATTCAGTTAGGCATACCATCCTCAAACGGACGGACAATCAGAGAGGACTATTCAAACCCTTGAAGATCTATTAAGACTCTGTGTCCTAGATTTCAAAGGGAGTTGGGATAAGTACCTACCATTGGTGGAATTCTCCTACAACAATAGTTATCAGACAAGTATAGGTGTGGCTCCATTTGAAGCATTGTATGGACGAAAGTGTCGCTCTCCAATATGTTGGGATGAGGTGGGTGAAGCAACATTGTTGGGACCCGAGTTAGTACGTATGACTACGGAAAAGATCCAAATGATTCGACAACGTATACAAATGGCACAGGATCGACAAAAGAGTTATGCGGATCTTCATCGAAAGGACGTGAAATTTAGTATTGGGGATCATATATTGTTGCGTGTGGCTCCATGGAAGGGAGTTACAAGATTCGGAAAGAGAGGAAAGCTCAATCCACGATTTATTGGTCCATTTCAGATTCTTGACCGAGTAGAAAATGTGGCCTATAGACTCGCGTTACCTCCAAGTATGTCTCGTGTTCATAATGTTTTTCATGTATCCGTGCTTCGTAAATATGTGAAAGACCCGAACCACGTTATTAAGTTAGAACCAGACGAGATAGTCGAAGATTTAACGTACGAGGAGGTACCTGTCAAGATCTTGGATAGGAAAGAACACGTCCTACGCACTAAGGTTATACCACAAGTTAAGGTTTTGTGGAGGAACCATCTTTATTGAAGAAATGACACGGGAGTTGGAAAGCGGAAATGAAAGCGAGGTATCCTCACCTTTTGAAACACACAGTACGACGTCAATTTCGAGGACGAAATTTCATAAGGAGGGGAGGTTCTAAGATCCCAACTTATTATAAATAAAATTTAATTTTCTCTATTTATTATTTTGAATAGTAAGGGTTGAATTGATTAATGTGGTTAGTTATGGGTAAAATGCGCGAATATTTTAAAAATAAGCGAAAGGTTATAAAATATTCATTATTGCGAGAATATTCCTTTGGTCATGGAATATTCTTGATGTCGAGGAATATTAAATGCGACGGTAGCGATCTTTTGTGGGCCCCATGTGAAAGCGATGGATGAAGAAAATGACAAGTATAAGTTGTTTATAAATAAATGGGTAGCGATTATTACAATTAATCTTGTTGGAATACCGGTGGTTAAAACACGATGTCTGGCGTCAGACAAGAAGACATGCACAGTATTGCACCAATTATTGATTCTTACGTAAGAAGGCACTACTCAATAATTATTACGGTGAATTCTTATTCAGATATTTTATTTTATTGATTCAATAATTCTCTGCGTTGATATTTTATATTCTTGTTGTTTCAATAATTGTCACTACAAAGTATTTTCCAATATCGAAGCAATAATTCATATTATCGAATAATATTATTAGAAAATATTATTGGCAATGTCTAGAAAGTTACATCTAAGGAAAGGTTTGGTCACCTAATTGCAAGCGCCAAGAAAGAGAAATTCTTATTGGAAAGCCTCCCTTTCACAGGAATGAAACTGGTCACAAGATCTTGTGATTCTGTAATATTATTTGTGAATAATTAATTATTGATTTATATGATGAGAAAAATATTGATTTTATGTGGATATAGATGGAGAAAATTTTTAAAGTGACAATTGTTGAAAATCGATATTTTATCTTTTCTGATAAAATAATATTTTATTATATTATTATAATATAATAATAATGATATTTTTACAATGAATGTGGGATATATGAGTATATGAGGAGGAAGAGTATTTTTGTTGTAAAGTTGTTTAAAACATGTTAAACATGTTGGTGGACCCATTCTTGGATCGAAATTTGATTATAGCCTGTAAAATCGCCCGTTTGTGGATTTTGGTCAATTTATGTTTGGAATTTGGGAAAACTTCCTTCTGTAAAGTTGTAGATAATGAAATTTCCTACAAAAAATCGCGAGATTCGAATTTTCTGATAAAAGGGCTATTTATTATGAATTGTTGAAGTTCTGAAATTCCTGAATAATTGATTTTTGGAAGTTTTAATTATTTTTAGTTAGAAAAACATTTTTGTTATTTGTAGGCATGTGTTAAGAGTTGGAAATCATTTGGTATGAGTACGTAGAAAATTTTAATATATATTAATATTTTATTAAATTTTTACGCTTTTGGTGTTCTAAGCATTTTCCTATAAATAGGGTCTTAGGTTAGAATTGAAAATCACACCGAAACTACTGATTTTCTCTCTTTCTCTCTATAATATCGGCGTATTTTGTTAGTATTTTTATACTTTGAGTGTTGCTATACGGTGCAAGTTCCTTCAAAGACTATATCCGATATTCCAACCGTAAATCTTATTCTAAAGCTAAGGTAAGGATGTTATTCTCTTCTCAAATGATATTATTTCTTCAATATCATTATGCTGAAATATTAGTTGGAACTTTTTATCAAATTTAGAACTTTTTCATGTCGGGGTTACTATTCATGATGAGTTACTATTCACGAGTTATTATTCATGAGTTACTATTCAAGAGTACTATTCACGAAGCATGATGATCTTTTTCTGAAATTTCTATCTTTTAGTGTCGAAATTACTATTCACGTATACGGCACTATTCACAAATACGGCACTATTTATCGAAAAATGAAATTTTCTTCTTTTTGTCCAAAATATCTATTCTGGATACTAGCTTTGATTGTATCCATGTTTTGATCATTCTTGAATTTTACTCCACTCTGGTTATTTATGAAGTATTTTTGAACTTGGATTGTTTAAAGTATGAATCCTTAATATTTATTCTTTTGTTTCACTGGATTCGTTTTCTTTAAAATATTTTTTCATCATCCTCAGTCCTAAATGATGATATAATTGAATATCTTTGGCTCGTAGTGTAAAGATGAATGATTTTCGATGAATATCTTTGCCCGTGTAGTGCAAAGATGAGCAGTGTTTAGATGAACATGACCAATCGATGAATATCTTTGGGCTCTGTAGTGCAAAAGATGAATATTTGATTCCGGATATATATTGATTGATGTTACGGGGATAAAAGATGGACGATGAACTTTTAAATTCATATATAGAAGATAGTAGTTTGCATTCTCTACTTAACTCTTCTAATGAATTATTATCTCCGCTGCGAATATTGATTTAAAACTTGTTGTCTATTGTATTCTATTAGATTTTTTCCTGTTGAAGACTAACAATAATTTGTTTTATATTATCTTAGTCATAATATTCTTTACTGGGCTAGTTGAGCTCACCCTTTTCCTTGTTGTTCCATTTTTCTTCTCAGGAGGCGAGAATGTAGCGAGTACTAGTCGGGGTGTGGAATGATGATTCTAGAAGTCGTTTTAGTAGTCCTCACCATTTTTATAAAATAATATATCAATAATTGTACTGAGGACTTATTTGAGTGTGGATATTGTCTAGATGACAATATTTGTAGTTAAACTCACAGTTTTTATGTTGTATTAATAAAGTTGTAGTTGTTTCTATACCATGTATTTTGATGACTCAGAATGGGTGTTGTATACCTATTTTGGGGTCATCACAATATAAATCAGTAATTAATTATTCACAAATAATATTACAGAATCACAATAATGACAAACCAGCAGTTCCTCAGAAAAAGGGCTTTCAATAAGGATTTCTCCTTCTTGGCAAGCAATTAGGTGACCAAACCTCTCCTTAGACAGAACTTTCTAGACATTGCCAATAATGTTATCTAATAATATTATTCAGATAATATGAATTATTATTCCGATAATGGAAAATACTATGTAGTGACAATGATTAAAACAACAATAATATAAACTATCAATGTAGCAATTATTGAATCAATAAAATAAAATATTGAGCAAGAATTTATCGTAACAATTATCGAGTTGTGCCTTCTTACGTAAGAATCAATAATTGGTGCAATACTGCAGTGCTCTTATACAACAACAGCGTAGACATCGTATTTTAACCCTTTCGGGTATTCCAACATTATTAACGGTAACAATTACGCCGTTATTTATAAACAACTTATACTTGTCGTTTTCTTTCTCCAATCGCTTTCCATTACTGGGGCCCACAAAAAGACTCGCCGTTAAATTTAATATTCCCAAGCGGAAGAATATTCCACGACCAAACGAATATTCCCCGACAACAATGAGTATTTTATAACCACTTGCTTATTTAAAATAATTACATATATCACCCTTCACTTTAACCTTTTATCAATTTAATCATTTACTGAATAGTAATTATAAGAACAATTGAATACTTTAATTTTATAAAATTCGGGGTCTTACAATTTACTATTAGGGGAGGTGGTGCAAGTTTGATAATACTTCCATGACTAAATTAAAAATAAAGGAAAAGTTGGAGGTATTGTACTGTAATTTTTCGAGCCCCAAAATGTGCAATTATCAAAACTATATTTTTCTATAAATAGAAGCTCATTCTTCATTCATTTCTCACCAATTCACAAAAAGCTTTAGAGCGATTATTATAGAGAGAAATTATAGAGAGAAAGAAGAAGAAAAGTCTCCTACCTCACTATTCGAGTATCCAGTTTTTCCAATGTAGGGAGTATTATTTCTTTCGTATCCATGAAGAGAACTTCTGTTATTCCATTCTTTATTATTCTGTTGAAATAACCTGTATACGCGGGCTACCCTATACTTGGTGAAATTCTTCTATTATTCCATTCATTATTATTCTCATTGGAACATCATGTCATGCGTTTACTGGGACACGGTTCCATTATTTATCATTCTGTTGGAACATCCCGTACGCATGCGTTATGCATGACATTGGTTCCATTATTTATTATTCCATTGGAATATCTTGTTCGTGTGTTTTATGGGACCGATTCCGTCTTTATTATTTCATTTGAATATCACGTCTGCATGCGTTTTACATGGGACCAGGTTCCGTTATTTATTATTCGTTAGAATAACACCGTCTGTGCGTGATCTATCGCATGCCCGGTGATTTCTTTTGTTATTCCATTCTTTATTATACTCGGTTGGTTAAAGTTTTGACTTCTATACTCCATGAAATTAGTGGAATATCCTTGATATTTCAAGCGCTTCATCCAAGATCTTTTCATGGAAATATTCTTACGAGCATTCTTGAATTTTACTCTACAAAGCAAAGATCATGTTGACGAATTTGGACGTTATTAGTTCTTGGATAAATTAATTCTTGAACTTGTTTTATTGAATTCTTATATCATTATCATCATCCTCATGCTTATATATTGTTGAAAGTTATCTCGTGGCTCAGAAGTGCATAGATGGACTTGGTATGATTATGAATGTGGGATTATTCTTGTAATCATGACCGTAATGTTACAAATGATGTGGAAAAAAGTCCTCATCGCCGTAGTAGTGCATTGATGGATAGTTTTTGATATGATTATGGCTATGGATTCTCTTCGGCCAATGGTGCAAAGATGAATTATTTTATGGCATGATCAGGACCGTTGATGAAAACATGATTATCTTTAGCCGTAGTGCATGGATAATTCGTGGTCGTGATACTAAAGAATATCCTTGGCCGTAGTGCAGGGGTGATTCGATTATGTGGATTATTTATTAAGCTGAGTCCCAGCGATAAAAGTGATGAAAAACCTTTTAAATCATAAAAGATAGTAGATTTTATTCTCTACTTGACTCTTTTAATGGATTGCTTGTTCCGCTACAGTTAAACTTGATGGTTGTTATATTATATCAGTTTAACACTGTTGAAGGCTAACGATAATATTTTCTGCATTATCTTAGTCATAATATTTCCTACTGGGCTAGTTGAGCTCACCCTTTTACTTTCATTGTTCTCTTCAGGAAATGAGAACGTAGCAGGGACTAGTCGGGGAACGAAGTGACGGACTAGATGATAGCATTAGTAGTCCTCACTATTCTGTGAAATAGTGTGATAATAATTTTAATGAGGACTCCTTTTGAGTTTGTATACTCTCTAGTAGACAATATTTGTATTCAAACTCACAATTTATGTTTTGGCGTATTGTACACGACAGTTGTATTATTAAGTTGTATTTGAATTCTGTACCATGTATCTGGCGACTCAAGAAGGGTGATGTATACCTAATTTTGGGGGCCCCACAGTTTCTCTTGTGGTCTTAGTGAATTAGTGAGAATGAAAGAAGAAATAAGCTTCTATTTATAGGAGAATGGACTAAATAGTAACTGATTCACAGACAATCCAGATTGATTTACAATTAAAACGGACGGTCTAGATTGATTTACTATTAAAACCACCACCGACGGTTCAGATTGATTTACTATTAAAACCACCACCTGCGGTCCAGATTGATTTACTATTAAAACCACCACCGACGGTCCAAATTGATTTACTATTAAAACCACCACCTGCGGTATATAAAATTAGCACATCTCCTCATGGAATAATAAGTCAAACTCACAACAAATGCCTCACGACAAACCCCTCTATTTATATCAAAAAAATTGAATAAATATTTACCACAAATCACTTATCTTTAATAAACACATTTTTAATCTTTTAACAATTATTCATCATTAATATTATAACTCATAATATTAACAATCAGATCATTCCCAAGAAAGAGCGGGCTTTCCGATAAAGATTTCTCATTATTGGCGCGCAATTAGATGACCTAACTCCTTTTCCTCGACAGAACTTTCTAGACATTGTCAATAATGTAAATAATCATATGAATAAATGTGTTATCTTAATTATTGATTTAATAATATAAAATATTGTGCAGATGATACTGTGACAATAATTGAATCAATAATATGAGATACTATGCATCAACTACCGTGGTAATTATTAAATGAACCGAGTGACTTCTTACGTAAGCATCAATAATCAGAGATACTGTATAATACAGTGTGCTACTGTGCAACCATAGGTATTACTGTACTTTTATCACCAGATATTTCAACAGTTTAACGATAAAAGTTTTGTCGTTATTTTTATAAAAAGGTTATTTACGCCGCTTTATATATCAAGCAGTTATTAGTTCTGTGTGGTCCACCAATGATTGTGGTCGTCGATCGATCGATAAATGAAAAGAATATTTTTCGACCAAACGAATATTTTTCGACACAACGAATATTTTATATCAACTTGCTTACTTTGTAAAATTTTCACATATCACCCTTAACTTTAACCTTTTATCAATTTAACCATTTACTAAATAAAATAATAATTATAAGAAAATTGTATACTTTCATTTCATAAAATTTGGGGTCTTACATATATCTATAATAAATTTACCATTAAACTATTATTTATTTCTATTTTAATTATATCGTATTACTACTAATGATGTAACTATTAATGATATAAGTTACATATTAGTAATAAAATTACAATTAAATAGAATTTCAAAAGTCTCACAAGAATATCTCTTGTTCCAAAATAAAATAAGACTATACACTTGTACTTATAAAGTGTCAAGTAGTCTTTTTTATTAAATGAGACAAGAAATACTCCATCCGTCCTGAATTATCTGTTGTTCTAGAGTTCCACACAGATATCAATGTGTGATAAAAATACTAAAATACCCTTATGTGCTGACTTTTTTGTTTTTCGCGCGTGAATCCTTATTGGTGGGAATATGAAAAGGATACTTAAAAAAGAGGAGAGACGTGAATGAGAGTAATGACTATCAACAATTAGGGTAAAGGGGCAAACTTGGAAAACAAAGGGAAAAAATGCATTGCAATCTTGAAAAAGCAGATATTGTGGGATAATTTTTTTTTGCTAAAACAGCAGATAATTCGGGACGGAGGGAGTAATAGTTTTATCAAACAAATTTGCACCTTATTAAATGTCTCACTACAGACAGTAATCAAATGATTTCTACCCAAATCAAATGAAATTCTCTCTTATTCTCCACGTATAATACATTAAGTTACACCTTTTATACTTACTTAAATTATGTCCACAGATGAGTTATCAAACTTAAATATGATATATAATAAGTCACAAAAGTATAAAATATGGTGCAATATATAATAGATTTGCTTCTCCTTCCATATGAAAGGAAGCCAAAGACACCTTTTGTGTTTCCAAAGTGCCTTGATATTCAAAGAATTGGTCAACACGCGTGAAACTTGAGCCTAGCCGACTTAGAGGTGAACATTGATCGTCCCCCTTCGGTGTTTTCACGAGTACGCCCATTAAAGGACTATCCTCTGAGCCTAGCTCCATTCTGCTCAAATTAGCTTGGAATCCTTCAAAATCTGCTTCTAAGTTTTCTATTCTTTCTTTGTTGGAAATCATGTTGTATAACTTTGATGCCACTGATGGATCCCAGTAAAAACCTATGAAAATTTTAGTAAAGATAAAGTTCTACTCAAGGTGAGAACTAACCACGAGAGTTTTAATAGGAATGAGCTTGCTTTATTGATGATTTAGAAAGAGTTTAAATAACAATAGTAAATAATAACTATTCCAAATTCTCAAGTCACAACTCTGAGAGATAAGGTACTAACAGCTAAAGAAATAACAAGATAACTGAATTTTATTAAACAAATAATAACCACTTGTCCAATTCTTCAGCAAGCATGACTAACAATCTTGGACTCCTCTTTGGCCAGTTGCTAATCATATCCACTTCTTCTCATTGCATGGCTCATATGTCAAAGTTCGAACCTAATACAATCTAATACCTTCTCATTTGCAGGAGTCGATCTACTAACTGAGCTAAAGTTTTTAGTGTAATAACCTATACGGATTTACCAGCCCTATGCCATTTATTGCCTCAAAATCCGTTCATCAAGTAAGGGTCAGGACCCTGTTAGGTTGTACAATTGTCTCCACCTACTCTATTTCAAACGGTCCGAGCAACGATTTGGTCCATCACTATATATAGAACTGTGGTCTTAGTTTTTAGCGACGGACAACATATAACGACGGTTCTATATATAGCGACGGACCGAATCGTCGCCTGATCTGTCGCTAAAAGAGGTATGCAATGTATGTTAGATAAGGGATAAGCTTAACCATCGCTATTTCAAATAATAAAATTTTGTTGTTATTACTTTAAAATTATACTTAATTGATTTTTAATAGTATATTTGATATTCACTTACCCTGTGTTGTTATCATTAATTATTTTTTTGATTATTTATTATTATGTTTGTGCGGTCCGTATCTTAAGCTCATTCCTTATCCAACTCACCCGAGCTCACCTCCTTTTAACGACGGACCCGATGATGGTTCGGTCATACAACCGTCGTTTATATTTTTAGCGACGCTATATATTATCCGTCACTAAAAGTATAGACGACGGTTGTATGACCGAACCGTCGTCGAGTCCGTCGCTAAATGAAAATGAGTTCGGGTGAGTTGGATAAGGAGTTAGCTTAACATTTTGTTCATGTTTGTAAAGATTATTATTTTAATTATTTATTTTATCGTACAAGATTTATGTGTCTACTGCTGCTACGAGCAACGGTTAGGAAACCAGCTCAAGTCTTCACTCGTACCCGTCACTTTAGCAGTTCCCCCTTCCACAATTTTCCTCCCCTTCTTCCCCACCATCTGCTGCAAGCAACCGATTTTTCCATTCCGAGCTACGCATTCTGCTAAGATGAGCCGTGCGTGATGCGAATCCGCCACTGATTTATAAGATCAAACACTTTAATTTTTCAATTCAACCAGTCATGTCGGGTTGGATCTCTTCCAAACTCAAAGTCGCAGAATCCCTCCTCCAACAGGTATCACTATATGCATTTATATATATATATATATATATATATATATATATTAGTGTTTATATAAATCTCACCCAGTTTCGTATGAATTTAACTGGGTATTCTGTTGTTTGCCGAGATAAGAAGGAAATAAGAAAATTATGTATTTTGTCGCCAAACCTTACGAATTAGTCCAATTACTACTTGCAATTTGAATTTTGTGCTCCTTTTTTTTCTTAATTTTTAGAAATTTGAGCATTTCTGGGCAACCTAACAATTGGTGCAATTATATTTTTTTGAAACTAATTTTTTTTGGGGTGTTATTGAACATGGTGCATTTGAATTTGTGTGCGTTTCTTATTGATTTGTTCGAGGGTTTCAGTTTGATCAGCAAGCAGCAGAATCACTACGTAAGAATGAAAAGCTGCAATCTAATCAATTGAATTATGAAACCCCAAGTAAAGCAATTGAAATTCTTCCATTAAAGGACCAGCTGAAGAAGAAAGCGCCAGAAAATAAAGATTCGATTGGTAAATTGCATAATGATCATAGTTTAAATTTTAGTGGGGATCGAAAGAAGGAAAAGGACATTTCAGCTTATGTGAATGTGAATCCTAAATCTAGTCTAACAGATAGTGATTGGACTGAACTGCTTAGTGCACCAAACAAAACTGCAACTGGTGGCTCAAGGGGTTTGCGGAAGGATGGTAGATGGCAGGGGAGTTCTGGTTTGAATTTAACGGCTTTGGTAGCTAAAAGGAGGCAGAAGGCCCCAAAAAATAGTGTTTCAAATAGTTTGCGAAAGCCAGACATTGTGTCAGATAGTAAAGTGAATGATGGTGGTAGCTTTGATGGGAAACCGAGTGATGGGGAAGATTCTCGATTTTCGGATTCGATGCGGTCGGTTTCAACAGTTGATTTGCAAAGTGATTATGAAAATAAGGAGATGAGGAAATTAGCTATGAAGGATGCAATTGGGAGCTTTGTGGCAGAGCATACGGGTGAGGCAAATGATGAAAGAAACGGGGAGAAATCAGATTCTAATGATACTTCCGTGGATGGAAGTTCAAACTCGACGAATGAGAATAATTCTTCAGTGATGGTGTCACCTACTGCTGATGGGGTCTCTGATTTAAAGATGAGAATGACTGATAATCACAACAAGTTGGGGAGTACTATAGGGAAGATTGGTGAATCTAATGCGGGTTTGAGGAATACAAAAAGGGCTTCTTCTTCTGGAAGTGATGGAGCTTCTGATTCAGAGACCGATTCTGTTTCAACTTCTGATTCAGAGGTTGAACGAGAGAGGAGGAAAGGAGGAGGAGAAGGAGCAGATTCTGGCTGAGAAAGCTGCTGCTAAAGCCATTGAGACAATCAAAGAGCATGAAAATAAGGTTGCTAGACTGGAGGGTGAGAAACAGAGCTTAGAGAAAATTCTCGAAGAACGAGCCAAACAACAAGCACAGGAGGTAATACTTTACTGTTAATTCGCTTTTTATATTTAATAAAATAATACATACGCTGTCCAAAAAGTGGCAAAATGGTTACAACCGAGGCACAGTAGGAGTATCTCAGTTACTGTTAGTGTTACTCCCTATTATTACCTGCATTGTCTGGTTCTTGACTTCTTATGAACGATTTTGTTGGAATTATTCTTGTTGCGTAAATTCGTCATATGAAAAATTCAATGGAAAACTATTATTATTATGGAAAGATATCTAAGGAAAAACTAAATGAACTAAGTTCCTCAACTTTTGATCTGGCATTTATACAAATACCTTGCTTAATAACCAGCATCCCATATTAAAATATGGTCCAAAGATAAAGTTGCCTTCCAGAATTATAGCAACAAAAAATACGGGGCATCAATCCAGTCTTTTTTATCAGAAAAAGTATCACTAAAGGACCCAAATGGGGGATGCAACTGATCTACATGTGAGTATCCTTAAACAACAAAGTACACAATAATCAGAAAGGATGACCATGCCTCCCAGAACTTACCTCGTACTACTCGTAATTTAAGGCATTCTTTAAGATTTTGATTTCATCTCTAATACTATTACTTGTCAAAAAAGTAGCTTACAATTTCTTGTATCATCCCTCCTAGAGGTTAATACAAGCTCATGTCAGTTTACTTCGTTTATAGGCTTACTTGTTTTTGCCTTCAGGCTTCAGAGCTGCAAACAACAATGATGGAAACTATGGAAGCTGTTGACTTAGAGAAGCAGAAGCATAACAGTACTAGAATGGAAGCCCTTTCGCGATTAACTAAGCTTGAGGTATTTGTGTAATACTATTAGATGTTTGCATTAAAATTCAGGTAGAGTCGAAGTCTTTTTTATTTATTATGTTCTAATTTCTGCAGGCTCTCTTCATCTTTGTGTTTGATGTTCTCTTCTTTTTCCTACTTTTCTTTCCCCCAACCCCTCCACCCCACACACAAAATAAAAACGTGTATAAATCTAAACAGTTCAGGTTTTTTATCGGCTTGTATCACTTTGCAGACTGAAAATGCTGATCTTGCAAGATCCCTTGCTACGGCACAATGGAATCTTGAAGTAGAGGTATATGAGATTCTGATCTAAGAATTTTGGTATCACTGTTGTCAGCTTTTATGTTCTAGCTTCTGATGGGTAGAAAAATATCCTGTTGGTTTAACTTCTATGCATGTTCCCAAAGGGTTATTAAAGAAGGACTCAATGTTTCATTTTTCTTTTTCTCATTTGTAATATATTTTTGAAATATGTGTACGTCAAAGTTGAGGCTTAGATCTCACAATATAAAGACGTCTTGCTTTGGCATTCTTAAAATTTAATATTAAGTTAATAGTTATATTTAATGTTGTCCAATAGGTTAGTCGGGTAGCAGAACTTCGTCAACAGACTGAATTGAAACAAGTAACTCACGAAGGTATGCCAATTTATTTGCTTTAAAAGTTTATGGAATCCTCTTTTCTCTTTGTCTTGTCTGTTTGTATTGGTGTACTATACTTTTTAACTAGTCTTTTTTTTAAAGAGATGTAGATGCTTAATAGGAAATATAGTTTTCTCATCAGAAACATACATGTAAAGGTATATTCTCTTGCTTGATATTTGCTGCATCGCACAGCCCCTGCAAGTGTGGAGAGTAAGACTTGTTATGATGCAAGTGTTGGTTATACTTCACAGAAACTTAAGCTATTAGATTTATGAGTTGGCAATCAAGTGAGAGGGTATATGGCAAGCCAGATAAGGACCTTTTTGTCTGAGGTTAATATATAATTACTCAGGATTTCCAGGATATAAGCCTGCCGGAAATATATCAAAAGTTTGAGGCTTAAAGATCATAGTCTACAATCTTCTGTATCTGAAACATTCCTACTGAATCCAAGCCTCAGATCAGTTCTTTACCCCTCTCCCTTGCTCTTGATCTTGATCTTGCTCTTGCTCTTGCTCTTGCTCTCTCTGCCCCTCCCATTACCTCCCTCTCCCCATCAAATTGTTTTTGAAAAAAGAAATATTAGTGATCTACTTTAACCTTTTATCTTCTTGTTTGTTCTTTTTAATCCAGTTCTATTACCAAAGGATCCCTGGAAAATTATATCCATCTGAATTTTAGCCAACAATCTTTTTCTTGTTATTCTTAATGTTTCTCAGTTACACTTATTTTCCTAAATCTGGAACAAAATTTATAGATGTTGCTTAATAATAAATCAAAACAATTTGTTTTGGTAGGTTACGATCACATCATAATTTTACCGACATTACAAATAGTTGGACATTGGTTTCTAACCTTGTGATGCATTCAAGCACCTTGAGAATATGTGTAATATTTTAAATTTACTTTTATAAAATACACAATCAAAATAATAATAATAAAAAAATTAGTAGCCTATATTTTCTTGAAATAACGCCATAATAATTTATTCCACTGAATCCCTTTAAGCCAGGATGTTGTTTTATTTTTCTTTCTGCTCATGTTTTAAAATAAATTTCAAATATCAGATCATTCTCAAGTATGAAAATAGGGGAAATATGTTTTCTATATACATAAGTAATCTAAAAACATTTGAGATTGGATTAGTTAATCTTATGTTTTTCATGAAGGCTTAAATGTGACTATTTCTCCACCATATAAATATAAAGTTCGTACTATAGAGCATTGTTCTACTTATTAATGTTGATTCTAAGAAGCCTTTGACTTACCAATTTCTTTTAATCATGTTCTTTCGCATTGCAAGACAATGCTTCTTTTTGGGCTTTCTTCGTATTATCTTTCTTTATGATTACCGTTATCGGTGCATGTTTTTCTTTTCGCTAAGTAACTAAATTATCTTATTCTTGGCTGATATTTCTATTATTACTATGTTACTTTTTGATCTCTTCCCACTACATATATTTTTGGTCATCCTTCAAAGCATTCAACATGGACATAGCATAGACATGGACCGAGACAGAGACATGAACATAACATGAAAATGGATAAGAAGTATGAAAATTTCTAATTATTTTTTGTATATATGCGGAGTTCGTTTTTGTTTTCAAAATTATTTTGCTAAGTTCATGAAAAGAGACCATGGACTTGAGCACAGGTAGCCTCATGTAAAACCCAGAATAAAGCTGAACAACTCTTTGCATAAATAGGGAACACCATAACGTCCATATATCTAAAATAATTGATATGAAGATATAATTCTACAATGTAAAACTAAAAGTTCTATGACTTGTAATATCAACAAGGAAGATTAATATATCAATATATATATATATATATATATATATATATATATATATATATAAATATATGAACAAGAAAGATTGAGCAATACCAACTGTTGTTCATCACAAGAAGTGTATGATTGATGCATTAATGCACTTAGCCACTTATCATCTTAAGTGTATGTTAACTTCTGATATTATGTTAGTTTCTTGTGCTCTTATTTTAGCTTATTGAGAATCTTAGACTCTTTCCTTAATATATTTCTCTATTTCTCTCTCATATTGTAGAAATTAGAAGGAAGATCTCTAATTCTCGTCAGACTGGCAAAAAGGTGAGAAATGCCTGTATTTAACAAATATTAAGCACAATCTGCCTTCATGCACAGCTGTAACCTGTATATAGAGATATATTTAGTCAGTAGGCTCTCCTACCTTCTTACTAATAACCTTTCCGTTTTCTTTTTAATTGTGAACAATTTGTAGTTGGTGGCTACGAAAGGAGTTGAGTTTGAAAATGAGATACTTGAAGCAGAGTTTTCTTTCTTTACCGATAAAGTGAGACGATTGCAGGAGAAAGTGAGTAATACTTATACTGATGAATCATAATCATTCTAAGATGAGATCAAATGCAGTTCTGTAAATATTAGAACACCTGCATGGTGCATTATCACGGAAGCTGTTTTATAGCTTGGTGTCAGTGAAAAACGCTGGAATCTGTCCGAATCACTGGACCCATGCATGTTGGCTTGAAATTAAAACATTCCTATTGGGATATGATATGTTTAATAGAATTTAAACAAGGATTAAAACAAAATTGGAGGAGGATTTTTAAATTAATTTGAGATGATATTTTAAAATTCTTGGAATTGATTGATGACTATTTTGACACTAAAAATGAGAATCCATTGCTCCAGTAAATAGTTTAAATGCTACTATTTCCCTAAAGTTGCTTAGAACATCAAATTGCTTGCCAAAGATACGGGGCAGTTACAGACGTCCTAATTATTCTTGTTAATTTTACAATTATATGTCGTATTATTCAAAATTCAGGTCAATTATTGCCTGTGCCCTAAAACTATATAAACTTGGGAATCTGGTTGGACCCAAGCATGCATCTTGTCGTGATATTGAAGTATTCCTGTTGCCTGCTGGTATAAAGAGATGCTTGAAAATCCTCCTCTCCCAATATAAAAAAGGAAACTGGAGAGCGTTTTGGACCTGGACAATTTAATTAGATATAGTAGTAGAATTTACTGTTTACAGTCATTGAAACCCATAGATTGCTTTTCAGCAAAATGTTGTTTGATCCTTTGCTCATCAAGACTTAGAGAACTAAAACTTATTTTATGTTTCTTGTAATGTTGTGATTTGCAAATTAGATGTGTTTTCAGAGAACACAATGCTCCAGATTAGTGTGGTTCATATCATCTTTCAAAATTCATTGACAATGTGCCAAAATACACATTAAGTAGATAACAAAGCTGATTGAGCTGCAGTATATTTGTTTCATGCAGAGCCACTTGAAAGTAGTTTTCTTGTTTTATACAGGCAAAAACACTGGAAAAGAGCATTGAAATGACTCGAAAGGAGGTAGAAGATCCAACTGAAGTTGAAGTTGAGCTTAAGCGACGGTTTGGTCAGTTGACTGACCATTTGATCCAGAAACAGGCACAGGTTTGTCTTTTAATAACACTGTTATAGTGTTATTTGTGGATTCTAGTTTTAAGCAAGCTTAATTTGGATATTGGTAAAGGTAAAGAAATCTAAACTTATATGTACAGGCATATACATATACAGAGTGCGTGCGCATGCAATTTTTCATGGTTCACTGAGTTTTTTCTCTCTACTAATTAGGGTCAAAGCACCACGGTGTGGACTAGAAAATGTAGAAATCTTTTGAAGTACATATGATGGTAGAGTTTAGTCTTTGGGCATTTTCCCAACACATCTCATTATTAACATCCCTGTCGAGAGAACTGATTGGTGAATTGTTTTTAGTATTAAGAATTAAAAGTGAACTCTCGGGATTATACCGACTTGTGAATGAACTTTAAATCTAAATTCTACTTGTTTTTATCAGGTTGAAGGGCTATCCTCCGAGAAGGCTATGCTACAGTTTAGAATTGAGGTATATTGTCATCCTAGAAGCATTTCTGCCCTCATTTTGTAGCATAATTATCAGTTTTGTGTACACTTGATATATATAATGAAATTCTTTTGCACTATATCTTTAGGCAGCTGCCGTCTACATTTGTATCATAATTTCACTTTTTCCAAAACATTTTCTGTAGACTGCTTCTAGGATGCTCGATGAGAACAAGTCGATGCTGAATTCGGGCTGGTTTTCCCAGTACCTCATCAAGGGATGATTTGGAGTCGGGGAACATGGGATCTCTCTAATAATTCCAAGCTGAGACCAATGTTTGAAAATAAACTCCGATCTGGGAAAAACATTTCAGCTCATTGGTTTGGCAATTGGATTATATCTTCTCGGCTGGTGCAGTTTTTCTTAGAAGGAATTCAGCCGCAAGAACTTGGGCTTTCGTTTACCTCGTATGTCTTCATTTATGGGTTTTGTATATTCTGAAGTCACATTCTCCAGTATCGGAGGAATCCAGATCCGGTGCCATCTTTTCTTTGGAGAATATCAACAACACTGGAGGGATCTGACCTTATTATTGTCTTCTCTCAAGAGTAGCATTGTTTCTTACTTTTCTTTTTGGGTGCATCTGTTATTACTTTGTTTATCCTCAATTTTTTGTGAGGCATATGTAAGTCAACTCTGGATGTGAACAGATATATTTATAGTTTGATACTCCATATATACAAACATATGAAACATGGAGGATTATATTCATTATCAGTGCCAGATAGTCCAGATTCATTATAACAATGATGTTTGGGACTGGATTATTAGTATTATTATTTATTTATTTTCATTTTTTTATAACAATGATATATTTATTTTTATTTTTTATAATGTGGATTATTAGTATTTTTATTTTTATTTTTATTTTTATTTTTATTTTTATTTTTTATAATGAGGATTATATTCATTATTTTTTATTTTTTATAATGTGGGGTTTATTCTCAATTAGTCAATGCTGGGAAAGCAAACCTAAAAACTTAAACCTAGTTACTGTACCATTAAGTTCATGCATTCTGCATTCATATTCTTCTAGAGCTTTTAAAGTTCAAATGAAGATCAAAAGCAGGTCAACAAGCTACAACACAGTTCCATGTGATATCAAAATACAATGCACAATAATATTTTCATAGTACTAGTAACAAGGGTTGACGAGAGAAAACTAGATTACCCAGTCAAGAGGAAAGGAGAGATTTGTTATATTTATTATTTGGAGTTTTATTATGTTTAATATAAAAGTAGTTGATGTCATGTGATTTATGTATTTTATTTATTAATGGGGATTTAGGACATTAATTAGTATTAAGAATTATTAATAAGGGTATTTTAGTCATTTAGTACTTTATTATTTCTCAAGTAATATTAGGGTTTTGAGTCTTTTTAAATAGTGATGTAATCCTCACAAGTCATTTAGACTACAAAATATTGATACTGAAATTGATTATTTCATTCATATCGTAGACAGTGGTGAAGCCAGAAATAATTAGCACTGGGGTAAAAATTATTACTAAGTTATAAATAATTTGGCGGGGATTTGGGGGCAGCGCCCCCGAGCCATTTTTTCAAATATTTTTGTATTTTCAGACACATGTATATATATATACTATATTACAATAACAATATAATAAGTAATAATATATGGTTTATATACACTATATTGACTCATAATAGATTTTTTTTAATCACAACTGTTCATAAGTAATTAATTCATTAATTATTGTTAAAAATAATATAAATTAAATTATTATTTAGTTTAAAATATTATAGAGAGATTGTGACGACCCCAAAATAGGTCCATTCCATCCAACTCATTCTGAGTCGCCAAATACATGGTACAGAAAATAACTACAACTTTATTACAACAATTGTCGACAAAAAATACAACAACACATATTTGTGAGTTTGGATACAAATATATACCAAATGTGACACATGTCCCAACTGTGGACAAAGACTCCTGCCGATGACACCTTACATAAAGGTATAGTCAAAGACCTTGTTTTAGAAACTAAAATCTTTGGGAAGTGCTCGAGGAAACCTTCGTACATGGGAGACCATGCGTCTACAGGTTATGATAGATATCATATGGCCATGAGAATTATCCTTGGTTGACCTAATAGACCCAAAGAAAAGAAAAACGAGAAGATTACTATCATATTCTTCCCAATGGTGAATCTTTCTTGATTTATCATTATCTCCACTATCTCAAATTGAGAATTATACTTCAAACAAACACCAAGATTATATAGGTTGTGCTCAGATATATACTCAAGTGAGTGGATGAGCACATCCTCATCTTTATGATGATACGAGGTTGTATGTCATTAGACATCTTGTATGATAGTGACAAAACACCCTTCCAACGTTGGGTTTGCCTCACCCTCAACAAATTTATAGACCACCGATTCTATTCTCTGTTATCCCCACTCGACCCCAAATTTACACTTTTATTACCCGAAAGGAATTGTGAAGCAAAAGGGTGAAACAACTAGCTCAAGATAAAGAATATTATGACTAAAGATAAATAAATTATCAATAGTCTTCATCGAATAAATCGTAGATTTAGAACATATGGTAGATGATAAAACTTTTCAACCATAGTTGCAGCGGAATGAGCAATCCATTAGAAGAGTCAAATAGACTATAAAGTCTATTATCTTCTTCATGTTAAAAGTCCACCAACAATGTTTTATTCCTGTAACATCAATCAACAATTCCTGTCCACAATCATATGAATAACTCATAATTGTAATTGTTGTTCTAAATTCCTTTTCTCATCCAGGACAAAGATAATTTTCATCACCTGAAACATCAAAGATCATGGTTATACCAAATCACAGTTCATGTTCATAATCAAACTAATAAATTCATCTTTGCACTATGGGCCAAAGATATTCATCAACAGTTCATCTTTGCACTACAGGCCAAAGATATTCATCAACAGTTCATCTTTGCACTACATGCCAAAGATATTTAACAACAAGTCATATTTGAATTACAGGCCAAATATATTAATATCTCAAAGAAATATATAATCATTTCAGAATTTATATAAACAATAATTATAACCATGTTGATTAATTCACCTTTGCACTTAAGCTAAAGATATTCAATTATAAATTCAATGGTCATGATCATACCAGTCACAATTCAACTTTTCACTACTGGCCAAAGAGAACCCTAGTCATGATCATACCAATAATCTATCCATCTTTACACTCCAGTGAAAGAGAATTTCAACATCAGGGTTATAAAAAATGTTATATATGATAATAAAATCAATATAATCAATATATAGTTTTAATCCCCAAAGTAATATTCATAAATCAACTATAATTTGGTTAGAAAAAGAAACCAATTTTGTCATGAATAGTAACTCATGAATAGTAACTCGTGAATAGTAACTTATGAATAGTAACTCGTGAATAGTATCTCATGAATAGTAAACCCAACTCAAAAAGGTAGAAATTCCACAATAAAATCCATACCAATATTTCGGTATAATGATATTGAAAGAATAATATTTTTTTTTTAAGCTTATAAATAATTTATTTTAATTGTTTACACTTTACTAAATAATGCATTTAATCATTCTAAAATGCCAAACTCATAAGATTTCATCACCAATAACCAAAATTCTCATCAAAAATATGCATATACCTCATGTAGGATTCTCAAGCCATAAAATCCTATTTTCTAATTTTCTTACTTCACACGACATATTTAATTCATTTACTCATAACTAGTCCATTTTCATGAAAAATACCAAATCAGTTCCAAAAATATTTCTTTTCTGAGATTTAGCAGAATATAGTCTCATATTGAACATATATTTTTCTCAGAATTTTTAAAATTCATTTACTATTTTTCATATGGCCAAAACCGCCGAATATTAAAATATTTATCATAAATTGTACTTTTATCCAAAAATTCTGAAATTTATAGAATATACCCATGTTATATATATGTACTCCCAATAAAAATTTCATCAATTTTGGAGTTAACCACAAGGAGTTATAAGGGTTTTCTTTTAAAATAGTCTTTTCCCATAAAATTCACAACTCTTAATCTATACATCCAAAAATCACCATTTTTGGACACAATCAGCAAAACTCATCAAATTATCATTTTAAATTTTTCTAGAATTTTTGAAGGTCTAAAAAGTTACGAAACATGAAAAACATCACAACCCTTAAAATCCCTTACCTGAAAAGAGCAAGATTTTTGATCGAATAACTTACCGAAACGAACTTGCACGTAGATAGCAACACTCAAGATACAAGAATACACTTGATAATATAGAGAGAGAAATAGAGAGAAAACTTGGAGTTTACGTGTGATTTTCAATTCTAACAAAGCTTCTATTTATAGGAAAATGCTAGAACGCTAAATGAGACTAAAATAATAAAATATTATTTTCTTTTTCTTATTCCACACCAACCTTTACCAACCAATTTTGAAAGCCATCAGCCATCTTTGGTCAAAAACATCAGCCACCCATGTGCCAACAACCACAAAAACGTTTTTCTTATATAAAATAATTAAAACTTCCAAAAATCAATTATTTCGGAACTCCGGAACTTCAATAATTCATGATAAATAGCCCTTTTGTCAGAAAATTCGAATCTCGCGACTTTTTATAGAAAATTCAATTCTCTACAACTTTGCAGAAGAAAATTTTTCCAAATTCCAAACAGAAATTGACCGAAATTAACAAACGAGCAATTTTACAGTCTATAATCAATTTTCGGTCAAGAATTGTGTCCACCGACACCCAAAACATATGTTAAATATTTAATGCCACAAAAATACTCTTCCTCCTCATATACTCATATATCCCACATTCATTGTAAAATATTACCGTTAATATATTATTAAAATAATATATTTAAATGAATTATTTTATCAGAAAAAGATAAAATATTAATTTTCAATAGTTGTCACATTAAAATTTTTCTCCATCTATATCCACAATAAATATTTTCTTTATCATAATAATCAATAATTAATTATTCACAAATAATATTACAGACTCACAAGATCGACAACCAAAGCGGTTCCCGGGATAGATGGGGCTTTCCAATAAGGATTTCTCTCATCGGGCGCCAGCAATTAGGTGACCAAACCTCTCCTTAGATGTAACTTTCTAGACATTGCCAATAATGTTATCTCGATAATATTATTCAAATAATTTGAATTATTGATCCGATAATAGAAAATATTGTCAAGGATGACAATTATTGAAACAATAATAATATATAATATCAACGCAAACAATTATTGAATCAATAAAATAAAATATTGAACACGATAATTATCGTAACAATTATTGAGTAAAGTGCCTTCACGTAAGAATCAATAATTCAAAAATACGCGGTAATACCGCAGTAATACTTTCATTGTGCAACAACGCGTATTACTTTATTTTACCAACCGTATTCCAACAAATGTTAATTCAGATAACGATTACGTAGATTATTTATAAAAACTTAATTTTGTCGTTTTTCTTCATCCGACGCTTATTCGTTATAGGGCCCACAAATGGCTAGGCCTGGTCAGCACGGATATTCCAGATAAAAAGAATATTCCACGACCAAACTAATATTCTCCTAACAACAATGAATATTTTATAGCCACTTGTGTGTTTTGTAAAATTTGCATATTTCACCCATAACTTTAAACTTTTATCAATTTTAACATTTACTGAATAATAATTATAAGAAAAATTGAATAATTTTATTTCATAAAATTCGGGGTCTTACAGAGATATACATATATTGAGAGAATATGAGTCATATGTGGTTAAAATTTGATTAACAAAATTATAAATTTTCAATTTGACCTCGTGTAATAAAAAATTTATAAAATTTTAGTGGGGTCAATTTATATATAATACTTAAATTTTTTAAAATTTACCTTACATTATAAAATAATTATTTTTTTTCAGTGGGGTCAATTGACCCCACAATTGTCACGTAGCTTCGCCACTAATCGTAGAGGTACTTTATCTATCTTGGTGTTGATACGTGAAGTGGATAATACACTGCAGAGATTCTAGTGGTTTAAACGTGGAATTTAAATCCTAATTTATTTTCCGTCAATTCTTCATTCATTTTTGATATCAAAGTTTAAGGTTTCTCCATTAATTTTTCAGTTTTCGGGAGATCTTAGGTTGTAAAAAAAAATATTGTTCATCACTGCCGGAGTTACTGTTCATCATCAGAATTACTATTCATCGTCGGAGTTACCAAGGAAAAGACAATTCTAGAAGTTAATCCAATTCAAGTTGACGTTGATATTGTTGTTCCAGAAAGTTTCTTTTTAGCACATTTGAATACAAAACCAAGGCTCTCGTCAATTTTTTTTCAAAAAAAATTTGAGCCATACCGCGTGATGATATTTTCGAAGGTGTTTCAAGATATTCTTCCGTTGCGGAGGAGTTCATTGCTTATTCTCTCATATTATAGAACTCGAGGCCAAATTTTCTCCAACAAGAGGAGAATGATGGGGACTCCAAGTCAAGAACAAAGGAAAGATTTGTTATATTTATTATTTGAAATTTTATTACTTTTAATATAAAAGTAGTTGATGTGATTTATGTATTTTATTTATTAGTGGAATTTAAGACATTAATTAGTGATTAGGAATTATTAATAAGGGTATTTTAATCGTTTAATACTTTTATTATTTCCCAAGTAATATTAGGATTTTGAGTCTCTTTAAATAGTGATGTAATCCCATAAGTCATTTAGACTACATAATATTAATATTGAAATTGATTATTTCATTCATACCATAAAAGTATTTTATCTATCTTGGTGTTGATACGTGAAGTGGATACACTTTTGAGAGATTCTAACGGTCTAAACGTGGAGTTTAGATCCTAGTTTATTTTCCGTTAATTCTTCATCCTACATCTGTCCTGCATCACCCAATACCAGCACAAATACATGATTATGCTGATCGTTTGATAGTGAAACATCATACTTGCAATGATTAACACAGACACTAGCTTTAAAGTTCAAGTAAGCCAATCCCATTTCGAGCAATTGCTTATTTTGTCCCACAAAAGGGGAAAAACACAAAAGGGGAAAAAAGTAAGTAATGTACGAGAATGAAAATCAAAATCACATAAAATAGAAAACTAGGAAAGAATTACAAAGGTGTTATTTATATGTTGCAATTTATGTGCAAAAAATGCATGCTTTAACCAATGCCAAGAAGGTATAAACCATTGTAGAATCTCAACCAAGCTTCATTCCTTCTCTGCTCCCTTCCCCACTTGTTCTATACCTTGCACATACAATAATACCATTAATTTTCATGAACTGTAGTGAAAACAAATATGCTACCAAGCATATATTATGAGGTTCCAAGCTAATGTTAGTAATGTGATGCATTAGTTTTGTTGTAGTAACTCTACACAATCATAATGATGTCCTGACATTCCTAAAAATGTAGTATAACAAACATCTCTATTCTTAAACATAAAAACTAAACCACCAACTTTTTCTGAAGTTTTTACAGTTTTCTTTTATTCAAAGTTCAAACATTTCCGAGATGAATAGAATGCATCTTACTTTTTTTTATTTTTTTTTACTTTTTTCAAATAAATTTCATTTTATTTATTTTGTAAACATTAGTTTTAATTAAATTAAACTAATCCAAGTAGTTGAAAGTCATATTTCTTTTCAAGAATTTAAAAATTTTGCATTAGACATTTATTTGTAAATTTGATGTGTTAAATTTTTTTATCTTAATATTCATGCTTGATATCTTGATTGAATCTGGACAAATACCCAAATTAATCTACATTTCTTAACATGAGAACTACAGAGGTTTTATTTCCTTGGGGGATACAAAAGGTTCAGATGTGGCCATAAACCTAGATAGTACTTGGCTTAATTTTATTTTCTTCATTATGTTATTTAGATATAATTAAAATAAATCTATTTTCCTTGTGTAATAAGTTGATGCTAATTTCTGAAACTTTGCATCTCTCAGTTCATCATTTTCTGTTCATCCTTGACTTTATCAATATGACGAGTAGCATAAATTTGTTGGATGCTGAATAGACGCAGCAATTGCCTGTGTTAAGGGTTAAAATCATGTGTTTCCTCACTCCCCAACATCCCTTAATCCCGAACCAAAGGTTCTTAGTTGCATAATTACTTAATTAGTTCTTTCTAACGATTAGTCCTATAATGGCAAAGTTGTTTCCAAGATCCTAAACTAGGTGGCAACTATAGTCATAAATCTTTCTTTGACCATGGTCCATTTTTGGTCTGGAAAGAAAGGGTATACGACACCTTATCAACATGCCATGTGGAAAAAGTAGGCCAAACAATTAGTTAATCTGCCAAGCTATTCACCTTCTCGTCTAGTTATATCAGCCCACCTACTTTATTATGGACAACCTACTGCAATCTGTCATTCTTGTCCAAAATCCTGTAATATCCACAATAGCCATCACCTTTCTTCTATAAAATGTAAGAGCCTAATATCTTTGTAAACATTTCATTCTAAACAGAAATTATATCTCAATGTTATTGAAACATATATAATAAGATCGGTTGCATGGCTGAAGGAAAACAAAAGCCTATCAGTTATCAATTATGTTTCCTCAAAAAAGCAACAGCAATAAAGAAAAGCCAATAATAAGTTTTAAGAACTATGAATCTGGTAATGTTCATACTTGTACTCACAGAGAAGGTTGATAGAGAATAGTGAATAAGTATAATTGAAGCCTCAGTTTATAACAGAAAATTTGTTAGCCAAAGGATGCATCACCTTACCAGGTTATTTCTTCATGAGGAAAATTTTTACTGTAGAAAGGAAACTCAAAGAGGAAAGCTTTCCTGAACCATGAAGGCAACTTTCCGTAGACTACAGGAGGCAGCGGAATGAGAGGGCTGGAACAGTCAACACTGACTCTGTTATTTCTTACTTTCAAAAATATATTTAGAAGTAGGGAACTGATATTTCCTCAAGGAAACTTGATAGTTCCACAAGACTCGCGTCGCATGAATACTAAATGGACCCACATTCAAGTAAGGCAATGTGGAAATATCAAATTTCCATTGTGGAAATAACAATTCCCTAAAAGTAACTTATCAAGAAAAGTCAAAGCCAACCTTGTTGTTCCTTTATAGATCTTATATGCAGCCACATTGCCAAACTTCTTATCTGCTGATACCTGTTTCAAATAAAAGTTTATGCTATGAATGCATCCTTGGAAGCATGGTTTGCATACCCTTAGTTAGAGCAAAAGACTAGAAAAGCAAACCTCGAGTAACGGTATGCCACTGACAAAAAGAAGCAACAGTGTAAGGAATATTGGTCCCAGGATGACGAGCCATTCTGCACCTTCCAGAAGAGCTGTAGAAGCCACAAAGATTCCCCACCAGAGTAAAATCTGAACAAAGCACAAATCAGGATTCCTTCTGTTTTAATAAAACATGATATTGAGGAAAAGGCGTGTCACAAGAAGTCAGATTAAGCTCTCTAACAAATCGCACTGCTAGTACTTTATTTATATGCGGGGATTACTGAATTAAAATATAATATGACTCAGTAACGTGTTTCTAAGGGACTTCAAAAGTTGTTGAATGTTCAGACCGAATACTTCAGCTCCTGATGGAGAGAGGTCAACAAAGGACTGCATAAAATGGTCAGCGGTAGTTTGTAATTGATAATGCACTAATAAATGAAAGTAAGATTGAGGAATGACATGTAATAGAGAAAGTACTGTTTTTAATTGGGTTCCCTAGATTTGAAACATAGTCTAGCTTTGATAATAAAATTTTTGTAGCAGTAAAGTAATCGAAATAATACTAGCGCTAACCTCTCCAAAATAGTTCAGGTGACGAGAATATTTCCAGAGCCCAACATTGCACCATTTTCCCCTATTATCTGGGGCATTTTTGAATTTTAACTTCTGCTGGTCAGCTGTTGCTTCAACTATCATGCCCACAGACCACATAACCCACCCAATTATATCCACAGCTTGAAGAGACGGATCTCTGTCGCTTGCATTAACAACTGTCACAGGTAAACTCACGGCCCACACCCAGACAGCCTGCCATTAAGTGATAAATGATTGATTATAACCACAGGGTAAAATGTGTTACCATCAAAACCCATCCACATAAATAATACTACAATGATAAAGTGCGCTGTAAAATCCATAGAGTGACTGTAAACCTGAAACATTCAGAAAAACGCCAATTTTCCCAAATTATCACGCATCTCATCAAACCTTCGATCTTCTCCCCACTGCAAAATCCTGATAACAACAATGAAAGACTAAGAAAAGCAAGTACCATAGTTGAGATTAATGTTAGTGGAACATATTTGTAACTTGAGTGTTCCTAATTCTATGTTTCACACATTCACTAGATGATGTACCAAGAGGTGTAATAAAAAATATAAAGAGAATGATTTCAGATAACAGTTAAGATCAGCTTTCACTAGGTCTACTAAGAGGAGTCGCTTTGGAATGAGAACTTATGAAATATTATGATAACATTTTTCTTGGTCGGTAAAACAAAATTTAGAATTATGATAACGTTATGATAACTTCGACTTATTTAATACATAAATAAGGCTTTGTTAATCCAACAATGGCTCAATTATTACTTGATTCAAGGTTTCGTATAAATAGTGTTCAATACTTGAGAGAGTAACAAAAGCATATAAAGAAACCTTTAAGTAATTTATCTGATTCTTACCTCATTAAGAGGAATAGTGCCAGCCGAGTACCCCATATTACCGCAAGCAATGTCAAAACCACCTGAAAAGATTCCAAACATCATATATTTCATATTATAAAATACTCCCTGATGCCAATACTTGTATATTTCGACAAAGTTTATAGAGAGTTGGTTTGAGAAGCATGAATAGGGTTTTGATCAAAGAAAAATCTAGTGTTCTCAAAGAAATATAGTAGCCAAACTTAAGACTTAATTAGTGATCAAATATCCCATGCAGAGCTGTCATAACATTCAATTGCAAACTAAGAATACATAAAACCCTAGCCATTAAATCTTTTACTTGTCAATCGAGGGCAAGCATTCAGAGCGCAAGCATTACCTCCACAATGGCAGGTCAAAAGTGAATCCGTGTGTAAGGTTAGTTAGCCTACCATCATTTTCATTTTTAGAATATACAGGATGTACAACAGCTGAATCCTTAAAATTTCAGTGTTGGAACATCAAGCTAGCATGTTAATGGCGAAATCCCAAAATATAAGCATATGTTTCCCCTGGCACTAATATTACCATACCGAATGCTCATGTAATTTCGGATTGAAATTGATTTCCATGTGGAAAATCTTATGAGAAATCCATTTAATCCTATTAACAAGTTTATTTGATGAACCTCAGAAATATGGCCAAAAATGCACTTCTGGTCAACTGATAATTATTTTAGTTGAGGAATATAAGCAGGTTACTCCCACAAAACAACTGGCCTGGGAATGCAACACAAACCAAGATAAAATGCGGATAAGTATTGATATAATTAAGGTTGGTTCAAACGATAAATGTTTTTCAATAAGTGTGTACTCATCTATCAAAACAATCTTTTTTGATATATAAATGATTGAATAAAACATGTTTTTATTTCTCATCTACCAAAAGTCCAAAAACAAACACGATCCGGTTAGCATAAAGTTATTTTTTTGGTAAGTTGGTCAATTGGCCAATAGAATACTGACACACATACAACCTCGCCTGCGTGTCAGTATTCTATTGGTCAATTGACCAACTTACCTCAAAACAAACTTCATACTAACCACTTCCCCTATATACGGTCATATTACTCATGTATACCATTATGTAAATACAAATACACACATGCATACGTATATATCATATGATGTGTGTGCGTGTGTGGTGATATATATTTATATATAGCTCGTGTTTATGGTTACCTGTCTAAAATGCCATGTTCCTTTTACAACCAAAGTCAATACAGCAATTATAATAAAATTCGTACTTCCTGTTTAAACAACAAAAATTAATAGCCAATCACAGTTAACTAATAAAACTCTAAGTAGAAAAATTGGTTTACAGATACAAATCAGAACAGGACAACTAATTCAACATATCCATAATACAAACACACACAGAGACATATATATATATATATATATATATATATATATATATATATATATATATAGACCTCAAAATACTGTAGACACGAAAGACTAATTCATGGTTGGACTCAATTACCCTCCCCCTTGAAATTTATTTAAACTCATTCAACACCAAAAACAAAACATGTTATCCCCAATAATATATTAAACTAACCCAACTCAATTACATAATGCAAATTAAGTACTATTTTAAACCTACTGAAGAACCCCACATGAACATTATTAAATAACAGATAGCAATGATAGTTACGAAAAAAAATTATATAATTAATTGGGACTATTTTTTTGTGGGACAAAGGAAGTACTAAACTAACCCATTTCAATTATAATAATGCAAAAAATAGTTTTTAAAACCTACTGAAGAACCCCACAAGAAAATTAATAAATAACAGATAGCAATGATAGTTACAATAAAAGATAAAAATAAAACAAAAAGGAAGGCGATAATACCAGCAAAATCGGTGACTTTATCGAATTTTAGAAGGGCTGTGATTATGAAGAACAACAACTGATAACCCACCTGCAAATAACCAAAAATAGAATCATTTCAATAATTATAAGCATATATATACACATACACACATATATGTATATATGGGAAGAGAGAGAAAAGGAAAGAGAGAGGAGAGAATTACAGTGACAATGGCTGTAAGAGCTAAGAAATGGGAGTCAATAACAGTGCCCATGATCTTCAATTACTCCCAAAAATGAAGAGTTTTCTTGTTTTCAGTTATATATGAAGACTGAAGGGAGTTTGTCTGTGCGGCTGAGAAGTGAACAGCTATGTCAAGGAGAAATAACTTTTTCCATTAGTATTCGTTACTTTATTGGGTTGGTTTTATAGTCGACGTCTATTGGCCAATATGCGGACGGCGAATCATATTATCAAAATTATCTCTCTTTTTTCATTCTTCTTTTTTTAAATAATCTTTTTGTGTTATACTAAAAGATTACTAAAATTAAGAACAAAGATGATTAGAAGAAATAAAGCATTCTCATTATATTTTCATGTATCTCATTTTCTTTACAATACAATTATTTATAGGTATATCAACATCAATATTTGAAGGTTTCAAAACTCAAAGGTCATGAGTTTCAAACCTTAAAGGATATCAGAGTTACAAAACTCAAAGGTCATTACAATAAAGAGGGGTAAGAATGTATCTAGACATGGGTAGAAATGTATCTAAACATCCACACACTATGTATAATTAATTTTATAACACTCTCCCTTGGATGTCTATTGTATAGTCATACGCATTGAAAACTGTCTCATTAAAAACCTTACCAGGAAATACCTAATGGAAAAAAAAATATTAGTTAAGGAAAAAAGAGTGCAGCGCATATTAGCTCCCCCTCATGAATGTATCTTTAAGTCTTTCAGATGTCGCATTCCAATATTGCGACGCAATTTTCAAATGTTGTAGTTGGTAATGCTTCGGTGAACAAATCTGCTAGATTATCTTTTAAGCAAATTTGTTGAACATCAAATGTCATTGCACTTATCAAGGTCATGTGTGAAAAAGAATTTCGGTGATATGTGCTTTCTTCTATCTCCTTTGATGTATCCTCCATTTAATTGAGCTATACACGCAGCATTGTCTTCATATAGAATAGATGGAGTTCTTTTGTAGTAATTTTCTAATAATATGCCTCATTAAAAATCTTACCAAATAAAAACCCAGTGGGAAAAATTTTGGTGAAGGAAAAGAGTACAATATTCTTGTATAACTTCTACTGCCTTGGATTGCCTCATTAAAACCTTGCAAAGGAAAACCCAGTGGGAAAAAACCTTATCGAAAGAAAAAGAGTACAATCAGCACATATCCTTTTTATTCCCCTTCATAAGTACATAGAATTTTTATTGTTCATGGTAAAAATATCATTAAGTCGAAGCATGCCAATGTTGTGCACCATCTTTTTTCAAAATCGTAGTTGATAATGACTTAATGAATATATCAACCAAATTATCACATGATCATATATGCTTGATATCAATATCGTCATTCTTCTGGGGCTCATGTGTATAAAATAATTTTGGTGCAATATGTTTGGTTCTATCACCCTTTGGATAAAATAATCCCAAATCAACTGTGACGTCCCCAAAACGGGCATACATCACCCATCTTGAGTCGCCAGATACATGGTACAGAACTCAACTACAAACTTAATTATATAACTGTCGTGTAAAAATACGACAAAACATAGCTGAGAGTTTACATGAATATTGTCTCATAGACAGTATACAAACTCAAATTCAATCCTCATTACACTTATTATCACACTAAGTAGTGAGAACTGATAAAACAACTATCTCAGACCGTCACTCCATTCCCCGACTAATCCCATCTATATTCTCATTTCCTGAAGAGAACAGTGAAAGAAAAGGGTGAGCTCAACTAGCCCAGTATGAAATATTATGACTAAGATAATGCATAATAAATTATCCTTAGCTTTCAACAGTATAACAACTGATAGAATACAATAGACAACAAGTTTTAGATTAACAACTGCAGCGGAATAAACAATCCATTAGAAGAGTCAAGTAGAGCATAATGTCTACTATCTCCTCTAGATTAAAAGTCCATCTTTAATATTTCATTCATATAATACTCATCAACAGTTCTTTGTTATACCCAAGACAAAAAGAACTCTCATCACCTATCTTCACCTGAACCACCAAAGATTATAGTTAAATCCACAATTCATATTTATAATCATGTAAATCAACAGTTTCTTATTGCCACAAAGGCTTAATAGAACGTTTACTCAATATTCTTACCCCAAAGACTAAAGATATTCAAATGTAATAACAATGATCATACCAATCATTTGTCTACCTTTGCACTACGGGCCAAAAATATTCAACTATAAAACCAATGGTCATGATCATACCAATCAATTATGCGTCGATTACTACAACCAAAGACATTCAATTTGTTAACTAATGGTTATGATCCCGCTAAACACATCATCGAATTATCCATGCACTACGGGCCAATGATATTCGTTATTATCACCAGTGGTTATGATCATGTCATACACCTGTCCATCTTTGCACGTAAGCCAAAGATATACAACTATAAAACCAATAATCAACAGTCCATCTTTGCACGTAAGCTAAAGATGACTTTCACCACAATATACGCATGAGGATGATGACAATGATATAAGCATTAATCAAACGAAATCAAGGATAACTATTAAAGACTTTAAATTTATCCAGAGTTTAAAAATATCCAAATTGTCAACATGATACTGTTTTGTGAAGTAAAATTGAAGAATAATATTCATGTACCAAAAATAATTTGGACAGAAAAGAAATATAATTTTGAATTGAATAGTACCCAGATTAATAATCTGCAAAGTATGAATAGTACTTGAGAATAGTACTTCATGAATAGTACCCGATACATGAAAAGTGTCCCAAATACCGAGTGAATAATACTAGAGTGAATAGTAAAGGGTGAATAGTAACTCATGAATGTACTCCTAAGCACAAAAATGGCCCGAATACAGAAAGTGAATAATACTAGAGTGAATAGTAAGGGTGAATAAGAATCGTGAATAATCTTTCGACACAAAAAAGTGCCCCGAATACCTGAAAGTGAATAATACTAGAATGAATAGTAAGCTCTCGACACAAAAGGTAGAAATTCCACAATAAAATTTCGTACCAATATTTTGGCATAATGATATTGAAAGAAATAATATCATTTACTGAAGAAATAATACCCATACATTTGTTGAGCGAAAATAATATTCCTATTTAATATTGAAGCGAAGATGATATTCCTTACAAATATTGAAGCGAATATAATATTCATGCGAATACGAAAAATAACATCTTTTCAGAATATGAAATAAATAATACCCCTTAACATTTTGAATTATGTTCCGAAGAGTACGTTTACAAGAATTAAACTCAAAGATATTAGCGACGGCCCGCACCAACGGTGGATCATGTGATCTAATTTGATACAACGCGAAGAACCTTACCAAGGCTTGCACGACAAATTTATTGAATCTTTTATAAATACATTGATAATTACATTGGATGGATGGCTTATCCGTTGATCGTTACAAATAAATGCTACACGTCATAACTAAAATTTTTTTTGTAGCTTATTTGAATTCCGAGGAAGGAATTATTTTTAAGGGGTGAAAAATGTAATAACCCATATTTTTTTAATTAAATATTAATTGATTTTATCTTATACAATTGTATTTAAATGGGAAAAGGTAAATGATTTTGTTTCCCTCTTTTCTTCCTTGTTTTGTTTGGAAAATTAAATTCTTTTAGTAGATAATTAAATAACTGATTAAATTAAAATTGAGGAAGATAATTTCTTTTGTTAAGTCTTGTGCTAAAATCATTCGGAGCGGGAAGCTACTTGGGAGATAGAGGAGTCTATTTGAGCAGAGTATCCACATCTTTTGATAATTAGGTACGTTCAATCTTTTGATTCTGGGGACGAAATCCTTTTTAAGGGGTAGGTGATGTAATACCCGATAAAAAAACAAATAATAAATAAATAAATAAATAATATTTAAATCTATATTTTAATTGGGCTTTTCTTATGTTGGGTCAAATTGTATTTAATTTGTGTGAACTATAATAAGTATGTGATTACATTAATTTGGACTTTTATACTAATTGGGTCTATTTTGTATTTGGGTAATAGTAAAATCCTATTATAATTAGGAGAAATAATAAGACAATAGATAAAACCTAATTGCGCTGCATTATATCTCACATATAGAAACGTAAGAAAGAAATTTGGGCGTGAGGTGACCTGAGGAAAAGAGGAGAAAAGTACTTTTGCCTTCGCAATTTTAGAAGAGAAAATTAGTAGATTCACTTTTTGTTGCATAAGAAGCGAAAATGTATTATAACTTTACTATTAATAATGAATTGAAGTTTTATGTTCTGTATGTATGTATGAATTGATGATTTCTTTTTTCTTAAAAAAAAACGTTAGTGTGTTGAAGGCTAGTACATCAAGTTGATGAATATTATTTTTTCTGTAACCAACTGTTGTTTTTACATTGGATTATATTATGAATACAATGAATATTATATTTTTAGGGGAATATGGATAGGTAAAAACCCTTGATAATGTGTAAACTTTGAGGGATGACACTACAACAAAAACAATCCAAAGCAACATAGAATTAAAACACGGTAACCTAGTCCCAAATTCTTGGTCCTCCATGATTCCATTATTATGTTTTCGTGGGTGTGGCTGCACAAAGTTGTATATATATATATATATATATATATATATATATATATATATATATATTTCTTGGGTGTAGGCTCATAAAGACCTTGCTACTAGAGTGTTTATTAGTTATTTGTTTGCATATTTATATATATAAATATTATATTTTAATAATATTTGGCCATAAAAGTTATAAGTAATTAGTAAATCAAATCGAAGTTATGTATATTAATTTGAATTAATTAATTTTACGGACATAGTTATAAAAGTTTTAATAATAAATTTAATAGTATTATGTTATTAATGATTGGATTGTAATAAAATCTTATTAAATTATTTAAATTGAACGGAAAGAATTTAAAGAGTTATACTTAGTATATAAATTTTGAAGTATTAATAATTGATTTAAGGCGATGATTAAATGTACCTTGAATGAATTGCGAATTATTTTAGAGTTTATGAGTTGGATTATATTTAATTTGAGGTGAATATGTTTAGGTGGTGAATAACGTTTCGTATTTGATATCGTTGGCATTTGAGGGTAACATTTTGTGGAGTGTGCTATAAATGGTTTGGAAGTATCAGGTACGGATTCCGTACTCTTTCAGCGATATTTTTGTTAAATTTGATTTGTTCGTTTTTGTGAGACCCCAGATTTTATGAATAAAGATTTAAATTTCTCGAAATATTTTTTGAATATTATGGTGTGGATTTGATATAATGTTATAGTTGTGGGTAGTATTTATAAATTTTGCAAAGTATGCAAGTTGTTGTATTATATTCGATTAATTGAAGAATATTCGTTTTAATGAGGAATATTAAATACTGGCGTAGCAATCATTGGTGGACCTACAACGGAATTATTGTCGGATTGAGAAAAGCGACAAAATATTTTTATTGAAAATAACGGTGGAAGTTTTACCGTTAAAATTGTTGAACCTACTCGGTAGTAAAAAATGCGATGTCTGGCGTGGTTGTATAGTAGCACACAGTATTGATTATTGATGCTTACGTGAGAAGTCACTAAGTTTTGTTCAATTATTGCTATAGTAATTATTGCATAGTATCTCACGTTATTTGATTCAATTATTGTCGATATTTTATATATTATTAAATTAATAATTGAGACGACAAAGTTATTAATATTATTATTTGCAATATTAACGATGTCTAGAAGTTCTGTCAAGGAGAGGTAAAATATATTTATATATATTTGTATGTGATGCGTGTATATATATATAATATAATGTTAGTGGAGGATGGTGAAAAAGGTGGAGTGTATTATATATATATATATATAATGTGTGTGTGTGTGTAAGAGAATGTGTTATATTTATATGATAATGACATGTGGGGCCCATATGTGTTGAAAAACTAATTTGGAAATGGGGGTGGGAGAGAGATGCGTATAGGGGAGGGAGTTTATGTATATAAGGTTGTGATGTGTGTGTATATATATAATATAAAATGTGTGTGAGTGGAAAGTGGTGGGAGAAAAGACAGAGTGAAAGTGATGTGTGTATGATTATAGTATATATGTTTATTATGTGAGTGGGAAATGGTGGGGGAATAAAGTTGATTTATAAAAGAGGTAGTTAGTATTATATATATATATATGTTTATAACATGTATGGTTTGTATATATATATATATATATATGTATTATTATTTTGCTTTATTCTTATTGGTTGGAGGTTTGAAAATTTGCATCTTGAGTTATCAAAATTATCATCAAGTAAATTTGCATAATTATTGATTTCTAACATGAGTGCCTTTCCATTCTTCTATAAATGAAGCTCATTTCTTCATTATTTCTTACTTAATTCTTTGAAACTCCGGAGAGAGAAATTATAGAAAAACTATAGAAAAGTATTACGCGCTACTTCCTACTCTTATATCCGATTTCTTTTACGGTAAGGGATATTATTTGTTGTACTCGTAAGGGTTATTATTTATTTTGTATTCATGAAGAGAACTTACATTATTCCATTATTTATTATTAGGTTGGAATAACTTTTGTATATCTGCAAGCTACCTATACTTGATAAAATTCTTACATTATTCCATTCGTTATTATTGTGTTGGAATATCACATGCATGCTTTTCTGTAGAACTCGATTCCATCTTTATTATTACATTGGAATATCCATGCATGCATTTCTATTTGGACTGGTTCCGTCTTTATTATTATTACATTGAATATCACATGCATGCGTTTACTGTGGGACACGGGTTCCATTATTTATTATTACATTGGAATATCACGCTTGTGCGTATTATTACCTTTGACTGGTTCCGATTATTATTATTCTGTTGGAATAACTCGCCATCATGCAAGTCTGCGTCGCATGGTGATTTCTGTTGTTATTCCATTCTTTATTATACTCGGTTGGTTAAAGTTTTGACTTCTATACTCCATGAAATTAGTGGAATATCCTTGATATTTGCGCTTCATCCAAAGATCTTTTCATGGAAATATTCTTACGAGCATTCTTGAATTTTACTCTACAAAGAAGTATCATGTTGACAATTTGGGACGTCATTAGTTCTGAATAAATTAATTCTTGAACTTGTTTTATTGAATTCTTATATCATTGTCATCATCCTCATGTTTATATTATGTTGAAAGTCATCTATGGCACTGTAGTGCATAGATGGACTTGGTATGATTATGACCGAGGATTATTCGGTATAATCATACCGTAATGTTACAAATGATGTGGAAAAAAGTCCTCATTGGCCGTAGTGCATTGATGGGACGAGTTTTTGGTATGATTATGGCTATGGATTCTCTTGATTAAGGGTGCAAAGATGAATTATTTTATGGCATGATCAGGACCGTTGATGAAAACACGATTATCTTTGGCCCGTAGAGCATGGATAATTCATGGTCGTGATACTAAAGAATATCTTTGGCCTGTAGTGCAGGGATGATTTAATGATGTGGATTATTTATTAAGCTGGGTCTCAGCGATAAAAATGATGAAAAACCTTTTAAATCATAGAAGATAGTAGATTTTATTCTCTACTTGATTCTTCTAATGGATTGCTTGTTCTGCTGCAGTTAAACTTGATGTTTGTTATATTTTATCAGTTTAACACTGTTGAAGGCTAACGATAATTTATTCTGCATTATCTTTGTGAGACCCCGAATTTTATGAAATAAAAGTATTCAATTTTTCTATTTTACTATTCACCTAAATTACTATTCACTCTAGTATTGTTCACTCGAGTATTTGGGACACTTTTTGTGTCGGAGTACTATTCACGAGTTACTATTCATGGGTTACTATTCACCCAAATTACTATTCACTCCAGTATTTGGGACACTTTTTATGTCGGAGTTACTATTCACTAGTTACTATTCACGGGTTACTATTCACCCAAATTACTATTCATTCTAGTATTGATCACTCGAGTATTTGGGACACTTTTTGTGTCGGAGTACTATTCACGAGTTACTATTCATGGGGTACTATTCACCCGAGAAATATATTTTTTTTCGGTCTAAATCATTTTTGGGTACAATATTATTCCATGAAGAGATGTACTAATTTTTCGTGAATAGTTGGTTGAAATCATAATGAGAAAAGCTTTTTATATAAAATGTAATACTTTTATAAAGTTATTCTATAAATAGAATATATTATATTCTATTTATGCATAGTATTTTGCATAGTAAAATTTTTTTTATATAAAACAAAATACTTTATTAAAGTTATTCTATAAATAGAATATATTATATTTTATTATGCATAGTGTTGCATAGTGTTTTCCATAGTAAAATCTTTTTATATAAAACAAAATACTTTTATAAAGTTATTTATTTTATTAGGCAATAATTAGAATATATTATATTTTATTTAAAAGATTTTGCTTTAAATATGGACCGTCCGATTAAAGTAAATCAATCTGGACCGTTCATGAGTTAGTTACTATTCATTCCATTCTTCTATAAATAGAAGCTCATTCCTTCATTATTTCTTACGAATTCACTGAAACTCTAGAGAGAGAAACTATAGAGAGAATTCTTATTCTATAATCTTGAGCGTATTTCTTTAGAGTTTAAGAAAACTTTGAGAGTAGTGCAGGTTTTCTTCGAGTATATCCCCGCCCTACTAGTTGGAATACTCTTATTTGAAAGGTAAGGGATATCATTATTGTGGTAAGGGATATTATTTGTTGTACCCGTAAGGGGTGTTATTCTTTCTTATTCATGAAGAGAACTTCTGTTATTCCATTCTTTATTATTCAGTCGGAATAACCTGTATACGTGGATTACCGTATACCTGGTGAAGTCCATTGTTATTCCATTATATAATATACATTGGAATAACTCAGATGCTGCTGATTTACCTTATACTTGGTGGAATGACCAGATATATACGGTTTACCCAATACTTGGTGATCTTCTTTTATTATTCGCATTTATTATTACATTGGAATAACTTTGTATGCATGATTTACCCTATACTTGGTGGAATGACTTTTGTATATGCGGTTTACCTAATACTTGGTGATCTTCTTTTATTATTCCGCATTTATTATTCTGTTGGAATATCCTGTCGGTGTGAATTTCACCTGACCTGGTTCCAATATTTATTATTCCGCATTTATTATTCGCCGGAATATATCACATGCATGCATTTTACGCCGGACTGGTTCCATTAATTATTATTCGCATTTATTATTACATTGAGAATAACTTTCGCTCTACGGTCTCTATCGCATGCATGGTGATGTCTTTTGTTATTCCATTCTTTATTATTACATTGGAATAACTCGCTATGTGGATTACCACATGCATGGTGAATGATCCTTTGTATTCATTCCTTATTAAATTGTGGAAATGATCTCAGTCACGTGGATTACCGCATGGTGGGTGAAAATCCATTCATAGATTTCATATATTTTTTATTATACTGTTGGTTATTGGTTCCTGGATAAATTAATTCTTGAACTTGTTTTATTGAATTCTTATATCATTATCATCATCCTCATGTTTATATTTTGTTGAAAGTCATCTGTGGCCTGTAGTGCATAGATGGACTTGGTATGATTATGACCAAGGATTATTCGGTATAATCATGACCGTAATGTTACAAATGATGTGGAAAAAAGTCCTCATTGGCCCGTAGTGCATTGATGGACAGTTTTTGGTATGATTATGGCTATGGATTCTCTTCGGCCAAGGGTGCAAAGATGAATTATTTTATGGCATGATCAGGACCGTTGATGAAAACACGATTATCTTTGGCCCGTAGTGCATAGATATTTTGTGGTCGTGATATTAATGAATATCCTTGGCCTGTAGTGCAGGGATGATTCGATGATGTGGATTAATTATCGAGCTGAGTCTCAGCAATGAAATATTAATTCATGGAAGTGATTTAATGAATATCCTTGGCCGTAGTGCAGGGATGATTCGATGATGTGGTTCATTTATTAAGCTGAGTCTCAGCATTATTGGTTTTACAGTTGTATATCTTTGGCCTGTAGTGCAAAGATGGACTGTTAATTATTGGTTTTACAGTCTATATCTTTGGCCTGTAGTACAAAGATAAACTGTTTGTTATTGGTTATATAGTTGTATATCTTTGACCATAGTGCAAAGATGAATTTGTGAGTATGATTATGAGCAGGAATTGTGAGTTAGTATAACCATGATTTTTGATATTTCAGGTGAAGATGGGTAATGAAAATTATCTTCGTCCTAGATGAGAAAAGGAATTTGAAACCACAATTATGATTATGAGTTATTTATATGATTGTGAATAGGAACTGTTGATTGATGTTACAGGGATAAAACATTATTGGTGGACTTTTAACATAGAGGAGATAGTAGACATTATGTTCTAATTGACTCTTCTAATGGATTGTTAATTCCGCTGCAATTATGGTTGAAAACTTTTATTAACTATCATATGTTATAAATCTCTGATTTATTCTGATAAAGTCTGTTGATAAATTAATTATCTTAGCCATGATATTCTTTACTGGGCTATTTGTGCTCACCCTTTTTGCTTCACAACTCCTTTCAGGTAATAAGAGTGTAAGCTGGGTCGGGGGGGATAAACAGGAAATTAGTGAGATGGTTCGAGACTGTTGAAGTTTCTCAACACATTATAAAATGGCATGACATGCAATATATAATTGCATTGAGGACCTAAGATGTGTGTGTCGTATTTTATACGTTACTTAATAATTGATTTTGGCGAACAACAATAGGGTGATGAGAACCCGACTTTGAAAGCGTCAAAAGTGCACCTCATTAGAATGAATATGATAGTAATCTTCTCGTTCTTCTTTGGGTTCTTAAAATATTTGCTACTTTATTTTATATGGCATTATAATAATTTGAGTTGGAATACGGTCTACGAGACAATATTGTATTAAAACTCACAGTTAACTGTTGTCGTACTCTGCACGACAGTTCAACAGTTGTATAAATGAAATTTGTATTTGATTTTTATAGTGTGATATCTGGCGACTCAAGATGGGTCGTATGGACCTATTTTGGGGGCGTCACAATCTTAGTTATAATATTTTTTACTGGGCTAGTTGAGCTCACCCTTTCTTTCATTGTTTCTTGTGAAATGAGAAGCGTAAATTGGGACTAAGTCGGGGAACAGAGTGATGGTCCTAGATGGTGCATTAGTAGTCCTCACTATTCTGTGAAATAGTGTAATAATAAATGTAATGAGGACTCCATTGAGTGTGGATATTGTCTAGATGACAATATTTGTATTAAAACTCACAGCTCATGTTGTTTATTTAAGTTTGTATTTGAATTCTGTACCATGTATTTGACGACTCAAGATGAGTGATGTATACCTATTTTGGGGGCGTCACAGTTGGTATCAAAACTTAGGAATATGATCCCTGGCTAAGATGTGAGAATAGAACTAGGAATGGAGAGACGGGGAATTCCTTCACTAGTATGACCTACCTAAGTTTATTTGGTATTTAATTGGTCGGTCAGAATATAGGGATAATATGTTACATGTCGATTAAACTTTGTTTTGTGGCAGTATCTGAAAATGACATCCGAGAATGTTGAGAATAGCAATGGAGCACAGAAGACCGTTGATTCTCCACAGATCAATAATCAGGACAATGTGCAACAGGATGGCGATAATCCTCCTGTAAACAACAACACTGATCAATTGATGAACGACGGTATGTTTAGGAGCTTTTTAGAATTCATGCAACATCAGGCGAAGACGGCTCCTGTTCATAATGCAGAAGGAAACAATGGCAACCCACGGTTGGTCACCGCTAAGCAATTCAAGGAGCTGGGACCACCGGAGTTTTTGGGAAAGCCAGAACCACTTAAGGCGGAGACATGGTTAAAACAGATCACCAAGATATTTGATATCTTGAGATGCTCCGAGGAGCAAAGGTTCCCTTTGCCACCTTTATGTTGCGTGAAGAGGCAGATCACTGGTGGGAATCAGAAAGCGTACCGACTGGACGACTCAAGATGTCTTGGGAGAAGTTCAAGAGTCGTTCATTGATGACAAGTACTTTCCAAAGTATTCGTCACATGAAGGAGGTGGAGTTTATCAAGTTAGAGAAAACAACATGACCGTGTCGCAGTACGAAGCCAAGTTTGCCGAATTGTCCCGATTTGCGTCCCATTTGGTTGATAATAAGGAGAGAATGACGTGAATGTTTCTAAGAGGTTTGAAGCCGGAGATACGTCAATATCTTATTTCTCATAAACCGTGTTTGTATTGGATGTTGTAAATAGGGCTCGATTGGTGGAGCGTGATAACGAGTCAACGCAACCAAAAAGAGCGGTGAGAAAAATGATAATCCGGGGTGATAACTTGATCATCAAAGCGGTGACAATAAACATGGAGGAATCAACATGCCGAAATGGTAACCACCGGTGGTAATCATGGTCAAAACAATAAGAATGGACATTTTAAAGAGAAGGTTCAACAATGACGCGAAGAGCGTTGACACAAAGACTCGTTTCAAAGGAAGAAGAAGCGACCATCGGTCGTATGTTTTAAATGCGACGGGGAGGACACATCCGTCAAACCTGTGACGCAAAGAATCCAAAGTGTGTTTTAATTGCGGAAGAAGGTCACCTAGCTCGATTTTGTCGTATGGTGAAGTCAATTCCATTTGGGATAGTGATGCCAAAGGATGTCCTGACAAATGTCCAAAGTAGGTAGTTTAGAGAGCGTTTTTTTCGTGATAAGGAACCCGAATAAAATTATCACGGGTATGTTAGTCATAAACTCTTGCGAAGTCTATACCGTGTTAGATCTGGGTTCTACTCACTCTTTTATTTCACCTAGTTGTGTTCAATGTTTGAAGTTAACTCCAGGAGAAGTTAGACTTTGATATATCTATTGGGAGAAACCCCGTTACCTCCTTTATTTATAAATCTTATTCAAATCAACACTTTTCACGTTACCTGTCGATCGTATCTCTTTGAAAATACTTGCCTTTGATGTGATTTTAGGAATCGAGTGGTTAACTACTCATCATGCTTTTTGTAAGGTTGTTAGCTTTTATACTCTAACCAACCTGTTATGCGAATTCAAGCAACCAAACCACTAAAGTCAATCATTGTCATATCAAGCCATAAGTAAAGAGCCCCGATTCTTTCGCTAATGACTTCCTTATGTGGAATACACCGAAGCCAGACTTTCTGTAGGCGACGTAGTGAATGACGATGACAAGTTGATAGGTATCAATGTGACGTGTTATCCAAGTCTTGGAAGAGGGTCACAGTTTTGAATGATATTTTTATCGTTAATAAATTTCTTGGCGTATTCTCGAAGACTTCTTAGCTTTACCCTAGGCGTGAAATCAAATTTTGTATTGACGAAGACAAAACCCATTTCTAAAACCCTCAAATATTTCTTTACTTAAAACGAACGTAACATACGCCAAAGACGTTGGCTCAAGCTGTTGAAAATTACGATTGTACCATTTAATACCATCGTGGGAAGCGAGCGTGGTAGGCCGAGCGCATTGAGTAGAAAGGTCGTATGCGTTTATGAGTGCGATGTTGTTAACACAAAGACCCATTTAAATACGACTTATAAATGATGAAGATAGAGTTAAAGACTACAGGAACCCACGTGAAGATAGCGATATATCGATTAGAATCAACTTTAATCGATAAAGTTAAAGCCGCTCAAGCTACATACTCGGAGGTGATGAATGTGAAAAAGAAGGTTCAAGAGAGGCGTTATTCTAGAAGCAAGAATCGACGCGAGAGGAAATCTCAACCCTCGATTTAATTGGCCCATTTGAAATCCTCGATGAAGTAGGGCGTGGCCTATAGACTTCGTTTTTACCGCCAAGTATGTTTGCGTGTTGAGCGTTTTTTTTTCGTATCGAGGTTACGTAAATATGTAGACGACCCGAACCACATTATTAAATTAGAACTAAACGATATAGCAGAAGATTTAACGTATGAGTAGATATGTGTTCAAATCTTGGATAAGAAGGATCGTCTTCAACACTCAAAGGTTATACCTCAAGAGTTGGAATCTGAAATGAAGTCAAGGTATCCTCACCTCTTCGACATACCAGATACGTACGTAAATTTTGAGGGCGAAATTCCATAAGGAGGGGAGATTGTGAGACCCCAGATTTTATGAATAAAGATTTAAATTTCTCGAAATATTTTTTTGAATATTATGGTGTTGATTTGATATAATGTTATAGTTGTGGGTAGTATTTATAAATTTTGTAAAGTATGCAAGTTGTTGTATTATATTTGATTGGTCGGGGAATATTCGTTTTAGCAGGAAATATTCGTACAACGACGCAATCATTAGTGGACCCCACAACGGAATTATTGTCAGATTGAGAAACGACAAAAATATTTTTATTGAAAATAACGGCGGAAGTTTTACCGTTAAAATTATTGAACTACTCGGTAGTAAAAGTACAGTAATACGCGTGGTTGCATAGTAGCACACGGTATTGATTATTGATGCTTACGTGAGAAGTCACTCAGTTTTGTTCAATTATTCTTTATAGTAATTATTGCATAGTATCTCACGTTATTTGATTCAATTATTGTCGATATTTTATATATTATTAAATCAATAATTGAGGCGACAAAGTTATTAATATTATTATTTGCAATATTAACGATGTACAGAAGTTACATCGAGGAGAGGTAAAATATATTTATATATAGATGTATGTGATGTGTATATATATATATATATAATATAATGTTAGTGGAGGATGGTGGAAAAGGTGGAGTGTATTATATATATATATATATATATATATATATATATATATAATGTGTGTGTGTGTGTAAGAGAATGTGTTATATTTATATGATAATGACATGTGGGGCCCATATGTGTTGAAAAACTAATTTTGGAAATGGGGGTGGGAGAGAGATACGTATAGGGGAGGGAGTTTATGTATATAAGGTTGTGATGTGTGTGTGTATATATATAATATAATATGTGTGTGAGTGGAAAGTGGTGGGAGAAAAGAAAGAGTGAAAGTGATGTGTGTATGATTATAGTATATATGTTTATTATGTGAGTGGGAAATGGTGGGGGAATAAAGTTGATTTATAAAAGAGGTAGTTAGTATTATATATATATATATATATATGTTTATAACATGTGTGGTTTGTATATATATATATATATATATATATTATTATTTTTGCTTTATTCTTATTGGTTGGAGGTTTGAAAAATTTGCATCTTGAGTTATCAAAATTATCATCCGTAAATTTGCATAATTATTGATTTCTAACACAGTGCCTTTCCATTCTTCTATAAATAGAAGCTCATTCCTTCATTATTTCTTACGAATTCACTGAAACTCCAGAGAGAGAAATTATAGAAAAACTATAGAAAAGTATTCTGCTACTTCCCTACTCTTATATCCAGTTTCTTTTACGGTAAGGGATATTATTTGTTGTACTCGTAAGGGTTATTATTTCTTTTGTATTCATGAAGAGAACTTCTGTTATTCCATTATTTATTATTCGGTTGGAATAACCTGTATATGCGGGCTACCCTATACTTGATAAAATTCTTCTGTTATTCCATTCGTTATTATTGTGTTGGAATATCACATGCATGCGTTTCTGTAGAACACGATTCCATCTTTATTATTACATTTGGAATATCACATGCATGCATTTTATGCGGGGACTGGTTCCGTCTTTATTATTATTACATTGGAATATCACATGCATGCGTTTCTGTGGGACTGTTCCGTTATTTATTATTACATTGGAATATCACGTACGATGCGCGTACGCTTTGACCTAGTTTCGTTATTATTATTACATTGGAATAACTTTGTACATCACAATACCGCATGCATGGTGATTTGTTGTTATTCCATTCTTTATTATACTCGGTTGGTTAAAGTTTTGACTTCTATACTCCATGAAATTAGTGGAATATCTTTGATATTTGCGCTTCATCCGATATCTTTTCATGGAAATATTCTTACGAGCATTCTTGAATTTTACTCTACAAAGAAGTATCATGTTGACAATTTGGACGTCATTAGTTCTGAATAAATTAATTCTTGAACTTGTTTTATTGAATTCTTATATCATTTTCATCATCCTCATGTTTATATTATGTTGAAAGTCATACGTGGCTGTAGTGCATAGATGGACTTGGTATGATTATGACCGAGGATTATTCGGTATAATCATGGTAGTAATGTTACAAATGATGTGGAAAAAGTCCTCATTGGCCCGTAGTGCATTGATGGACGATTTTTGGTATGATTATGGTTATGGTTTCTCTTCGTCGAGGGTGCAAAGATTAATTGTTTTATGACATGATCGGGAATAGTTGATGAAAACACGATTATCTTTGGGCGTAGAGCATGGATAATTCATGGTCGTGATCTTAAAGAATATCCTTGGCACAGTAGTGCGGGGATGATTTAATGATGTGGATTATTTATTTGTCGAGTCTCGGCGTGATAAAAATGATGAAAAACCTTTTAAATCATAGAAGATAGTAGATTTTATTCTCTCTTGACTCTTCTAATGGATTGCTTGTTCATTGCTAGATTAAATTTGATGTTTGTTATATTTTATCAGTTTAACACTGTTGAAGGCTAACGATAATTTATTCTGCATTATCTTAGTCATAATATTTCTTACTGGCTAGTTGAGCTCACCCTTTCTTTCATTGTTCTCTTCAGGAAATGAGAACGTAGCTGGGACTAGTCAAAGAACAGAGTGATGGCCCTAGATGGTGCATTAGTAGTCATCACTATTATGTGAAATAGTGTAATAATAAATGTAATGAGGACTCCATTGAGTGTGGATATTGTCTAGATGACAATATTTGTATTAAAACTCACAACTCATGTTGTTTATTTAAGTTTGTATTTGAATTCTGTACCATGTATTTGGAGACTCAAGATGGGTGACGTATACCTATTTTGGGGGCGTCACAGTTTTGTTCTTCGTTTCAAATTCTGTTATTATTTCACATAATTGTTTCTTGTGAAATTCATATATTTGTTTCATTTTGGAGTTGACACATTGGACTCGTATTTGTACTCTTTGAATTAGGATTTCATGTTTAGTATTTATTTTTGATAATTGTAGAGCAGTACATGTTGCTACCTTCTTTTTGAGACCTTGTGACTATAATTTGATTTGGTTCAACATGTACATATAGAACCCTTCTGTTGTTATTATGTCGCATGTGTTGTGACAAGACATTTTTGTTAGAATATACCGTAGGGTATACCTGAGCTATAACCACCTGTGGGGGTACCACAGGCATGTCGTCTTGGCACGAGAGACATGACACTTTCTGTGGCGGTGTGATTAGTCCTGCGTCTCTGCTTGAGCTCGGGAGAAAGTGGGCCATTTGGTGTTTTGTTGTGGAGGCGTATGGGTTAACCCTAATTTTCTGTTCTGCGGATTGGTGATGTTGTGCCAAACACACTATCCGATTTGCATACATTTGGATTCGCAGTCCAATGTGTGATTTGCCTGTGTGGCATTAATTTGGTTGCCTGTGCCTGTGTGGCATTAGTTTGACTTGCCTGTGTGGCATTAGTTTGACTTGCCTGTGTGGCAAGATATATTTCTGAGCTCATTCAGTATGAAATAACTCCAGCCATTGTTTCAACCTATTATGTTATTGGATTAGTTTTGTTGGTTTCTGTTCAGTTCAAGTCATTGAGTTAGTTACTTCAGTTCGTTATTTCTTTATTCTTTTATTGGTTTCGTTAATTATGTTGATTCAGCTATATTCCATTCAAATATTTGGATATTATATTTTCGTTCGTATTTGCACTTGAGGCTTGTTCAGTATTTTGTCTCAGTTGTTTTCGTATATCAGTTGTATATCTTTTGTATATCTGTATCTGTACTGGGCAATTAGCTCATGTTGTGTTTTTCTTCTGGTAGGTTTGCAGGGGTGATTCAGGGATAGTGTGATGAGAGTTTTGCCTTTGACCATTTAGGTTGATTCGAATTTTAAGTTTTGATTATTTTGACTCAGTTTGGAGAATTGTACTTATTACTTTATTATTGGATTACCACTATTAATATTTTGAGGTTGTTTGTGCTCTGTTTATTTATTTTGAGGTTTGTTGTGCTTTGCACGTGACCTCCCTTTCCTTTTCGGGAAGGGGGTGTTACATTGGGGCTCAAAATATTACAGTATAATACCTTCATCTTTTCCTTCATTTTTAATTTAGTCCTGCAAGTATTATCAAACTTGCACCACCTCCCCTAATAATAAATCATGTGAATCAATAGTAAATCATGTGAATTAATAGTATAATCATGTGAAAAAAATAATTACAGTATAGTACCTTCATCTATACCTCTATTTTTAATTTAGTCATGCAAGTATTATCAATCTTGCACCACCTCCCCTAATAGTACATGTATGTGAATCATAGTACACACATGTGAACAAATAGTTATAAACATGTGAATTAATAGCAATTAATTGCTCACTTATCCGATTAATTACTCGATTGGTCAATATAACCTCCAGACATCAATTACTATCGAAATAAATGTTGATTTCCACTAACACTAATAATCTCAACACAATGGAACTATCAATTTCATCTTTAATCAACATGAACTTATTCATCATTAATATTATAACTCACAATATTTAACAACCAGGTCGTTCCCAAGAAATAGGGGGCTTTCCGATAAGGATTTCTCCTTATTAAGCGTATGATTAGGTGATCAAACCTCTCCTCCTTGTGGAACTTCTAGACATTGTCAATATTGTAAATAATAATATGAATAACTTTATCGTCTCAATTATTGATTTAATAATATAAAATATTATACGGATGATCTTTGTGACAATAATTGAATCAATAATATGAGAGAGATATGATCGCAAAAATCTTTGTAGTGATAATTGAGTATAAGCGAGTGACTTCTCACGTAAGCATCAATAATCAATACCGTGTGCTCTTATGCAACCGCAGCAGATTACTATACTTTTACTACTAAGGGTAGTTCAACAGTTTAACGGTAAAACTTTCGCCGTTATTTTTATAAAAAGATAATTCTGGTTTTCTAACTACGACAATACTTTCGTTGTGGGGTCCACCAATGATTATGCCGTCTTACAAATATTCCTTGTTAAAACGAATATTCCCCGACACAACGAATATTTTATAACAACTTGCTTACTTTGCAAAATTTTCAAATATCACCCTTAACTTTAAACTTTTATCAATTTAACTATTTACCAAAATAGAAAAATTGAATACTTTTATTTCATAAAATTTGGGATCTCACAATCTCCTCTCCTTATAAAATTTCGCCCTCGAAATTTACGTACCTGGTAGTTTGAAGAGATGAGAATACCTTTCTTTCTTTTCGGATTGTACCTTCCCGGTTATTTCCTATGTATCATATTGCTCATCTCCTGTATTTCAGATATCATTCTAGAATATAGTTTCAAAACAAGGGTTAATTGATATACCACATATTATCCCTATACTCTGACCGACCAATTAAATAACAAATAAACTTAGGTAGGTCATACTAGCGAAGGAATTACCCTTCTCTCCCCTCCTAGTTCTAGTCTCACACCTCAGTCAGGGATCATATCCCTAAGCTTTGATACCAACTGTGACGCCCCCAAAACGGGCATACATCACCCATCTTGAGTCGCCAAATACATGGTACAGAACTCAACGACAAACTTAATTATATAACCGTCGTGTAAAAATACGACAAAACATAGTTGAGAGTTTACATGAATATTGTCTCATAGACAGTATACAAACTCAAATTCAATCCTCATTACACTTACTATCACATTAAGTAGTGAGGACTACTAATGCAAACATCTCGGACCGTCACTCCATTCCCCGACTAGTCCCAACTACGTTCTCATTTCCTAAAGAAAACAGTGAAAGAAAAAGGTGAGCTCAACTAGCCCAGTATGAAATATTATTACTAAGATAATGCATAATAAATTATTCTTAGCCTTCAACAGTATAACAACTGATAGAATACAATAGACAACAAGTTTTAGATTAACAACTGCAGCGGAATAAGCAATCCATTAGAAGAGTCACGTAGAGCATAATGTCTACTATCTCCTCTAAATTAAAAGTCCATCTTTAATATTTCATTCCTGTAATACTCATCAACAGTTCTTTGTTATACCCAAGACAAAAAGAACTCTCATCACCTGTCTTCACCTGAACCACCAAAGATTATAGTTAAATCCACAATTCATATTTATAATTATGTAAATCAACAGTTTCTCCTTGCCACAAAGGCTTAATAGAACGTTTACTCAATATCCTTACCCCAAAAGATAAAGATATTCAAATGTAATAACAATGATCATACCAATCAGTTGTCTACCTTTGCACTACGGGCCAAAGATATTCAATTATAAAACCAATGGTCATGATCATACCAATCAATTGTCTGTCAGTGCACTACGGCCAAAGACATTCAACTGTTAACTAATGGTCACGATCCTGCCAATCACATCATCGAATTATCCATGTACTACGGGCCAAGGATATTCGTTATTATCACCAGTGGTTATGATCATGTCATACACATGTCCATCTTTGCACGTAAGCCAAAGATATACAACTATAAAACCAATAATCAACAATCCATCTTTGCACGTAATCCAAAGATGACTTTCACCACAATATAAGCATGAGGATGATGACAATGATATAAGCATTAATCAAACGAAATCAAGGATAAATATTAAAGACTTTAAATTTATCTAGCGTTTAAAAATATCCAAATTGTCAACATGATACTGCTTCGTGGAGTAAAATTCAAGAATAATATTCATGTACCAAAAATAATTTGGACAGAAAAGAAATATAGTTTTCGGGTGAATAGTATCCCGTGAATAGTACCCTGTGAATAGTACTTCGGGAATAGTACCCCGGCATGAAGAGTGTCCCAAATACCCGAGTGAATAATATTAGAGTGAATAGTAATACTGTGAATAGTAACTCGTGAATAGTACTTTGGCACGAAAAGTGCCCCGAATACCCGAGTGAATAATACTAGAGTGAATAGTAACCGGGTAAATAGTAATTCGTGAATAGTACTCTGACACAAAGTTCCCCGAATACACGAGTGAATAATACTAAAATGAATAGTAACCTCGACATAAAAAGGTAGAAATTCCACAATAAAATTCGTACCAATATTCTGGCATAATGATATTGAAAGAAATAATATCATTTACATAGAAATAATACCCCATACGACTGTTGAACGAAAATAATATTCCTACGAATATTGAACGAAGATGATATTCCTTACGAATATTGAACGAATATAGTATTCATACGAATACGAAAAATAACATCTCTTCAGAATATGAAATAAATAATACCCCTTACCTCAGAAGAAGACTGGATACTGAAATAGTGAAGTAGCAGACTTCGTTTCTTCTTTCTCTCTATAGCTTCTATCTCTATAATTGCTCTCGTGAGTCTTAGTGAATTTGTGAGAATGAAGGAAGAATGAGCTTCTATTTATAGAAAAATATAGTTTTGATAATTGCACATTTTTGGGCTCAAAATATTACAGTATAATACCTTCATCTTTTCCTTTATTTTTAATTTAGTCCTGCAAGTATTATCAAACTTGCACCACCTCCCCTAAAAGTAAATCATGTGAATCAATAGTAAATCATGTGAATCAATAGTATAATCATGTGAAAAAAATAATTACAGTATAGTACCTTCATCTATACCTCCATTTTAAATTTAGTCATGCAAGTATTATCAATCTTGCACCACCTCCCCTAATAGTACATGCATGTGAATCAATAGTACACACATGTGAACAAATAGTTATAAGCATGTGAATTAATAGCAATTAATTGCTCACTTATCCGATTAATTACTCGATTGGTCAATATAACCTCCAGACATCAATTACTATCGAAATAAATTTCGATTTCCACTAACACTAATAATCCCAACAGAATGGAACTATCAATTTCATCTTTAATCAACACGAACTTATTCATCATTATTATTATAACTCATAATATTTAACAACCAGGTCGTTCGGGGCTTTCCGATAAGGATTTCTCCTTATTGGCGCGCAATTAGGTGACCAAACCTCTCCTTGATACAACTTCTAGACATTGTCAATATTGTAAATAATAATATGAATAACTTTGTCATCTCAATTATTGATTTAATAATATAAAATATTATGCAGATGATACTGTGATAATAATTGAATCAATAATATGAGAGATATGATGCAACAATTACTGTAGTGATAATTGAGTATAACTGAGTTGAAAGTAGTATACACATAAGTCAATCATGTTTGATGATAAAGCATATACTTTGTAATAATCTTATTCATTTATTAATAAAAAGTATTAATTTATTAAAGGCTTTTAATTATCTACATGATGTTGTTTTATAATATGTGATAAACCCATAGTTTTAAGCAATGCTTTTAGAATAATGATGATGATCATTCTAATAAGATCTAAATTCTTAGAAAGCTTAAAACTAAAATAGTTCCCAATCATTGGATTACTAAATTGGGGATTAGTGAATCCGGATAGATTGGTACATACGTTGCTTGCTCATTAGATGAGGATGATTGATCTCATGATCATTTGTGTGGAGACACTAAAGCAAGTATGTAGGTGCTTATTAGAGAATAATTCACTGAACGTGGCTCGCTAAGGAATACCTAATGGAGTTTTACTTGCCTGTCAATAGAAATTCCTGTAGTGATAGTAGTACAAGTGATCCTTGGACTTGAGATCATCATAGTATCTTGTGTATGATGAGTTATACTTTGACTTATTCCTTAAGACCCTTAGGGCATATCAAAGGGTATGCTTTGGTATAATAAGTTGTACATGGAGATAATGTATGATCAATAAAGAATCTACCGCTTCTAGTAAAAGAAGAAAAATGTCCTATGTGATTCGATAAATGACATCCCAGTAGTCCTTGGCCAAGGCAGAATAAAATTAGAAATGAGTTTCTAATTTGCATTATTTAGAGTTGTGCATTTAAGAGTCGAAATACATATAATTAAATAAAATAAGACTTGACAGTAATTCTATGTCTTATATTTAATTGGGACATTGTATGGTGGAAGGATTGAATTGTACGGTAACTATTTATTCAAAGGTTCTTTTATGAGTTGAAATCTATATTATCTGAAAAGTCGTTGATCGCTAGGGAGGCTTATCCCTATTGTAGAATAAATATTATTTATTTAAATAAATTAATATTTTAATTTATTTATTTAAATAAGATTAGAATTGTTCTAATTGATTTATTCACAACCGGTTTAATATGGAGAACCTAAAGGGTCTCACCATAAAAGGAAGAATAATTATTTAAGAAGTTAATGGCATAATCGTAATAATAAGTTAAGTATATTTAATTTAATCTATGGTGATAGAATAAATTAAATAGCTTAATATTTATTATTTAATATTTTGAAAATATTAAATATAAATTAATAAGAGGAATCTTATTATTATTATTACTATTATTATTATTTAATTCCTAAAAGAGTTTGGGAATTAATTAATAAAAGTACTCTCATATATCCTAATTAGATTAGGAGGCTAATTAATTAAAAGAGTTTAATTAATTATCTCTAATAAGATTAGGGAGCTTAATTAATTAAAGGAATTTAATTAATTAAAATAAAACCCAATTCCTTAATTGTTAAGGAGGATTTCCTACATCTATAAATAAGAGGAGTCTTATTATGGGTGGAGGGGTTAGAGTTGTTGCTGACTTTTTCACAACAGACGTGATTCTAATTGTTGGAGAGTACGCTCCTTTTCTATGAGAGATAGAAAAATTAGGGTTTTGCCAAACACCCATCTTCTTGAATCTTTCTTCTTTCTTGGTGGATCACCTCTAGAGGCCAAACACTTGGGTGGCTAACGTTGATCAAGGGAATGAACCAAACCCGGTGGATTCAAGTTGAACGCGAAAAGGATTGGAGGTGAACTTGTACCCGAGGAAGCTCGAATCTTCAAGGGTATGATTCTTGTTCTTCATATCTTTTCGTTTAATTAATAATTGTGCATAAAGGATGATCCGGGTATATGGTTTGTAAAGTTTTAAAACTCTGATTTTCCACGTTTCCGCTTATTCTGTGCAATTTGATTGCGTTCATAAATATTAAAAACCTAACATGAGTGACTTCTCACGTAAACATCAATAATCAATACCGTGTGCTACTATGCAACCACGCGTATTACTGTACTTTTACTACCGGGTAGTTCAACAGTTTAACGGTAAAACTTTCGTAGTTATTTTTATATAAAGATAATTACATCGTTTTTTCTAACTACGACAATACTTCCGTTAATAGGGTCCACCAATGATTATCTTTGTCGTCATTTAATATTCCTTGTTAAAACGAATATTCCCCAACACAACGAATATTTTATAACAACTTGCTTAATTTGCAAAATTTTTAAATATCACCCTTAACTTTAAACTTTTATCAATTTAACTATTTATCAAAATAGAAAAATTGAATACTTTTATTTCATAAAATTCGGGATCTCACATCAATAGTCTAACGAAGATAACATAAAATATGTTTAATTTCATTACAATGTCTTTGAGTTTGTGCATAACTATACATTGCTAGTAAGTTATGTGAGACCCCGAATTTTATGAAATAAAAGTATTCAATTTTTTTCTATTTAGGTAAATAGCATGGTATTGATTATTGATGCTTATGTGATAAGTCACCGCTTTTGTTTTATTGGTATTATTAATGTAATAAAAAGTAGAAAATCTTTTATATAAAATGTAATACTTTTATAAAGTTATTCTATAAATAGAATATATTATATTCTATTATGCATAGTAAAATCTTTTTATATAAAACAGAATATTTTTATAAAGTTATTCTATAAATAAAATATATTATATTTTATTATGCATAAGTGTTTTCATAAAGGCTCGCATAGTGTTTGCATAGTAAAATCTTTTATAAAGTTATTCGTTTTATTAGATTATAAATAGAATATATTATATTTTATTTAAAAAATTTGCTTTAAATATGGATCATCGATTAAAGTAAATTAATTTGGACCGATTCATGATTTAGTTACTTATACAAATCCATTTTTCTATAAATAGAAGCTCATTCCTTCATTATTTCATTTATTTAATTCTTCAAACTCTGTAGAGAGAGAAACTATAGAGAGAGTTCTTCTTTTATAATCTTGAGCGTATTTCTTTAGAGTTTAAGAAAGCTTTGAGCGTAGTGCAAGTTTTCTTCGAGTATATCCTCGCCCTACCAGTCGAAATACTCTTCTTTCAAAGGTAGGAGATATTATTTGTCGTACTCGTAAAGGATATTATTATTATTATTATTATTATTATTATTATTATTATTATTATTATTATTATTATTATTATTATTATTATTATTATAGTAAGGGGTATTATTTCTTTTGTATTCATGAAGAGAACTTATGTTATTCCATTTTTTATTATTCATTGGAATAACTTTTGTATCACGCTGCTACCCTATACTTGGTGAAATTCTTACGTTATTCTATTCTTTATTTTTTACATTTGGAATATCCTATTCTGTGCGTTTTCTGTGGGACACGGTTAAAATCTTTTACTATTCTCTTTGGAATATCACGTTGCATGCGTTTTCATGGGACCGATTAAAATCTTTCTTATTCTCTTTGAAAATATCATGTATGCATGCGTTTTCATGGGATTTGGTTCCATATTTATTATTCTGTTGGGAATAACCTGTCTGTGCGGTCTCTATCGCATGCATGGTAAATCTTTCTGTTATTCTATTCTTTATTATTCTGTTGGAATAACCTATCTATGTGGATTACCACATGCATGGTAAACGATCCTTTGTATTTCATTCCTTGTTAAATTGTGGAAATGATCTGTTTACGTAGATTATGATGAAAGTCATAATAAAAGCATTGAACTAATGAAAATCATGGGTATATGTGGTATTAGTAAGTGTTATGATGAGTTAGGTTGGTTATTATGTTTAAACATGAAAGTTTCTTAGAAATCACAAAGGGTTGTAAATCAGATTTTAGTGAAAATGGAACATGAAATTCAATTAACCATATCTCCTATTATATTTCAAATTTTTGAGTGTGGTCAAGTTCTAGAGTTATATCTATTAGTTTTGTACCTTATCCAAGTGGAATCACTGAAAAAGGTGTTGTAGATTTTCGTGTAGACTGATTTTAGCAAAGTACAAAAACTATAAAATATGAAAAAAAGTGTCGCGCCACGATTTTAAAAGGAAATCAAGTTTGACCACTTTGTGACGCCCCCAAAATAGGTATACAACACCCATTCCGAGTGCCAAAATACATGGTATAGAAAGCAAACTACAACTTTGATAATACGGATGTCGTGTAGAATACGACAATACAACTGTGAGTTTAAATACAAATATTGTCTTACAGACAATATACACACCCAAATAAGTCCTCATTAATTATTCATACACTATTTTTTACGAGAAATAGTGAGGACAACTAAAACATCTTCCTAGAACCATCACTCCATACCCAGACTCGATCCTCGCTATGTTCTCACCTCACGAGAAGAAAAATGGAACAAAAGGAAAAGGGTGAGCTCAACTAGCCCAAGAAAGAACATTATGACTAAGATAATATACAACAAATTATCGTTAGTCTTCAACAGGAAAAATCCGATAAAATACAATAGACAACAAGTTTTAGATCAACAAATGCGTGAGAATAAACAATCCATTAGAAGAGTCACGTAGAGAAAGAATTCTCTGTCTTCTAAGGTTTAAAAGTCCATCATCAATAGTTTATCCCCTGTAATAACAATCAATATACATCTTTAATCATCTTTGCACTACACAGCCAAAGATATTCATTCATATCACCAGTTGGTCATGTTCATCTCAACACTGTTCATCTGCACTACAAAGTGAAAGATATTCATCGATTAATCGTTCATCTTTGCACTACTGTGCCAAAGATATTCATTTATATCACCATTTAGGGGTGAGAATGATGAAAATATTTTTAAAAAGCGAATCCGGTGAAACAAAATGACAAGGATTAAGGATTAAGGATTCGTACTTTGTTTTACCCATGTCCAAAAATACTTTGAAAATAATCATATTGGTGTAAAATTCAAGAATGATCAAAACATAGATACAATCAACGCTAGTATCCGAATAGATATTTTGGACAAAAAAAGAAAATTTTTTATTTTTGGTGAATAAAGGCAGATTTGTGAATAGTGTCAGTATCGTGAATAGTGCATTACACGTGAATAGTAACCTCGACACAACAAGTTCCAAATTTGATAAAAAAGTTCACCAATACTTGGCATAATGATATTGAAGAAAAATATCATTTAAGAAGAAAATAATACCCCCTTACCTCAAAATAACCGCAGTTCGATTTGAATTTAAGGTATAGTCTCGATGTAAACCCCCACAGTATAGCAACACTCAAAGTATACTCACAAGAATACATTTCGATAATTTAGAGAGAGAAAGAGAAAACTTTGTTTCGGTGTGATTTTCAATTCTAACTTAGCCTCTATTTATAGGAAAATGTTAGAAGCATGAAGGAGACTAAACTAATAAAATAATATTATAATTTATATCTTCTACGCATGCCTTTGAACCAAATCAGCCACCGTACCAACCTTGACCCAATTTCCATTAGCCCACATGTTCAAACAAGAGTGGGTCCCACCCATTATTTAATAAAAATTATTTTATCTTCCGAAACTTCAATAATTCGAAGAAAATAGCTCGTTTATCAGAAAAATTCAAAACTCGCGATTTTCCATGGGAAATTCCATTCTCTACAACTTTGCGAGAAGAAAAATTTTCCAAATTCCAGCGTAAATTGACCAGAAATCCATAAGCAGGCGATTTTACAGTCTATAATCAATTTTCGGTCAAGAATTGTGTCCACCGACACACAAAACATATGTTAAACATTTAATGCCACAAAATACTCTACCTCCTCATATACTCATATATCCCACATTCATTATAAAATATCATCGTTAATATATTATTAAAATAATATATTTAAATGAATTATTTTATCGAAAAAGATAAAATATTAATTTTCAACAATTGTCACATTAAAATTTTCTCCATCTATATCCACATAAAATAAATATTTTCATTATCATAATAATCAATAATTAATTATTTAAAATAATATTACGAGAATCACAATCATCGATAAACCAGTCATTCCTCCAGGAAAGAGGGGCTTTCAATAAGGATTTTTTCTCGACTTGTGCAATTAGGTGACCAAACCTCTCCTTAGATGAACTTTCTAGACATTGCCAATAATGTTATCCGATAATATTATTCAAATAATATGAATTATTGATCCGATAATGGAAAATCTTGTGCAATGACAATTATTGAAACATAATAATATAAATATCAACGCAACAATTATTGAATCAATAAAATATAATATTGAAGCAAGAACTCATTGTAACAATTATTGAAAGCAAAGTGCCTTTTACGTAAGGATCAATAATTCAATAATATCATGTAATACCGGTAAAGCTTCTTCATGCAACCACGCCAGTATTATTATATTTTAACCACCGGGTAACCCAACAATTGTTAACGATAACAATTTACGTCGTTATTTATAAAACTCAATCTTTGTCTGCTTTTTCCTTCATCCAATAGTTTTTTCCGTTATGGGGCCCACCAATGACTCATACTGTGCATTTGAGATTCCGATAAAAAAAGAATATTCCACGACCAAACGAATATTTCCCCAAACAATAATGAATATTTTATAACCACTTGCTTATTTTGTAAACTTTGCATATTTCACCCATAACCAAAGAATTATATCAAATTAACCCTTATTAATTTAGAATAATGAATAAAAGAAAATTCAATTTTATTTATAATAAATTGGGGTCTTACACACTTAATTTATGAGAAAAATTCTGGCCTTTTGAGACATGAAATTATATAGTATAAAGTACCTCATGTCCAAAACTGAGCTCATTCCGACTTAAAATGAGCAAGTTATGACCATTTCAATATTTAGGTTTTTCCGACGAAAAGCGCTATAACCGGAGTTCTATAACTCCGATGACCATGAAATTTAAACTGGAAGCTCACGTTAACATATGTAAGATCCTGCCAGGATTTGGGAATTTCTGGAGTTAACCGTGAAGCAGCTAATTTCTTAAGGATTTAATTAGAAATTAATTTTTGAAAAATTGTAAATGAATTTTAAAAATGTCAAGAAAAATATATGTTCAATATGGGACTATATTATGCTAAATCCCAGAAAAGAATAATTTTTGGGACTGATTTAGTATTTTTCATGAAAATAATTTAGCTACGAATATATGAGTTAAATATGTTATGTGGAGTTGAAGAATTGGTAAATAGGATTTTATGGGTTGGAAATCTTATATAAGGTATATGCAGATTTTTGATAAGTAATTTGATTATTGGTGATGAAATCTTATGAGTATGACATTTTTGAATGATTAAATGCATTATTTGGAAAAGTGTAAACAATTAAATGTAATTGTTTATAAGTTTAAGAAGTGATTAAAATATTGTTATAGTATTAAAAGTATTAGATTATGATTTTATTAAGTGATTGATAATGTCTGGATAAATTTAAAGTCTTTAATATTTATTCTTGATTTAGTTGATTAATGCTTATAATATTATCATCATCCTCATATTTATATTATGTTGAAAGTCATCTGTGGCCTGTAGTGCATAGATGGACTTGGTATGATTATGACCAGGGATTATTCGGTATAATCATGACCGTAATGTTGCAAATGATGTAGAAAAAGTCCTCATTGGCCCGTAGTGCATTGATGGACAATTTTTGGTATGATTATGGCTATGGATTCTCTTCGGCCAAAGGTGCAAAGATGAATTGTTTTATAGCATGATCAGGACCGTTGATAAAAACACGATTATCTTTGGCCCGTAGTGCATGGATAATTTGTGGTGTTATACTAATGAAAAAGTCCTCATTGGCCCATAATGCATTGATGGACAGTTTTTGGTATGATTATGGCTATGGATTCTCTGACCCAAGGGCAAAAGATGAATTGTTTTATGGCATGATCGGGATGGTTGATGAAAACACAATTATCTTTGGCCCGTAGTGCATGGATAATTCGTGGTCGTGATACTAAAGAATATCCTTGGCCTGTAGTGCAGGGGTGATTCGATGATGTGAATTATTTATTGAGCTGAGTCTCAGCAATGAAATATTAATTCATGGATGTGATAATAATGAATATCTTTGGCCGTAGTGCAAAGATGATTTAATGATTATGAGCAGGAATTATGATTTAGTATAACCATGATTTTTGATGTTTCAGGTGAAGACAAGTGATGAAAATTATCTTCGTCCTGGGTATGAAGAGGAATTTAGAATCACAATTGTGATTATGAGTTATTCACATGATCGTGGACGGGAATTGTTGATTGATGTTACAGGGATAAAACATTATTGGTGGACTTTTAACGTTGAGAAGATAATAGACCTTACAGGTAATAAGAGTGTTGCCGTAAGAGTGTTTCCGGGTCGAGCGGGGATAACAGGAGAATAGAACAGTGGTCTCTAGCTGTGGAGGTTCTCCCTAAACATTATAGAAAAGTGTGTTGTATTCTATACAACATTTAGTAGTTATATTTGGGGAATCAAATAGGGTGAGGTGAACCCAACTTTGGAAGGGTGTTTTGCCACTATCATACAAGATGTCTAATGACATACAACCTCGTGTTATTATAAAATAGGGTTGTGCGCATCCACTTGCTGAGTATATCTACGGGCACTACCTATATGATCTTGGAGTTGATTTAAAATATAATATTCACTTGGAAACAGTGGAGATAGTTATATGTCAAGAGAAGACTCACTATTGGAAAGAAGATGATAGTAATCTTCTCGTTTTTCTTTGGGGTCTATTGGGTCAACCAAGGATAATTCTGTGGCCATATGATATCTATTATAACCTGACGCATGGCCTCCCATGTACGCGAAGGTTTCTTGAGCACTTCCCAAAGATTTTAATTTCTAAAACAGCTTTTTGACTATACTTTTATGTAAAGTACCATTGTAAGGTTGTGGTCGAGGCACCATGAGAGTTACATACATTTGTATTAAAACTCACGATTAAGCGTGGTCGTATTCTATCTGACAACTCACTCACAGATTGTATTATTAAGTTGTATTTGAATTCTATACCATGTATCCGGCGACTCAGAATGGGTGATGTATACCTAATTTTGGGGGCGTCACAAGTTAATTGCAAATGCTATATCAGGTCATGTGAAATTTTCACGATACATCAAAACATCAATTGCACTAAGATATGATACTTCATGACCTAATATATGGTACTTCAGGACCAATAGTTTCTTCATTATTTTCTTATAGTCAATACAGATCTTTCTTGATATCAAGTGACCAATCCATCATTGGAGTACTAAAAGGATTAACATTATCCATGTAAAGTTACTTCAAGACTTTTTCTGTGTATGTTGATTGATGAACAAGAATTCCATAGTTCAATTTGTAGGCCAAGACAAAAATTTGTCTTACCAATATCTTTCATCTCAAATTTGTTATTTTTGTTGACTCTTCTAGAGCAATATATTTTATCAATAAATACAGTAATAATAGCAAATCCAGATTATGCTCTTTTGATAAAAATACATGCACAAATTAGATTATTCTCAAATTATTCTTTCAAAAGATATCCACTCAGGCGATTATACCATAATATGCATCTGGATTGCTTTAACTCATATAAGAATCTTTGTAGTTTGATAGAATACATACTTCGAGATGTAGAATTATATGTTTCAGATATTTTATATCCTTCAGGGATTTTCATGTAGATATCATTATCTAATGATCCATACAGATATGATGTAACAACATCCATTAATTTCTCTTGCTACAAAGCTAATTAAAAATCTGAATGTAATTGCGTCCATTACAGGAGCATATGTTTCTTCATAATTAATACCGGGTCTCTGCGAGAAACCTTGTGCTACAAGTCGCGCTTTGTACCATATAATTTAAATTTTCTTATTTCGTACAAATACCCATTTGTATTCAACAAGCATCACACCTTTAGGTGTTCGGACTACAGGTCCAAAAACTTTATGTTTATTTTGTGAATTTAGTTCTACTTGAATCGCCTCTTTTCACATTGGCCAAATATTTCTACATTCATCAACGATTTGTGGTTCATATTCATGATCATTACTTCTGGTAATATCAAGAACAACTTTATATGAAAATATGTTGTCGACAACGATTTTATTTCTATCCAATATATATGTCTCCTGTATATACATAATGTATCGAGATCTCGTTATTTTCAGGTACCTAATCCTCTTTAGGGGTTAACTCTTCAAGAGTTTTATTTACAAGAGATTTTTGTTCATAAATTTTGGATATATCAATAATTTTTTATACCTTGTTTCATGGGTATAGCATCTTTATAGGTTGCAACTTGTTTTTCTTGTACTTTCTTCTTCTGAGAAATTTTATCTTTAACATCGATCATTCTTTCACGTTTCAGGTGCGAATTTAATTCAATTTGATGTTGTATTAACTGATTGTCCTACAGGGACTTCAATCCCTGCTAGAGTATTAGCAGCTAGAATGTGAGATATAACTATTTTCTTATTATCGGTGAATAATTCTGATAATTGATATGCAATTCATTGCAAATGAATAATCTTTTGAACTTCTAGTTCACATTGATTTGTACGAGGATCAAGATGAGATAACGACAAAAAATTTCAAGTAATCTCCCTCATCGTGCTTCAGGCAACGATCTCACGTTGTGCTTAGGTAACGACTTTTCTATCCCTAATCGTGGAAAGACTGTTTCATTAAAATAACATGTAAAATAGCATGGCCCCAAGCATAAATTGATAATTTTGATTTCATAATCAAAGGTCGAGCAATAATTTAAAATCTCTTAAAAATTGATTCAGCTATAACATTTTGAGTATTTGTATGTGCAACATGATGTTTAACATAAATTCCAATTAACATGCAATATTCATCAAAAACTTAAGATGTGAAATTTACCAGCATTATCTAAATAAATTTTCCCAGTTATATAATCAGGAAATTGTACTCGCAACCTAATTATTTGAGCAAGAAGCATAGAAAATGCAATATTTCTAGTTAAAAGTAAATATACATGTGATCATCTGGTTAATGCATCAATTAAAACCATAAAATACTTGAATAAACCAGACATGGTGGGTGTATTGGTTCAAATAGATCACCTTGAATTCTTTCTAAGAAATATGAATACTCAATAATAATATTTAAATGTGATGGTTTGGTAATTAATTTACTTTGATATAATCAACAGGTAAAGGAATCTTCTGGTTCTTTAAGGAATGTTCATGGTAGTTTTCAATAATTCGGCGCATCATTATTGATCATGGATGATCAATACGATCATGTCAAATCATAAAAACCTTTGGATCTAAACACTTCTGGTGTATTACACACTTCTGGTGTATTGAAATATTTGTTTCAATTGTTCTCATTGTAGTATAATATAATCCAAAAGAGAAAATAGACAGTTTTTCTAATATGAGCTTACGGCACGATCATCGATACTATCAAGAGTAATATAAAGAAATTCTTCACTGCCTTTGCTATTGGTTACAATATGATAACTATTATAACATATATCCTTAAAGCTGAGCAAATTCTGCTTGCCTCATAAGAATATAAAGAATCATCAATACAAAGTTTTTAGTTCCCGTTGACAACATTATAATCGCTTTTAGAGAGCCTTTAATTAAGTTTGATAAATAACCTCTCTTCCAGAGTCCTTAATTAAGTTTGATGAGCTTTTGGCCCATACATCTTTATATATGCAAAAACATAAATTTAACTTTATTACTTGAAACATAAATAAAACATATAATAAAAATACTTACTATAATAAAAATAATTGATTGGTATGAACATTTCCATCAACATCCTCAAGGATATCAAAGACATCAAAATGAGTTATATCCACTCTATTTGGAAAGTCAAGATAATTCATGTGATCTTCAAGATCATTATGATCGTTAAAATTTGTTTCAATTACCTTCTTTTTTTTCTTTTATGGAGGCATGGTACAAATCTACCAAATATTTAGAATTACAACATATAAATTTTATTTTATATATTGATTGTTCCTTTCACGCCCACGACCACAACTATAATTTTCTCTATGTTTATCAAATGAGGTTCCATTTACTTCAGGGAATGGAGTAGAACCGGTCGGATGAGATTGGTAATTTTTTAGCAAAAACTCAGTATTTGTTTAACCACTCAAAGAAATGATATCACTTCTAGGAATATAATTTCCTTTATCGCTTCAGGAAATATATTATGAACTTAAACTCACAATTTTGCTACTACATGAGCATATTCGAGGCATGAAATATAGTAAATATTTTTTCTAATGTCTTTATCAATATTTTTTTTCATAGAGATGATGGTAAATAAAAATAATTGATTTTGATGATCCTGCAGGGATGCATGTTTGTCAATCTTAATTATATCTCCAAAGTTGTCTTTATATGAATATCGGTATCAAGAGTCCATGACAAGTAATTCTTTTTCAATATATATCAAGGACAACAAATTCAAATTCATAAGATTTGACATCTATATAATATATAAATACGTAAGAAATTAAATAACTAAGTATAAATTTATAAGAAGACAATAAAAATATTTACTCTTCTCTAGTCACTTTTAAAGTGGGAGAATTGGGAGGTGGAATGATTATTTGTTTATACTAATACTAATACTATTACATCACAAAAGTAGTGTACTTACGTAATTTGTATTCTCAGAAACTTCAGAGTTGTCCATTATCATTATTGTCTCATGCGTCTTTTGTTAAACAAAATGTTTATATGTATATCAAATTTAATTGCAATGAAACAATACTTACAGTGAGTTGAGAGAACCTTTTTTTTCTTTCCAAAATTGGATAGAGAATCGTGTTGATAACGTGTTATAAAAGATTACTAAAATTAAGAACAAAGATTATTAGAGGAAAGAAATCATTCTCATTGTATTTTCATGTATCTCATTCTCTTTACAATACAACTATTTATAGGTACATCAACATCAATATTTGGAGGTTTCAAAACTCAAAGGTCATGAGTTTCAAACATTAAAGGATATGAGAGTTACAAAGCTCAAAGGTCATTACAATAAAGAGGGGTATGAATATATCTAGACATGGGTAGAAATGTATCTAGACATCCACGTACTATGTATAATTAATTTTATAACATTTTGAAATTAATTTACTAGATAATAGCACCATGTGGATAAAATTATAAATTTGTATCAGAATGGTAGACTTTCAATGTGTTTATGTGTTTGTTGGTCTATTGGGTTTATGTGTTTATTCTTCAATTATCGTTTGACAGACTTAAGGTTTCAAACTCAAAAATTATTGTTTGTTCATAAATATTTTATTTCAAACGGAATTTATTGAACTCATAAACGCTCTGTCACAGCGCTCCAAAATACTGCGATGCATTGCGATCTTCAAATGCTACCGTTACAAATTCTCTAAAAGCCTATAACCGAACATAATTTCTTTTGTCTAATTCTCTTGTTTATGAGTATTTTATGAATCATAATAGGAAAAAATTATAAAAAAATTGGCTACTTTTTAAATTTTTGTGTAGAAAAGTCATACATTTATGTTAACATGATGAATTTACAATATTTTGTGAAATTTTAAAATAGATCGAAAATAAAAGAAAAGGACAGTAAAGACAAATTTAATTTATTTTTGGTCAAGTTTTGTTGTTCTTGGAGTTTTTAAAATGTTTAAAAAAGAAAAGAAAATGACATGAAGTTGGACGATTTTTTTTTTGCCAAAAGTTTCCATCCAAGAGTAAATAGATTTGGACAAAAAACATAATAATCCCTCTGTCCCATAATAGAAGTTTTTATTACTATTTTAGGTAATTCCAAATTAAACGTAACTTACCTTAAATAATTTGTCTATAGTACTTTTAGTATTAATTGTCATATTTCTATTTTTTATGTATATTTCACTAGTCATGTGTAGAAAATTATACAATTAAATGAGAATTAAAATATGAACAATTTTATTATTTCATCATCTTTCTTAAATAATGTACGCAAAAAATCAACTAAAACTTTTATCATAATGAAGGCAACTATTTAATACCATATTATACTCCCTATGTAAGACCTCAACTTTTTATGAATAAAGATTTAATTTCTCTTATTATTATTTTGAATAATATGATTTTGATTTGATATAATGCTTTAGTTATGGGTGAAATGTGCAAATTTTGTAAAGTAAACAAGTGGTTATAAAATATTCGTTTGGTCGGGGAATATTCTTTTTGTCGGGGAATATCCGTACGGCGACGCAATCAGTGGTGGACCACATAACAGAATAATTGTCGAATCTAGAAAGCGACAGAAATAACCTTTTTATAAAAATATCGGCAAAAATTTTACCGTTAACTGTTGAAATACCCGGTGATAAAAAGTACAGTAATACGCGTGGTTGCATAGTAGCGCACGGTATTGCATAATATTTTTGGATTATTGATTGTTACGTAAGAAGTCACTCAGTTTCATTCAATAATTGCCATAGTAATAGTTGCACAGTATCTCATATTATTGATTCAATTATTGTCATAATATAATCTGCACAATATTTTATATTATTAAATCAATAATTGACACGACACAATTATTCATATTATTAGTTAGCATTATTGGCAATATCTAGAAAATTCTGTCGAAGAAAGAGGTTTGGTCATCTAATTGCGCGCCAATAAGGAGAAGTCCTTATCGAAAAACCCCCTCTTTCCTAGAAATGATTTTCTTGTTAATATTGTGAGCTTATAATATTATTTATGAATAATTATTATGTGGTGAATATTGGTTCAATTTTGATATAAATGAAGGAATTTAGCATGAATTGTGTGTTGAAAGTTTCGCAATTATCTTCTCCGATAAAATATTCATTCAAATATATTATTATAATATTATAAAAAAATTTATAATTTAAATGGTAACATTATTATAATAATATATAATTTTCAGCATGTGAATAAAAGTGGAGTGAAGGTTAGCAATTTGAATTGGAATTCTTTCTGTGTACTTCTTCTTTTTCAAAGTTGCTCGTTAAAGTTTTCTGCATATTTTCTTTCTTCTGTTTCTGCATATTTTCTTTCTTCTGTTTTGTGGGTGGTGAGACATCCTGCAAACCATTCCTTATTTCCAAAATTGTGGGCCCTCAATCAATTGAGAATTGTGAGTTAGGCATTAAAAATTCTCTAGCAAAGTGATGTTATCAAATTAATGGGCCCTTAACTAATAAAATGTGAGTTATTCCTTTTCAAATTCTTTCCTGCAATCCTTGTTCTAAATGGTGGGCCTCACCAATTGAGAATTGATATGTTAAGCTTTGAAAAATGAGAAAGTTGGTAGATAAAAAAATATGAGAGGTTAGGCAGAATGAGAAATTAGGCAGGTTTCCTTGTTGTTTTTCTCCCTCCGTTTCACTATAAATAGGGGGTAACCCATCTGTTGGGAGAGTGCATATTTTGATTTGATGTTTAAATATAAATGCTCATGATTATTTGTAAAGTCCTTCAAGAAACATTTGTATAAGGACTTAGTGATAGATCAAATTTGTTAGGTTGATCTAAGCTCTTAATGTGTATCATTCTATAAATGAATGTATAGAAAAGAAGATTAAACTTGTTAGGTTGATCTTGAGATGTAATAGATAGGCTTCGAAGAAATCGTAGTGTATCTAGCTGATCAAGATTACAGAAGCCAAGACAGAAACGTAGAGCATCGAGGATCGTAGTGTGCCTGCCTTGACGGACCGCATCGAAAATCGTAGAGTAGTCCCAACGTTTGCCGAGCCAAACTCAGAGATCGTAGTGTGCTCTCAGAAATGTAGAGTCTACAAGATAAGTAACTCAAAGATCGTAGTGTGCAAGACTTTAAGAGAAATCATAGTGCTCTTATTTGAGAGCATCAGACCAAGCACCAAGGTGACAAGACACCGCGATGTGGATCGTAGAGTATCATCTGCCTTATGTCAGAAGCATCGAGCCCTACCTTGTGTTTGGAGACAAATTCTAACAAATGTGGAATGGGTTTTAAACGTTGAAGTCCTCACCAATCCCAACGGCACAAAAGATATCCTTAGTATACAACAAAAGAAACGTATTCAAAAAACTAAGGAAAGGACCATAGGACAGAGAAAAAAACACCTTTTCAGGTGTTAGGTGAGAAAGCAGTCTGCTGTGTCAGTGAGCCAGAATGCAATTCAGAAGGTGTGCAGAAAAGTCTCCATCAAAGATTAGAAATGTCAAACGCATTTAATGCTTCAACAAAAGGCTTCAACGGATAGATTCAAGGATCACATATATACAGAACATATGCAGATGAGAGAAAAGAAGCAAGCATCGTAAAAAATGCACAAGAACACTCAACGCTCAACTCTACGATCTGAGAAAAAGAGAAAGCTTGCTCAGCTACTCAGTTCTTTCGAACAAGTTTTTAACAGCAACTGAGTAGCAACAACCAAGAACTCAACAACTACTAATTAATTGAAGTAAGAGTTCTAAGTCAGAAGGACTTGAAGAGTTCTAAGTGAACTTTAAAGAACCAAGTCCGCTGGACTTGAAGAGTTCAAAAGTGAACTAAGAAGTTCCTAGACTGCTGGTCTTGTGAGATTCAGAAAGTGTAAAAGACATCCTTAATGGATTTTCTACTCGAGGAGTATAAGAGTGGACTAGGAGCTTTAAGTTCTCTGAACCACTTAAAACGACTGTGTCTATTACATTCTTGCAATAACTGCTATAACTGCCTCACTCTCATTAACTCACTATATTAAGGGAGATTAAAACAAATATTAATTTTGCTGTGTTTTAATCATTAGCAACTAATAAGTTAAAACGAAAAGATTTTTTAAATATCTATTCACCCCCCCTTCTAGATAACTATTGTGTCTCCGGGAACTAACAATTGGTATCAGAGCAGGTTCTATTATATAGCCTACAAAGCTTAAGTAGATCCAATGGCACACTTATCAAGCGAATCAAGGACTGGAGGAGGCAGCAAGCCACCAATGTGCAACAAAGACAAATTTGCAAACTGGAAAGTTCGGATGCAAGCATACATGGACTCCATAAATGAAGATCTATTCAAAACTGTTCAGAATGGGCCTTACGTTCTAACAAAGCTTGCACCAACTACAGACGACCCAAACAGAATACAAATCAAAGTCAAAGAGGAGTGGACAGACAATGAAAAAAGAGTTGTTCAACTCGACAAGAAAGCCAAGAACATTTTATTTCAATCATTAGAAGATGATCTATTCGAAAATGTGGTTAACAGCAAAACAACAAAGGAGGTTTGGGAAGCACTGCTCATCATGCATGAAGAAACGGAGGAAGTCAGAGAAAACAAACAATCTCTCCTAACACAGCAATATGAAATGTTCGCACACATTCAAGGAGAGAATGTCACTGCCACCTATGAGAGATTCAACGTTCTGCTCAACTCTCTGCGAGCTTATGGAAAGATCTATCCAACCAAAGATCTAATCATAAAGTTCATGAGAGCCTTACCAAGCAGGTGGGATGCCAAAACCACTGCTATTAGAGAGTAAAAGAATCTCCATGAGATGATTGTTCAACAGTTATATGGCAACTTTCTCACATACGAACTGGAGCTGACTCAACGAGCAGAAACTCTATCAGAAGGAAGAAAGAAGGATAAGGGTGTTGCTCTCAAAGCAACTGAAAGTACCTCCAAAGTCAACACTGAAATTGACTATGACTATGATGAAGATGATGATGAGGACTTTGCAATTTTGGTAAAAAGACTCAGAAGGTTCATGCGTCAAGGCAAAATCAAGACAAAAGAAGGTCAAGACTACGATGAGCTGGGAGCAATTGAATGATCTATGCTACAACTGCAAGAAGCCTGGCCATTTCATTGCCAACTGCAACAAACCTCTCAGAGAAGAACTCAAGAAAAAATCACATCCAAAGAAGGAATACAAAGGAAACAAAAGGCCACAGAAGAGAGACAAAGGCCTTGTAGCTAGAGGATCATGGAGTGACTTAGACAATGACTCAACTCCCGATTCTGGAGATGATGAAGATCCTCAAATGGCAAATCTAAGTTTAATGGCCAAACATGCAAAGGACAAACAGAACTCCAACATACATGAAGTAAGTATCGATGAGGTATTTGACTTTAACTCTCCTGATGTAGACATTGATGATTTAAGGACTGCACTACATGGCATAACATCTGATCTGCATCAATACATGAAATGGTTCAGAGTTCTGTCAAAGGATTATTCACTTCTTTAACAGGAGAAAAAAAAAGTTCAAGAAGAATAGGAAACATCCCTTCTAAATACTAACTCTCTCTCCAAGCTTGAGGCTGAGAATAAATTCTTAAAACAGACCAATGAGCTCAATGCACAAAGAGAGTCAAGTCTAACCTCTAAAATTGAGGAACTAGAAAAGACTATCTCTACATGGAACAAATCCTCATCATCCATGGACTCCCGCCTCTCAGTCGAGAAGTGCATTTTGATGAACAAAGCTTAGAGCTTTGGGAATCCACCTCGAGCCATGTGTGGAAAACATAAAGGAAACTAGCACTAGTAATGCTTCAAGTTTTAGTAGAGGCATTACATTTGTGAAATCCTCACAGAAGGAAGAACCATTGACCAACCTCGTTTCATCGATTCCATCCATACTCCAAGGAGTAAAGGATCTAATGATCTGGCCTAGGTTTCAGAAAAGAGAAGAGTAACCCATCCTCCACTCACCAACCTCGAAGGATCGTAGAGTCGAGTAAGACCAACTCTACGAATCAACTGGGAAGGTATAGTAGAGGTAAGGAACACTCCTCACAATTCTTAAAACTTAAGGACATGCAGAAGAAGGAAAATCAGTTTAACAGGAGGATGACTAAAGAACCACAAATGTCCAAATGGAGAATGAATTCTCACACACACGCGCGCGCGCATGCATCATATTAAATATTTTGTGTGCTATAAAATTGGTCACAATGCTGCAAAGTGCTATTACAATTCCATGCATATGAGACCCAAGATCAAACAGATTTGGGTCCCCAAGGGAACTAACAAAATAGGACCCATGCAAATATAGGTACCAAAATGAAGGATTAATGTTACCACAAGAAAAGAGCTCCACGATCATGACCTAGTATCTGGACAGTGGATGCTCAAGGCACATGACTGGGAACAAAGCCCTTTTGTCTAACTACATAGAAAAGGAAGGTCCCTCAGTCATCTTTGGAGACAACGGCTCTGGCAAGACAAGAGAATATGGCTCAGCTGGAAATGGAGCAGTGTCCTTCAGTAGAGTGGCCTATGTGGAAGGACTACAACACAATCTTCTAAGCATTAGTCAACTCTGCGACAAGGGTCATCAAGTGACATTCCTCAACAATCAGTGTCAAGTCAGAGATTTAAAGACATCTACTGTAAAGCTAACCGGAACAAGAGAAGGAAATGTCTACACAGTAAATCTTGGATAACTAAGCTCAGACGAGGCAATATGCTTTCTGGCTAAGGCATCTGAAGAAATGAGTTGGTTATGGCATAGAAGATTGTCCCATCTCAACTTCAAAAGCATGTCCAAACTAGCATCAAAAGATCTTGTTGAAGGCCTACCCAAGTTCTTCACAAAGAAAGGACATTGATGCACATCGACTTGGAAAGCGGACGTAAGCTCATTCGAGGGCAAAGCGCTAACTCAATTGACAAGCCCTCGCAATTTGCTCCACATGGATCTATTCGGGCCAATCCCAACAACAAGTCTCGGAGGGAAGAGATACTCACTGGTCATAGTCGATGACTACACTAGGTTCACATGGTGTTCTTTCTAACATCAAAGGATGAAACAAGCCCCCAACTAATCAAGACGTTCAAGCTGGTGATGAATGAGAAATGAGAGAAAATCAAGGCTATAAGGGGTGATCATGGCAGAGAATTCGACTTCTCAGAAATGGACTAGTTTCGCATGCATAATGGCATCGATCATAACTTCTCGACTCCACGAACTCCTCAACAAAATGGAGTAATTTGAGAGAAAGAATGAGAACTTTGATAGAGGTGGAAGAACTCTCTTAGTAGTAGCCCATCTGCTGAATACTTCGGGGCGAAGTTGTCAACCTTTGCATGCCACACGCTTGAGCAGATCATCGATACACTCTACGATCAAGAAGACACCTACGAATTGTGGAAAGGAAGAAAGCCAAGTGTCAACTACTTTCATGTATTCGGTTGTGCATGCTACATTCTCAACAATAGAAAGCAGCACTTAACAAAGTTTCAACCCAAGTCAGACGAAGGAATCTTTCTTGGATATGCCACAGATAGTAAGGCCTACAGAGTGTTCAACAAGTAGACACTGAGTGTTGAAGTCTCGATTCACATCATCTTTGATGAGACAGACTCAGACAAAATAGTGCTCCAAGACACTACGACCGACGGTTCAGACACTACGAACGAGGTCGTCGAGCTTAACACTACAATAGTAGCGCCAGACAATGAAATCGTTGAGCATGGAAATGAGATCGTAGAGAGGCCTATGCCAGACAATGAACCTCCACACCAAGAAGAAGAAATAGATCTTGAAAGCCTTAGACAAGAAGGCATCATGACAGATGTCCCAACAGGAAACAGATGGGCAAGAGATCACACTCAAGATTTAATCATTGGAGATCCAAGTGCAAGAGTCAAAACAAGAGCTGCCACCCAGAATGAATGTTTTTATCTAAGCTTCCTATCACAAATGGAACCTAAGAAGATAGAAGATGATATGGAAGACTCCAACTGGATAGAAGCCATGCAGGAAGAACTTAACCAATTTGAAAGAAGCAAAGTATGGAGATTGGTACCAAGACCAAAGAGTCATCCTGTCATTGGAACTAGGTGGGTCTTCAGAAACAAGATGGATAAATATGGAGTAATAACCAGGAATAAGGCAAGACTAGTGGCCAAGGGATATTCTCAGGAAGAAGGCATTGACTATGATGAGACATTTGCACTGTTGCCGGACTAGAAGCCATCGAATATTCCTTGCCTCACGCTTTACATGAAATTCAAGGTCTTTCGGATGGATGTCAAAAGTGCATTCTTGAATGGTGAACTTCAAGAAGAAGTCTACGTAGAGAAACCTCCAGGTTTCATCAATCCATCTCTTTCTAATTATGTTTATAGATTAGACAAAGCCTTATATGGTTTTAAACAAGCACCTAGAGCATGGTATAAAACACTAACTAACTTTCTTATTGAAAATGGGTTCACTAGAGGTAGAGTAGATACCACACTATTTCTTAGAAAGCATAAAGATAAAGTCTTATTAGTTCAAATATACGTTAATGATATTATTTTTGGTTCTACTGATGAAAAGCTATGTAAGAGATTCTCCAAGCTTATGCAGAGCAAGTTTGAAATGAGTATGATGGGTGAGCTGAACTTCTTCCTTGGACTACAAGTAAAACAGACTAATGAAGAAATCTTCATAAATCAAGCTAAGTATATCAAAGATTTACTTAAGAAGTATGGCATGGAATCAGCTTCTCCCATGAAAACCCCAATTGATCCTGCAACCAAGCTTGACAAAGATGAAAAAGGTAAAAGTATTGATATAACTCAATATAGAGGTATGATAGGCTCTCTTCTATATCTAACTGCCAATAAACCAGACATAATGTTTGCAACATGCATATGTGCTAGATTTCAGGCTAATCCTAAAGAATCACATTTAACTGTTGTAAAAAGGATTTTCAGGTATCTCAAGGGTACACCTCACTTGGGGCTTTGGTATCCCAAGGAGTCCTCATTTGAACTAACAGGATACATAGATGTTGATTTTGCAGGCTAAAAAATAGATAGAAAGAGTACCAGTGGAACCTGTCAATTGCTAGGAAACAGACTTGTGTCCTGGTTTAGCAAGAAGCAAAATTTAGTATCTACTTCAATTGCGAGAAATTTGAATACATTCTTTCTTTGGCATTCTTTGCGTTTCGAGATCCTATGGATGAAAAATTAGCTAGCAGATTATGGGTTTGAATTCAAATTAATACCTATTCACTGTGATAACACAAGTGCCATAGCAATAATTCATAATCCTGTCATGCATTCTAGGACTAAGCATATAGAAATAAGGTATCACTTCATTAGGGATCATGTGCAAAATAGAACTATATCTTTACAATATATCCCTACTGAAAATCAACTTGCTGATGTCTTTACAAAGCCTCTAGATGAATCCAGATTTAACAAGTTAATAAGTGAGCTAGGAATGCTTAATTTGCAACCATGAAATATATGCTCTAGTGTGTACTAACCATACAGATATAAAGGCTATGGTTGAAATCGTAGACATGATCAAGGGAAGTCCACGATCGCAGAGCTACATTGACATAAAACTCGACGATCGTAGTTCAGACAGGACGATTGCTGAGCAGACACGACGATTGCAGTTCAAACTCGACGATCGTAGTTCAGACACGACATGATGATTGCTGAATAGACTCGACGATTGCAGTTCAAACTCGACGATCGTAGTTCAGACACGACACGACGATTGCTGAGCAGACTCGACGATTGCAGTTCAGATTCGACAATCGTAGTTCAGACACGACACGACGATTGCTGTTCAGACACAATGATTGTAGTCCAAACTCGAAGAATGCAAAACAGACTCAACAATCACAAAGGCCACCTCAACGATCGTAGTCCTCCCTAAGGACACATTAGCTCAAAAGGAGCTGAGGGCAAATCAGTACAATCCTCCTCAGTCAAATTCGTAGAGCCAAGCAGAATTTGACACCTGCTCCACTAAACAAAAATGGAGAGAGGGAAATTATAAGTACAGTTTGAAAATGCCATTTTGAAATCAAAAGTTCAAAAAGCTTATCTTTCTCCTCTCTCTCTACAAGCAGAAACCCTAACCCTTACCAAAGTTCAGACCACCATACCTCTTGCAAAGAAATCAATGGCAGCCTCCAACATCGTCTCTGGCTACAGACTATGCTTCGATGAGTTCAAAACCGCTGAACCCAAATTTCACAAGACTCTAACATTAATAAAGAAGGTTGGTCTCGAAGACGCTCTGGGTACGAGCACCTGGATCTACCCAAAGTTAATAAAGGAGTTTTACAGAAATGGGGCATTCGAAAATGAAATCCTCACAACGAGAGTCAAGGACGTGGAAATCAAACTAAAGGCTGAGAACATCAACCTAGCCCTAGGCTTCAAATCCTAAGGCTTCTGGTTTTTAGACGGCATCGATTTCCATGTAGGACTTAAGAAGATGCATCACAAGAAATTCCCCAATGTCAAAGGATACAAGAAGAAGGAGTTTCCTTAGAGGTATGAATTTTTGGCTGATATTGTTGGGAAGTGTATATGCTGCAAAAGCTCCGGTCATGATTTTGTAAATGAGGTGCAGCTAAAACTCATGACTGCCATAAGTTGTGGCATACAGCTCAACTATGGAGCTCTACTGCTTGAGTGGATAGGAAAATGGATCGTAAGCTTGAAGAAGATAAAGAGCCCTCAAAAGATGCTCTATGGGCGTTTTATAAGCATCATCCTACAGTCTGCTCTGGGTGACAAAATTGGTGACAATGAAGGAGAGTCCACCAACCCAAACAGACAGATGACCCAACAACTGTTTGAAAATTAGAAAAGTGGCAGAAAATGTTCGTATGATGTCTGAGTCCAGTGGAAAAACTGGTGATCTAAAGGAATCAAGGATTCCAGGAAACATGTCAGTTGTCAAAGAGACTGAAGAAGGAGAGGAAGAGATCAACAAAGAAGAACCCACTGCCCTCATCAGAAAAAGCAAGGACAAGAGGAAGCTAAAGACTAGGATGGTAGAAGAACCTCAAGGGTCTACCACTCATATACCTATAGAGACCTCTTATATTGAGACTCTGAGAATCCTAAGGAGAAAAGAACAGCTGGCTGAGGCAGATGAAGATAGAGCTACCATATCACATCTGCTGAAGAAGAACAAAATCAGTCACAAGTCCAAGAGGCCATCTGTCTCTTCGATCGTCGAGTCTCTACCAATCGTAGAGACCAGACTGATCACCTCAAGCAAGGAAGTTGCTGCACCAGATGGTCGGTGATCGATCAGATGATGAGTCAAGTCGAGGAAAGTCCTGAGGCTGTGACTCAGCCTAGAAAATCAAGACAAAAATTAGTCAAGAAGTACATCCTTATAAATGAAGGAGTTCTAAAGGAGGAAGACAAGAAGATGGCTGCTGAAAAGGAACTATCCAAAGAAAGCCAAAAGGACATAGTTCAAGCTGAAGGGTAAATACCTGAAGTTCTCACCTTAGAGAATGCTAAAGTTGAGGGGGAGATACCTGAAGCTCTCATGATAGAATATGCTCCAGCTGAGGGGGACCTATTAGTCCTGCAGATGGATGATCATGTTGAGGGGGAGCCTCATGATATCCCCATTACAGAAAAAGTTGTTCCTGCATAAAATGAGGGAAAGCCTGAGCAAGAAAGTCAAAAGGAAGTCATTGACATAGTGGAATCTTTGAACGAAGACAGAGAAGAGGACGAAGATGATGAAGTCGAGATCATAGTTGTTGGCTGCAATGGGCATAGAAAGGCTAACTATGAGTAGTTGTTCTCTTATCTACCCATGATGCCTTTTCATCAAGCTCAAATTCTAAACTCCTGGAATCACATGTTCTGGAGCTTCAAAGAATATCCAACCATCTCTGTGCTAGCTCATGGATTCCCAGGAAATGTCAACTTTGCCAAGAAGCTGATAACGAATGTTCCATCTTGAAGATTGGTGTATGAGGTATTATCTATCCCAATCTTGTTCAGAGTAAATCACTATCCACTGTCTTTCTTCAGCCAATTTTATGAATTTCTAAGCTGGTTGGAAGTAGTTTTAAATCCACCAAGTCAATCCCCAGTTACAGAATCCCAAAATTCTGTAATTGATGAACTAAATGTGCCAAACTTCATATTGATCCCAACTTCCATCAACTCTACGATTGATGACTCTAGCCTCATTGTAGAGTCCCAAACTCAAATCGTAAATCCACCCTCTTCAGACTCCCAAACAAAGTCCCCTCCATCAGATATTCCCTCTTCGTCGACCAATGAATACTTCAACCTTGATCTTGACCTCTACTCTTTGCAAGATCAATACAAGAAAACATCCCCTCCACCTTCCCCAACTCAACGAACTCCTATCAGATCTAGCTACCAAAGCTGAGTTAACAGAGGTGTCAAAGAAAGTGATCAAGGACATCGATGATAGCCTTGAAGCTCACATGAAACTCATTCATCTTAGACTAACCAAAATGATCACTGCTGCAAACAATTTCCCAGGCACCTTAAACGCTGAGCTTACTAAGAAGCTGAGGGAGATCATCAAGGAAATGATTAAAAGCATAAAAGACAGGGATGATATTCACTTCCTCACAGCCAAAAGACATAGAGATGATGTTCTTGCATTACAGAACACTCAAGAAGTCCAAAGTAAACTTATGATGGATAACATCATCAATCTGTAAACCTCCGTAAAAGAATTTCAACAATTCTACGTCAACCAAGGACATCAGACTGACAATGTTCTAGCCGTCCTCAAACACAGGGAAGCTCGATCTGAAGCTTTGATCAAGGAAAATCGAGAGGACATTGCTTAAACCCAAAGCCAACTCAACGAGCTAGTCCAAGGAGTGAATCGCCTATCCAAAGACATTCGAACCCTTGATGCTGACATAAAGGGGGAGAATAAAGGGAAATGAGTTCAAGGCAAGGGCAAAGGCAGAGGACAACTTCAAAGACAATCTTCAAGGAGTCCTTCTACAAGGCAATTCCACCAACAGACTCCACGATCTAGCCATCAGACTCAACGATCTGATCAGTAGGAAATTTTAATGGCTCAGCTAATAAGGAGTATAGGGCCAGCTACCAGCTCACAAAATATCACCATCACAGGCCTTAGAATGCCAACTGGAGATCCTGCATTCATGAATATGCATGATCAAAATCCTAGGCTAAGTCCTAGTGAGCTGGAAGATCTAGCCAGGTGGGATGAAGCAAGCAGGAAAAGAAGAGCTGAGGAGTATGCCAATCCACATCGCAAAAGATCAAGGAAATAGAGATAAATGAAAGTTTAAATTCTTATTGATGTAAAGCTAAATTGTAATATTCTTCGAACATCAATAAATTCATCCTTATTCTCTAGAAATTTCAGCTGCTCACTGAAATATTAAGTCATGTTTACTATAACGCCCCTAAAATAGGTCCAATCCATCCAACCTATTCTGAGTCGCCAAATATATGGTACAGAAAACAACTACAACTTTATTACAACAATTGTCGTGCAAAATACAACAACATATATGCTGTGAGTTTTGATACAAATATATACCAACTGTGACTCTCATCCCAACCTTGGATAGCACGTCACAATAACACCTTACATAAAGGTACAGTCAAAAACTATTTTAGAAATTAAAATCTTTGGGAAGTGCTCGAGAAACCTTCGTATATGGGAGGCCATGCGTCTGCAGGTTATGATAGATATCATATGTCCACAGAATTATCCTTGGTTGACCCAATAGACCCCAAAGAAAAACGAGAAGATTACTATCATATTCTTTCCAATGGTGAGTCTTCTCTTGACATATCATTATCTCCACTGTCTCTAATTGAGAATTATACTTCAATCAAACACCAAGATTATATAGGTAGTGCTTTCGTAGATATACTCAAGAAGTGGATGTGCACAACCACATCTTTATGATAACACGAGGTTGTATGTCATTAGACATCTTGTATGATAGTGGCAAAACACCTTCCAACGTTGGGTTCGCCTTTCACCCTATTTGATTCACCAAATATAACTACTAAATGATGTATAAAATACAACACACTTTTCTATACTGTTTAGGGGAACTTCCACCGCTAGAGACCACCGTTCTATTCCCCTGTTACCCCCGCTCGACCCAGCTACACTCTTATTACCTGAAAGGAATTGTGAAGCAAAAGGGTGAGCTCAACTAGCTCAGTAAAGAATATCATGACTAAAGATAAATAAATTATCAATAGCCTTCATCAGTAATAAATCAGAGATTTAGAACATATGGTAGATGATAAAAATTTTCAACCATAGTTGCAGCGGAACGAGCAATCCATTAGAAGAGTCAAATAGACCATATTTTTAATAAAAACATTTATTTCTGAAACTTCAATAATTCATAATAAATAGCCCTTTTATCAGAAAAATTCAAATCTCATGTCTATTCCATAGGAAATTAAATTCTCTACAACTTTTTAGAAGAAAGTTTTTCCAAATTCAAATAAGAAAATATTCGAAATCCACACACGGACGATTTTCAACACCTCTTAAAATTCATAACAAATCATACATTAATTTTTAACGGTTCAGAATTTGTGGACATATACTCAACTTATATATGTATAACATATCCAAAAATCACAATGATCCAACGGTCGGATTAAAATTATAACTCATGCAATAGAGCTTTACGAACATTGATTTGATTTTCGGACTATAAGTCCCTCGTACCAGTTTCACTCAAACATTCACCACGAAAAATCCACAAAGAATATTTGGGTGATCCAAATTTCTACGCTTAGCTTACTTCCAGGGCTTTCTTTTGATATATGGCTCATCTCTTAACTCATTATACACAAAGAGTTATGAATTTTACAAAATCAAGTAATAAACTAATTTTTCTGAAAATCCCATATTTTGTTCTTCATTTCGACAAAATACTAATAAAACACCTCAGCATTAATTCCTTCATTTATAGCCATATAAAAATATATATTTTCTTATCATATAAATTAATAATTAATTATTCACAAATAATATTACGAGAATCACAATTATGACAACTGCACTGTTTCAGGAAAGAGGGGCTTTCGATAAGGATTTTCTCCTTCTTGGCATGCAATTAGGTGACCAAACCTCTCTTCGATGTAAGAACTTTCTAGACATTGACAATAATCTTTATCTAATAATATTATTCAAATAATATGAATTATTGATCGATAATGGGAAATATTGTGCGGTGACAATTATTGAAACAATAATAATATGAAATATCAACGCTTAACAATTATTGAATCAATAAAATAAAATATTGAATAAAGAATTATCGTAACAATTATTAGGTTTGTGCTTCTTTACGTAAGAATCAATAATTCAAAAATACTATGCAATATCGTCGTGCTTCTTGTGCAACAACGCGTATTACTTTACTTTACCAATAGGGTATTCCAACAAGTGTTAACGATAACGATTACGTGAATTATTTATAAAAACTCAAATTTGTCATTTTCTTCATCTGGTAGTTATTATTGTTATGGGCCCACAAATGGTCATATTGTCGCATTTAATATTCCCCAAACAACAAGAATATTCCACGACCAAATGAATATTCCCCAACAACAATAAGTATTTTATAGCTACTTGCTTATTTTTAAAAAAATTCACATATCACCCTTAACTTTAACTTTTTATCAATTTAACTATTTACTAAATAGAAAAATTGAATACTTTTATTTCATAAAATTCGAGGTCTTACATTTACTTTCCTGCAATTGCATCTAGAAACTAATAATCATGACAACAAATCTCCCTGGTTATGTCAACATCAAATAGGGAGAGATTGTTGGGAGAGTGCATATTTTGTTTTGATGTTTAAATGTAAATGCTCATGATTATTTGTAAAGTCCTTCAAGGAACATTTGTATAAGGACTTAGGGGGTGTTTGATAAAAACTGAATAAATCTGAATCTGAATATGAATGAGCTGAATCTGAATCTGAATGAAAAAAGCTATTTGATAATTGACATGTCTGAAACATTTGAATGGCAACACTTTATTATTTTACCCCCTCTAAAAAAATTCAAAATTGTTATAAATTTATTTAAAATTACTTAATATAATAGTTAATATTTTTTAAATTTTTAAATTTTTTTATTTTTTTTTACTTCATTCAGCTGCTCATTCAGCTATTCAGTTCAAAAAATCTGACTTATCCATTCAGTTCGTCTATCTTACCGATTCAGCCATTCAGACCAAAACAAACGCACTGACCGATTCAACCATTCAGATTCAGCTCCATTCAGCTCTAAACAAACACCCCCTTAGTGATAGATCAAATTTGTTAGGTTGATCTAAGCTCTTAATGTGTATCATTCTGTAAATGAATGTATAGAAAAGAAGATCAAACTTGTTAGGTTGATCTTGAGATGTAATAGATAGGCTTCGAAGAAATCGTAGTGTATCTAGCTGATCAAGATTACAGAAGCCAAGGCAGAAACGTAGAGCATCGAGGATCGTAGTGTGACTGCCTTGACGGACCTCATCGAAAATCGTAGAGTAGTCCCAACGTTTGTCGAGCCAAACTCAAAGATCGTAGTGTGCTCTCAGAAACGTAGAGTTTGCAAGATAAGCAACTCGAAGATCGTAGTGTGCAAGACTTTAAGAGAAATCGTAGTGCTCTTATTTGAGAGCATCAGACCAAGCACCAAGGTGACAAGACACCACGATGTGGATCATAGAGTATCATCTGCCTTGTGTCAGAAGCATCGAGCCCTACCTTGTGTTTGAAGACAAATTCTAACAAATGTGGAATGAGTTTTAAACGTTGAAGTCCTCATCAGCCCCAACGACACAAAAGATATCCTTAGTATGCAACAAAAGAAACGTATTCAAAAAGCTAAGGAAAGGACCATAGGACAGAGAAAAAAACATCTTTTTAGGTGTTAGGTGAGAAAACAGTCTGCTGTGTCAGTGGGCCAGAATGCAATTCAAAAGGTGTGCAGAAAAGTCTCTATCAAAGATCAGAAATGTCAAACGCATTTAATGCTTCAACAAAAGGCTTCAATGGATAGATTTCAAGGATCACATATATACAGAACATATGCAGAAGAGAAAAAAGTACAAAATGCACAAGAACACTCAACACTCAACTCTACGATCTAAGAAAAAGAGAAAGCTTGCTCAGCTACTCAGTTCTTTCGAACAAGTGCTTAACAAAGAATCGAAAAGTAGAATGACCAAGAGCTCAACAACTACTAATCAACTGAAGTAAGAGTTCCAAGTCAGAAGGACTTGAAGAGTTCTAAGTGAACTTTGAAGAACCAAGTCTGCTGGACTTGAAGAGTTCAAAAGTGAACTAAGAAGTTCCTAGATTGCTGGTATAGAAGGAATATGTGAGATTCAGAAAGTGTAAAAGACATCCTTAGTGGATTTCCTACTCGAGGAGTAGAAGAGTGGACTAGGAGCTTTAAGTGCTCTGAACCACTTAAAACGACTGTGTCTATTACATTCTTGCAATAACTGCTATAACTGTTATAACTGCCTCACTCTCATTAACTCACTATCTTAAGGGAGATTAAAATAAATATTAATTCCGTTGTGTTTTAATCATTAGCAACTAATAAGTTAAAACTAAAAGATTTTTTAAATATCTATTCAACCCCCTCCCCCTCCCCCTCTTCTAGATAACTATTGTGGCTTCGGGAACTAACACCATCCTTTCTCAACACACCATTACAATATTAGAAATTTTTATTATATAGTATTGTGAGTATTTTTCTTAAGTATAAGAATACTTTGAGTGTAACTTTTTGAGTTTGGATATTGTCCAATATTTATACTAAAACTCACAACTCATATGTTGTCGTATTTTGCACGACAATTGTATTAATGAAATTTGTATTTAGTTTCTGTATTATGTATTTGGCGATTCAGAATATGTTGTGTGGACCTATTTTGGGGGCGTAACACCCTGCAATCTACAAACAAACACAACAAAATTACTATAAGGGTAAACAATAATTTAAATGTAAAACTTGCTTTTTTTTTTCTTTTATAAATTTAGTGACAACATAAAAGAAACTTTACAAGTTTTTCATTATTTTCTTTCTTAGTAATGTACCATGGCCGCAATCTTTTCCGTCCTGCAACACTCCACCTGTCCCGAGAACATTGTCTTCCATTTCCTGTGGGCCAAATCAGACCCGGATATAAATTCCACCTTCCCTTACCTCAGCAACATAAAAGCTACAGCCATATTTTAACGAGATACAAGAGACCCTGTCATATTTTTGCTTCACATTACAGCAACATAAAAGCTATGTCCAATTCAAAGATTCAGCCCGAAAGCTCAGTCCAAGAAGACCTAGTTTGGGTCTGCACAAATGCAATCCATTTCTCACATTTGCACGATATCTTGCAGAGATGTGCAAGAAAAAGGGCAACCATGGAAGGGAAGGCTTGCCATGGCCAAATTATTGAGTTTGGGTTACAAACAGACACTTTGACATTAAACATGCTCATCAATATGTACTCAAAATGTGGCCTTGTTATTTGTGCTCGTGCAGTGTTTGATGAAATGCCTGTGAAAAGCCTCGTTTCCTGGAATACTATGATTGGTGCATATACCCAAAATGGGAACGAGGGTAAGGCTATGGAAATTTTCATGCAGATGCAAAGAGAGGCTATTCAGTTTAGTGAATTCACAGTTTCAAGTGTTCTTTGCGCTTGTGCTGCGAAATTCGCCGTGTTAGAGTGTAAACAGCTGCATGCCTTTTCCCTCAAGGCATCAATCGTGTCAAATGCATTTGTGGGTACTGCGTTGCTTGATGTTTATGCCAAATGCAACTTAGTTAAGGATTCTATCTTGGTTTTTGAATCTATGCCTGAGAAAAGTGCTGTTGCGTGGAGTTCAATGGTGGCAGGATATGTGCAAAATGAGCTGTATGAACAGGCCTTATTGTTGTTTCACAGAGCACAAACTACTGGCTTGGAACACAACCAGTATATTTTTTCGTCTGTTATCTCTGCTTGTGCAGCTTTGGCTTCTTTGATTGAAGGGAACCAGGTGCATGCAGTATTACATAAATCTGGTTACTATGCTAATGTTTTTGTGGCTTCCTCTCTCGTAGACATGCATGCAAAATGTGGAAACATAAGAGAAGCTTACTTTGTGTTTTCTAGAGCAGAAGATAAAAATGTTGTTATGTGGAATGCAATGATTTCTGGGTTTTCTAGGCACGCCCACTCTATAGAAGCAATGATATTATTTGAGAAAATGCAGCAGATTTGTTTACACCCCAATGAAGTAACTTATGTTTCTGTTTTATCTGCATGTGGACATATGGGTATGGTTGAAAAGGGAAGGAAATATTTTGACATGATGGTAAAAGAGCATCATGTTTCACCTAATGTTTTTCACTATTCATGCATGGTTGATGTTCTTGGTCGCAAAGGGTTGATAAATGAAGCCAAGGATCTGATAGATGAAATGCCATTTGATGCTACTGCTTCCATGTGGGGATCACTTTTGGCCTCATGCAGGGTCCATGGGAATGTTGAATTGGCTGAGGTTGCTGCCAAACATTTATTTGAGATTGAACCTCATAATGCAGGAAACCATGTCTTGCTTTCAAACATCTACGCTGCAGAAAAAAGATGGGAGGAAGTTGCATGGGCAAGGAAGTTTCTCAAAGACAGCGAAGCAAAGAAGGAGAGGGGCAAGAGTTGGATTGAAACTAAGGACAGGGTTCACACATTCATGGTTGGAGAGAGAAGCCATCCCAGAATTTCTGAAATTTATAGTAGATTGGAGGATTTGATAGAAGAGATGAAGAAGCAGGGGTACAGTGGTGAAACTAAACATGATCTGCATGACGTGGAAGAGTACCGAAAGCAGCAACTTCTATGGCACCACAGTGAAAAGCTAGCCCTTACGTTTGGATTAATGTCCTTGCCTTCTTGTGCTCCAATAAGGATCATGAAGAATCTCAGAATCTGTGGAGATTGCCACGTGTTTATGAAGCTTGCATCAAGTATTACCGGAAGGAAGATCATTGTTAGGGATAATAATAGGTTTCATCATTTTACAAATGGGAATTGTTCCTGTGGGGAGTTTTGGTAACTTGTTATTTTGACCTGACTTTGGTTCTTGGGGGCTTGACATACTCATGAATCATGATTACACATTCGACCACCATTTGGGGTTTTTTGGCCACATTTACCAATCAAAAGATTGTTAAAATCAGGAAGCAGTGGCGAATTTTTTATGCTGTGCTGATTATTAATTATGTCATTTGGGTACCGTTATAAAGGGGCATTGGTGCAAAATTTCTGATATGTATAGACTTTGGTTTTTGAAAAGTCTATCTTTCTCTGTCTTTCCTCAATCACTCTGCTGGTGCATATTAGGTGCAGGATTATTGAGCTAATATGAGAAAACCAAAGTCAGAGGACATTCTAATTCATGAAGATTATGCCATCATAATTAAGTTGGAATTCCTCTTGAAGTCACTGATATCAATGTAAAACTGGAGACCTGTGTAAGCTGCAACACCTCTACATCCACGTCTACAACTGCAGACCCTCGGATGCGTATGTACCCTAAACTATTCTTTACAGTTTCACATGAGGCAGCACTGCAAGTTAATTAAGCTTACATGAACTTAAATGAATGTCTAGTAGGATATGCAAAAAAAAAAATTTGTTACTGCAAACTGGCTTAGAGCCATTTTCCGCACATCATTTGGAATAAATATTTTGTTGATGAACTAACTGATCAGGCTGGTGCAATGGACACTTTGTCAACCTGTACAATGTACTCGAGTAGCAAAGGGAGGAATTTGCACACCGGAGTTTAAATCCGCCCCATTTTCCCCAAACCCTAAGCTCGAAGGAACTACCACTCTTCTTTTTCCTCCGGCTTTCATGGATCTAAGAACATATTCGATTCCTTCACACATTCCCCTACTATAAGGCCTCAACCCCATTACGATAGCTAGTGGCCTTTTCCTTTTGTCACCATCAAATGTGTCGACAAATGGTGGTGGTATTACTTTTCCGGTGCCTTGGACCACACTTCTCCTGGCCTAGGGGTAGCACCACCACCCACCCTCAACTCATAGTACCTGATATATCAGTGTAATTGTAATTGTAATTGTAGTATAGTATATGAAATGGATAGGTTGAGTATATATGAGAATTAATATGAAAAGTTTGGGATGCCTAGTTAATGTCTAAATTATATCAGTTGTACTTATTACATAATCAGTCATCATGATATGGTTAACCAATATAATGATGACAATGTAGTTTTGGTATCTCAAAATTGAGACTTCATTAGCTACCCTAGCATTATTCAATAAGTATCCATAATCGATCAACAAATCACCAATATAATGATGCCACATCAGATTTGGTACTTCACTATTGTATCCAAATACAATACAGTAGTTGGTGAGAATTTTGTACCTTATACCATTAGGCAACACTACCTCCTCTTCCTTCTCCACATCTCTACACAAAGTAAGAGTGTTAAATAATGAACTTGTTTTCTAAACTCAAGACATAATTATTGAAATTTTGCTTACATACCTAGTATTTGCTTCTTGCTTAGAGACTTCAAGCCGGGTTTTAATTTGTTCCGAAATGACACCAATGGCTAGAAATCCAGCCCATGCAAGCCCAGCACCAATCCCAAACCTTCTGGTCAAGGAGGAGGCTATCCAATCTGTGGAATCAGTTTTAGTTGAAGTGGCAGATTTTGGTTTCTGCACCTGAGCTGTGATAGGTGATGGTGGCTCGGACGATGTCGTGCTTAGCGGTTGAGCCGGAGGTGGAGTTGAAGGTGGTGGCTGTTGAGGAGGAGTTTGTGAAGATGAAGAAAAGTAGGGAGTTCTTGCAAGTGGATGAGATACAAATGGTGGAGAGCCAAAGAAGGTGGCCATATTTTTTTGGTTACAGAAAAATCCTGCTGAATTGCTGCCTTAAGTAGGCAATGGTCCCACCTTATCTTCTAAGAAATATGGCCATATGGGAATACAAAAATAAATCTTAATAGATGGAGATTCAGGTGTAAGGGATTGGGCATATATTTTATTATTAGATATGCATATTTTTATGTGTATATAATATATGTATATATATAATAAAATATTTAACAAAATAGATGTTACATGGGAAAAACAACAAACACTGTAATTTTCATATTTCTATAAACATCAAGTCTTAAACAATAACACAAATATTCGTACATAATTCAAACACAAGTTTTAAAGGATGAGAGAATTCCTAAGAATCCACGAGAATCGGAATATATAATACGGGGACATGGCATTTGCTAGGATAACGAAGAATTCCTGCTGCTTAAAAAAAGGAATAAAAAAGAAGAAAAAAATAGCATGGCTGTAAGAAACTAGCATACATTTTCTACATATTCTTAACATGTATAATCTTTCATTTAGTGCACTACTATTATTACAATAAGAACAAATATTTGGCCTTCCTGCATCTAGATATGGGCATCCTTACTACTACCGCTTAAAACTTTCAATAATATAGTTGGGAGTACACTGGAACCAGTCACAACAGCTAGTGAACTAAAATGGAAGGAGAGTAATCCAATCCAGTAAAAATAAATATATGGTGGGGTTAAATCTATTTTTCATTGTTTTTTCAAGCACCTTTAACAATTTCAATATATTTTCGCTCGTTATATTAACAGATTGTGACGAGCCATTTAATCACGAAAATGTGCTTCATTTGAAGCAACTTGAAACAATACATAGAACAAAATTCCGCCCATCTTGATTACAACAAATTCGGACGAATTTTACATGACAAATACAGGACAAATTGAGGACTGGCATAACCAAGCCAAGAACGGAGGGAAAAGAATCGCAGAAAGAATCACAATCAAGTCAAATATCAAGTATGTGTTCATCAGAGTCTTCAAGCAATCATTTTTCTTACATTTGTCGGCAATCCCATGCTTGCCTCTATTGCAAGGCGTTCCAATGGGTCATGATCTCGTTTGCTTTCCTCATTGGCTCATTCGACTGTTTTTGAAGGTTGACCCTTATCTTGCCCGCTACTTGCTGACATAGGGGGTCTAGGGACTTGTGAACTGGTGATAGGCTTTTGGAGTGGCTTCAGTGCAGCCATGATTTCATCAAATGAAGGCCGTAATCTTGGATCACTAGAATGTTAGTCGAATAAAATGTTAGAATTCCATCTTTTATTAGCACGCGTAGAACTACATTCTGTACAGAGTGTAACATGAACGGATTTATGAAATTGCAAATTTGCATCTTAAATGGATCATTAGATGAACGCATGGAATCCCTAATTGAGGATTTCAAATATGCATAGCTGGTAAAAAAATGTTGATGATTTATTCACAAGGGAGATCATAATTAAGAAAAAACAATTCAAAAAAAAATCACCAAGTTTCCTTGGGTATCTTGTCCTGCTCTCTACTCATTTCCTTACCAAATTGAAGTTTTACATAATTTAAACTCAATGGAATTGCCAAGATTCTTTCATGACAAGCACGGTTGTCAAGACTTCATTCCAGCTTATGAGACTTTTTTCTTATTTAAGCAAAATATTTCCTTTTCGGACTGATTTTAAGCAAGAAACTGAAGATGCCAAAATATGAATCTGATTTTGAAACGTTGGGTTTCTGTAAAGACAATTTCTTCTTCCTCTCCTCTCCCCCCCCCCGGGGGGGGGGGGGGATTAATAAAAATGAGAACATATTATTTTGATTTTGGACCGACATTTTTTTTACTGTTCCTTTCTGCCAATAAGTCCAGTGGTTAGATTCATCGATCTACTGAATTTGTTCTACAACTAGCAACACCAACTCACAAAGAATCTTAATTAGAGTTAAGGAAGCATGAAGTTTAATATCTACTTACGTTTGCCAGCATTTGGTGATTATATCTGCAATAATAGGATCCATATCATCTGGAAAGTCAAGACGGCGATGCTGAAATCCAACGGCCCCAACAACTTGCATTGGGTTCATTCCTCCCCATGGTTGTTGCAACGTACAAAGCTCCCATAATATTACACCGTAGCTAAAAACATCACACCTACATCACATCATTTAAAATTTTAAGTCAGGACAGTCCACAAAATAAATGAATAAAGCAAATACCAGTGGCATACTGGCATATGGTTAATATTACTCCCTCCATTCCCTTCCCTTCCCACTTTGAATGGCATGATTAATCTCATGTTTGTGTCACGGATTTTGAGACATTCAAACACCAAATTTTTAAACAATATATTTTAACATTGTTTTCTCTACATTATTGCTTCACATCTGAAATACAATATTTTAATAAAAGAAAAACTGAAAACTGTGTGTCCCAGAATACAAGAATATAAGACCAATATTGACTTTCTAAAAGTCAATTTAAAACATTTTCAAATTCAAAATGATATGAATCCTTTTCATTTTTGTCAATACAATTATGAATATAATAAACTATCTGAAAAGTAATGTAATTATCAGATTTATTGTTTTCAAAACTTAAATGAATCAATGTCAATATTAAAGTTGAATACTTATCTTATATTTAGGAATGGAGGGAGACGGTCCTCTTAAACTTCGTACCACAAACACGGTTTCTAACCATGCCATTTAAAATAGAATGGGGGGAGTACTATATTCTAATTTATTTTCAAGAAACAAATGAAAGAAAAAGGGGTAAAAAATATACTTCTCATCTGACGGTTCATTTCTTAGCACCTCCGGAGCCATCCACTCTGCCTGGAGAAATTATCATAGGATTATGAAGACAATGGAATAAGTGTTGAACAGCGTCATGACAACATGTATAGTTATCATCAAAAACTTTTTAAAACATAGTAGTCTAGGGTCGATTTCACTTTAAAAATCACTACTTTTCTTCTCAGTTGAATCCTTCATGGCAACAGCTGTCAGAATTTTGAATGTCTCGAGAGTCATGCGACTTGTGATAAAGTTCATTTATGTTATTCACACATTTATCAATGAGCTAGATATGTACTAAATCGAGCCAATTCTGTATAGCAATCTCCAACGTCTCTGTCTTTATCTCTCTCACTTACACGCGCAAACAACCAATTGACACTCTGAATTAATGTGTTAATATATCATACTCATGCGTATAGTCAATGATCATATACATAGAACTCAAAAAGAGAAGCAGGGCATAAAATGAGGTCCGTAAACCATGTTCACGGGGAGTGTTTATTTTTTCTTTTCTAGATAAAGATGAAGAATTTAATTAGGGGGGTGGGGGGCAGTGTTTATATTTTCACTCTCTACCCCTAGGCCATCATGGGAGACCGTTGCCAATTGTACAACCATAACTATCTGTCACCAGCTACCTCAAGGAAACAACTATTTCGTAACAAATGGACTTATCAGAGAGAAAAAAACATATTCAACTAATTGCAATCCATGAGTGAGAGAACTCTCTCAACCATCTTGCTCCGCCAACAAAACCCCCGTGAAACCATTCCCTATCCATTGATCACAATAGACATTATTATTTCAAATATCATCAAAACAATTTATATGTTACATATTATACACACCCAACTCCATATATATAGAGAGAAATAGTGATAAGATCTATAGATAAAAAATCTCTCTAGATAAGATACAATATATCTTGCATATTGACTAATATGAGATATGTGTATATTCTCTCTATAGTTCATAGTTGTTAAGTCGTCGTCGTCTAGACGTCGACTAGTCGTCCAGGCGATGAAAAAATGATACGGTGATGGGCGCCTTGAGGTGGAGCTGCTAAGGCGTGCGCCTTGGGACGCCTTGGCGACGCCTTGAGATGCCATGATGCACGCCTTAGCAGCTCTGGCTCAATCAAAGTATTTTACAGTTCTGATCCATTAACCCATGACCCATCGATTAAAAACCAGGGAGAAAGGAAATAAAATCCTAAAAAACTTAATAGTAATCGGATTTGACACATCTTTATCAGACTACATATTTGTGATGGATGGTTGCAACTTTATTTTCTATGTGGTGTTTGTTGAATTCTTCATTTCTTTTACTAATTTTTAATATCAAGTGTTTTGTTTTTAGATTGTTATTACTAAGTATTTACATAATTATGTCTTTAATGTTATTCCATAGTGTTATGTTTTGAGTTTTAATGTATATGAAATTTTATTGCCAATATACTTGTCAAGTAAAATAAATAATATATAAATTGCACATTGTAAACGACTTGTTGCCATGGCGGTCGCCTTGTCGCCTAGGCGTCCAGGCAGTCGGCTACCGCAATGACTCTCCGTGGCGCCGTGACAACTATACTATAATTACCTCATCAACTGTATATTGTCCTGTAACTTGGACAGCAAACATGGTGAGGCAGTGGTGGTGACTTGGCAGAGGAAATAAGCCAATGGTGGTGTCCAAGAGAGACGTGCATAATATATACAAACAGACACACATATATATATGTACCACATATACACAAAAGTGCTTAATTTATAAGTTTCCGACTCCTACATAATCTTTATCAGCAAACTGTTATTATTTATTAGTGCAAAATTCTAAGAGGCACCGATACAAGGATGAAAAGTAACTGTGAAAGTATGAATTTTTACAGTTCAAATCTGAACCAGAAGGACTAGATTGATCCCAACCAAATTATGATAGAAAGTTAAATTGACACAAATATTTATCTGGGGAACAAATATTTAATCGAAACTAATGCATAAACTTAAAAGCATCAGATATAGCTGGAACAAACATCAAAAGAAATAAGCAAATAATCTACTCTAGACATTTTACTTGGTGTTTCTTTGAGCTGCAAATCCAGTGAAAATGATTCAAAAGCTACAGTTTCTACAGGAAAATTAATCAGGCAACTAAGCTGTACTTGTACTGTCACAAACTCACTAGTCACTATGTTATACTCCCTCCGTTCCGAATTATAAGATCAATATTCACTTTCTAATAGTCAATTTGTGACATTTTTAATTTTAAAATTGACATGATTCATTTAAGTATTGAAAACAATAAATCTTATAATTAGTAGTACTTGTTAAGGTAGTTTATGATATTCATAATTGTATTGACATAAACTAAATGAATTCATATTAATTTTGAGTTTGAAAATGTTTGAAACCGACTTTATAAAAAGTCAATATTGATCTTATAATTTGGAATTGAGGTAGTATTATTATCCTATTGTCCACTAAGAATGCCTTAAAATTATACACCCGTCAGGATAACTATTAGAAATGAGGTCACTCATGACTCACCACATTTTGAATTTCAACTTTTAATCTAATTGAAAGCTTTATATCCAGGATGCCAGTCCCACAGATTCAAGTGAGCCATTAAATCCCAATTCTCTTCTCAAAGTAGAGGTGAAAGTATGAAGTTTAACTGTTCAAATTTGAACCAGAAGGACTGGATTGATCCCGACCAAAATATGAGGAAAAAAACTGAAACTGACCCAAAAATTTATCTGGGGAACAAATATTTAATTGAGACTAATGCATAAACTTAGAAGTATCAGATATAGCTGCAACAAACATCAAAGAAATATCATAAGCAAATAATCTGCCCTAAACATTGTACTTGGTGTTTCTTTTAACTGCAAATCCAGTGAAAATGATTCGAAAGCTACAGTTTCTTCAGGAAAATTAATCAGGCAACTAAGCTGTACTTGTACTATCACAAACTCACCATGTCACATTATTATTCTCTAAGTCTCATTATGTTATGATATTATCCTATTGTCCAGTAAGAAGTGCCTTAAATAATACACCCGTCAGGATAACCATTAACAAAGAGGTAACTCAGCACACTTTCTCTAAATTTCAACTTTTAATCTAATTGAAAGCTTTATATCCAGGATGCCAGTCCCACAGATTCAAGTGAACCATTGAATCCCAATTATCTTCTGATAAACGTCAGCACTCTTACAAAACATTGAAGTCATAGTCATTTATTCTAATCTATATAAAATCATAAAAGAGGACATCCTTGTTTAAAATAGACCACTCTCATGATATATTGAGCATGAAAAATTAGCAAAGAGAAATGACATGTCTTTGATCTTTTATATGAAACCATCTTTTAAAGTCGAGCAATTCATAAAGTTCTTATTTAGCAGCAGCTTTAGTCATTGCATTTCATTCTATCTACTAAATCATTTCATTAGTAAAAAAAAATGTTAACACATACATGCAGGGTCCGTATGTCAACCACATTTTTTGTCATATATATATCAAGTGAATTTTGTTTGCATTTTCACATATATTTGTAATAATAAATTTATAATTCTTTAAACAACTCACTCAGATTTGGAAATGGACAAGTTTAACTTTTGATATTGTACTTGGAATATCAATTTTCACAAATATCAGTTTCAAAGATGAGGCATTACAAACGAGACAAGCAAGACATCAAATCCAACTAAAAATTCCCTATAAGAAGGCAAACATATTGTAAATATGATGTTATCTGTAAACTATGGATCACAGCAACCACCTTGTTCAGGAGAAACTTGGCAACCAAAACATCTCCAAAGGCCAGGGTACTAGGACCAACAGCACTGTGGTATCTTCTACAGAAAGGGCTGATAATAAAATGATGCAACAAAGATTAGCCAATTCCCAGTATTGTAGCATTACTCTTCCATTTAGGAAAGGCGTCAGACAAGATAAAACAACCAAAAGGCAGCCAGTTGGAGGGACCAGAGTGTTAGCAAAAATGAAATATGAAAGCTAAAGGCATTGCCTTCAAAAATAAAATATAAAGGTCATAGGGTAGAGCATTATACAGCATTGAAGCAAATTACTTTCTGGCCAATGTATGTCGCATTTAGTAAGACAGAGAAGACCACATATGAACAAGCAATCTAGATTAAAAGAAACAAATATGGTTAAGTGATATAAGTATATGTAAATAATATAATAAAATCAAGTAAAATAAGACTAACATGATGGCTGCAGCAGCAGGAAGAAAGCTATAGAACAAATTGGCAAATACAGCTTACCGTCCCTGCAGTTGACCTTGAAGAAAGAAATGTGCTATTCTTCATTCTTGATAGCCCAAAATCGCATACCTAGTGACAGGTACGCATGCTGATCATAAGGGATTAGGTTTGAAAAATAACATTAAATACCATTCAACACTCTTGGCTATCAGGTAAGAATGTCACCTTCACGACCCAATTCTTATCTACAAGAAGATTTGGAGATTTCAAATCACGATGAACTATTAATGGTGTACAATTGTGCAAATAATTCATCCCCCTAGCCTGAAAATTTAATTTAATAAGAGAACATATGATAGTTCACCAACAGACCAAAACCTTCAAACTTATTTTGAAAATAAATTAGGAAAAGCGAGAGCATACAGCATCAAGGGCCATCCTCAAACGCCTCCGTACATCTAATTGATTGTTGGGTCGGTGAAGTAGCCTATACAAACTACCTCTGCACAACAAAACAAATGTTTCAAACTTTCACAGCAGGAAAAAATAATACTCCCTCCGTCCCACGATAAAAGTCCTGGTGGACTTTTCACGCATATTAAGAAGAAGAATAAAATGACAAAATTACCCATAATAATGTCATTAAATATGGAGAGAGAATTAGAATAAGAAAAGTATGAGATATTTAATGCTACGGGCATAATAGAAAAAAATGTGTAAAAGTTTGGTTATTAAAAGAAAGAGGACATTTAACATGGGACAACCCAAAATAGTAATAAGGACTTTTATCCTGGGACGGAGGGAGTAATAATTTTTTAAAAAGAAACTATAAATAATTTTACCAATAAGGCTTTTAACACAGTGATAAGGAAATCTTTTAACAGTTATAGTCATCAACAAATTGGAAACTGGATTACGTCCATAGTTTTAAGGTACAAAATCTGAAGTATATGAAATCTAGTAAAACATAGGCCAAGTAAAAGGGTAACCTTCCAAGTTAATGAGGATATAAAAAACATAGCATCAGACAAAGTTCATTTATGTCCAAAAGTTCCTTTTCAATTTTATACCAACATACACCCACTGCCCTCTTTTTGCCTTTGCAAAGCCAACCGTCACATTATCTGGTGTAAAACAGCTATGAAAATAATTTTCCATGGATGCAATCCACTCAAGGAAAGTCATTTGATCACTCACCGCAAAAATCATTAGTCTCACTGTAAGCCCTTTTTTATCATTGTGAATATCCTTCAAGGGCTTCAATCATGAGTTGTATAGATGCAAGTTTGTAGTGATGGTTTCTCTTCTAAATTGGTTTGTATACCAATTGGTGATTCATAAATGGGTCCAGATTTACACGGGGTCTAAAAAAAAGTTTTTGTATTACTAGGTGAAGCTTGTAAACTGCCATTAAAACCTTTGGGGAGGGGTGGATAAGCGTTTACTGGACTGGATTTATCCGCTTACTTTCCAAAACACCCCACTTCTTTGAATTTACTTTTCTTTGAGCCTTTAATGGGATGGACACATTGACTACTAATGAAAGAGGCAAGGCTATCCTTTTACACGAGATTAACAAAAGGAGAAAAAGATCGGCTGAACAAGTAGGTCATCATTGTATGTATCTTACAAATATCAGATTTGAAAAGCAGGAATAGTATGATGACAGTGATGATAAGAGCTGGAGTGATTCATCACATGGCATCTACTAATTCCTTTCTGCTGTATCCAGCTTCATAGAAGTTATCATGTTACTCTGAGATATTTAAGGTCTTTAATAGTATTTCAAATATGAATGTATGATTCATGTTACATTATAGTGCTATTATCTACTTCTTTAATTTCTTATGTCATGCTACTTGCTCTAGATGCTACCCATTATGCAATCATGTTCAGTTGACTTTAATTAGTAGGTTTAAACTGCTTTAGAATGTCTACTTTAATTTTTGTAGTATCTTGATCTTTTTCCCTAAATTTATGCTATTCATAGTTTGAAATTTACTAAAGTTACGAAGATTACCATTTCTATTTAAGAATCTCATCTCTACCAAGATTTTTTATTCTGATTTCTGAAGCCGATAAACACAAGATCAAACAATGGGCTGGGTTGGATGCTATTCTGAAGCAAGTCAAGGAAAGTAAGTCTGCTAGTTCGAAAGGGCTTGCTAAGAAAAGGCAGCTAGGCTCAGTCTTTTTCGCCACATTATGGCTATGGGATTGAACCCAATTTTACCAAAACACCCATCTCAGACCCTTGCTCATCTTTTCCAATATTAAAAGTTTAAGCCTTGTGCTTCATAAGGGAAAATGCTTCCTCTTATAATGTTCATATAGCGTTGCTCAAATCAAAATAGGGTAAAGAACTGATCTTCTCATATCAAATAATGAGTATGAAATCAAGGTATGCAATAATCTTAGATGATGTCTTACCAATATGGTTATATGGTTCAGCAAAATTTGAATATTTGCATTACTGATGTTAACATGAGATGAATAAGAATATGTACTTTGACATACCTAGGAAGAAATTCGGTAACAATTGAAAGATTTGGAACACGAGTAACAGCCCCCATGAAGAGAACAACATTGGGATGTCTAACTTTTTTCATGATCCAGACCTTGCAAGCCAAAAAAGAAAACATTAATTTTCCATTTCATAGTCTCTAAATAAGTGTCAACATATAAATCCACTATATGTGGATCAATAAATCAAGGTGCCCAAACAAGTTGAAGAGTGGAAAAATTGGGGTGTGAAATAATGTGGCACCCATACTTCTTTAAAAAAAAACTATTTTGTTGAAGAAATCTGGAGCAAGAAATGCAGAAACAGAACTGTTTCTCAACCATCAATGACCACAATCATGTTTCACGTTCATTGAAATCCCCTTGTATGAGTAACCTAGATAGAGTTCCAAATTCATCCAGTGTCCAAAAGTATGGGGATCAAGCATGGTACATGGGGACACCTATATGTTACATTGTAACAGGATTTTACCTCAAGAATCTTCCAAAACTCAATGTACATTAGTAGCACATTTGATAACCTAAATATAACACCTACCAAGCTTTACATGTTATCAAGCATTATGCAACATAATTTTTTAAAATATTTTTTGGATAATTACTATGCAAAATAATATATACAGATTTACATCTTAACCACATTATCTGATAGATTATACAGATATCTATAATATATAGCATCTGCATAATACAAACAACTCTTTATCAATGTTCTAAAAGGCGCTAGGCGGGAGGCCGAGGGGGGCCTAGTGCCTAGGGGGCCTAGGCGGGATTTTTTATCTTAAGCCAATTTTAATATTTTATCTTACATTTATCCAAACAAAACAATAATATAAAGCAAAACAATTTACAATAAAGATAATAAAGTTGTTTAAAGTTCAAACACATATCCATATTGCTAATGTCAAAGTTCAAACACAAACATGCAATTGTTCAAAATTCAAACATATTTTTAACGTATTAGTTTTATTCATAAACAAGATTGCTATTAAATAATTAAATTTAAAATTTCAAGAATTTAATTCAATTTTAAAACTTAAGAAACTAAACATAAATTTAAGAATTATATTGAATTAAACTAAATATTACAAATGTATCAACATTTATATAATTTGAAGTTGGTACAAGTTCAAAAAATTACAACTATATTAAAATTATCCATTTTGACTTGATATTGTTCACTTCTTGTTGTGATTTGATATGCTACAACATGTATTATGAATATGGTAAATCATTAGAAAAATAAATATATTAAGATCTGGTTTGGGTAGTTATAAAATAAAAAAACCTCTCCACCTAGGCCCTACCTAGGTCCCGTCTAATTTTCTGGAGGGATTTTTTTGCCGCCTAGGTTTGGCGCCAAGGGAGCCTAGCGCCTAGGCGGGGCGCCAAGGGAGAGCCTAGCGCCTAGGCGGGGATTTTTAGAACATTGCTCTTTATTCAACTACACATGTTTCCTTAGGAGTTCGTAATATTGATTGTATAAATCAACCTAAGAAATAAATAAATAATGCCTAAAGATTTGTGTTTCTTACACATCTCTGATTTGTAGGTCACAACATAACATTATTAGAAGCATTCCATGTAAATAACACAATGGCAAAGGGATCCTAGTTGCCAGATTTATCGTATAAAGTCTATTTGGGCTTTGGTCATGAGGTTTTTTGGGGCTGTATGTCAAACAAGGGTGAGATTGTACCTCACTTTTGAATTCTTCAAGCGATTCACCAGTAATATCTTGGTTTAGGAACTTCTTGACAGCAACTTCCTAAAAGTCAGAAGAGTAGAAGTAAGGTCCTAATATGCCAAAAACGCAAGATAATAAAAGTAACATATACACAAGAAGTAAAAAATCAAGGAAAACAACACCAAAACAAATAGTAATTATTAATTCGAAATTAGACTTGAGCAACAAAATATAAAGCTAAATATAAGTCAACTTATTTTCAGCAATAAAATATTTTCAGCACCATGATCGTTCAAGTAATGTAGAATAAGTGATAGAGGAAAAGACAATGGAAAAATAATGATGAAAAAAGTAGATTGAAGAAGGAAAAACATAATAACTTCTGACATTTCTCTAAAACCCAATCTAGCTTTCCAATCTGAATAAGCAGTTTAAATGTGGAAAAATAAACCTTACACTTTGATTTTCGAACAGTCATTATTGATAATGTTAAAGAATCAGAAAGTTGAGAAATCGAAAGTAAAATATTAAATCAGTTTCAGACTATAGCCTTAGTAGGAAACAAAGATATATGAACTTACAGTTCCATGCCAGTCTCCACGATAGACCTCCCCATAGGATCCTAAACCCAAAAAAAATACCAAACAAATGAAACTAAACTGTAACAGCATAGAGTTCAAATACACAAAAACTATGTATGTGCAGGTTAGTACCAAGTCCGATACGCTCTCCCAAGGTGATATCCTCCCAGGGAATCTCGCAGTCTGATACTTCATCAAGGGAGGTGTCAGATTTTGTGCTATCATTACCTGTAGACCTATCTGATATTCTCTCACCTTCAGGATTACCCTGCGCGGCATCGGGCGTTTGGTCACCACTACCCCTAGGATCATAAACAGAGGCATCTACATCACTTCTTGCACGGCCCAATTGGTTGAAGATGGCAGCAGCAGCAGCACCTGGTGAATAAGCATCCAAGTTCTCATACTGCCTGCCAACAGCTGCAGTCGTTGCTACCACAGCTGCAGCTGTAGCAGTGGCGGCAGCAGCTACAGGAAGTTCAAGATTTGAATCAATATTTGTCCTTGCTGCAGCAACTACCATTGAAGATGCCACAACAGCTGCTGCCGCTGCTGCTGCTGCAACAGGAACATTTCTCGCGTATTTTACTGGAGCTACGTCAGACTGTGACAAAACCCGCTCTCCTATTACTTTGGAATCTGACCGATCTTCTGGTTGTCCATAATGACCTCCTTTCGAATGTGCACCATGATAAGGCAGACGAGGCAAAAAGAGAGCTTGACCAAGATCACCTTGACACTTGGTTCTCAAGGTGCTATCTCTCTTTCTATTCCTTTCTCCATCTTCAGATGGGGACTTGGGCTCAGCTGTTTCTATATTTAACTGCTCCTGATATATTTCAGTAAATAGATTTGGAGGAGCAACAACACCACTTTCAAGTAACACGTCATGAAGTTTCTGAGCCAACTGTGGATTTTCCTTGGCAGCATCAATCATGTATTGTGAAACATCCTTCACCTTCATTTTCCGTGCTGCTGGGGAGCTAACACCTTCAGTCCATGAAGGCGATCTTGCAAGCATGCGAGACTGATTAGGCCTGTAAGAAATTTCCCAATCCGTCTCCTTCTTTACATTTCCAGGACTTCTAGGTGATGACTTCTTGGACCCTTCCTCAACTTTACTATGTAGTAATAAATCTGCAGATGACATAAGTTCACTTCTTTCATCTGGTTTGTTCCCTGCAGCATTGAGATTACTAGACCTGGATCTATTCTCTGGTGTCTGCCATTCTGACTGTTCCTCATATGAAATACTAACCCCACTACTTGAGGAAGCTATAAGAGAGGAGTCTACAGCCGAAGGGGCAATAGGAAAAAAGGACTTTTCATACTCAATATGTGATCCTGCAGTATCAGATGGAATAAGTGTGCCAGGGTCCGCCATTAAATCAACAATGTATTCCCTGGATCCACATCAGCCACTGTTTCAGAAGAAAAAATGCTATACATCCAAAATAAGGTATATCATACTTAGAATACAGATATTCAAATAATGAGATCAATCAAAAAATCTCCCTCATGAATTAACAACTGCAAGAACTAAAACCCTCCTAAAAAGGATAAACACTTGTGTGAAGCAATTCTAAGGAGATTTAATTTATTTAATAACTTCAATCAACAATGCCTAATACTGCTCCCTCAGTTAAGAGTCGTAATTATTCTTCTGACTACTAGCCTGCTGTCATTTCATTTTTCAAGGAATCTTTATTAAAATTGAGGGTTGCTATATATGACAAGAAGTTTATGTCAATATCAGAATCTGACCCACGGTAGCATGTGGATACATGAGATGGGAGGTAGTACCACATATTACTGCTCTATTTTAATGCTTTCAATTTTGCGTTAGTCGCAATCCACATTCGACATGAAATTAGTTGAGATATAAATCACTTTCCTTAAAAAAATTACATTGTTTTACTAATATGTGGACAAAGCATGTACCAATTTATAACCAGCAAGCGACATTATATGGTAGAAACTCATTATATATGATGAATGACAAAACAATAAAACTATGGACAATATAAGAACATAATTAATCCTGATTTGCTGGTATCTGGAAAAGGTAAAAATAAATAGTAATAACCTTGCATCATGAATCCTTACGAAGTTCATTGTCACGTCATCAGAACCAATATATTGCTGTCCTTTCACTAACCGGCAAGGGATGCCAACGCTATCAGCCAAGACCTATAAAACATTCAAATCAAAGAGGCCATTTCAAGCTATAACTCACATTTCAAACTGTTGACTAATAACGAGAAGGATAAAATAAAAAAACTATGTAAACGAATGTATTCAGGCTTATTATATAAAATGCATGAAAATGCTTCACAGCATGAAGAGGGGCTAAGAGAGTAAAAGTATATCAAGGAATCACATTATCAAGAATTAGGATGAGCTATCAAACAGCTTCAAATTATAAATATTAATTGATCAAGGAGACTTAAGAAATCTTATATGAAGGACTTTCACCCCAAGAAAGGTAGGATTCTAGAGAACAGAAAATACCTACTGAAAGTTTATAATCTACTGCAAGACATGCACTGACAAGGAAACGAAACCAATAAAATATGATTGAACCTTCACAAAAACATACAACCTTTATCCCATGATATGTCCTCCATTGACTTTTATGGTCAATTGACCATTTTTTTAAATCAATAAACTGCATTATTTATTTATTTTGGTTATCAAAAACTTATCAGAAAAACCTTCTGCCACTACCTTCTTTTAGTGTACACTAGAACCCCAACTTTTTAGATATACTCGGAGAAACTATGACCATGGGCGTAACTAGGGGGGGTCATATGATATTTGTTATGAGATGGGATTAATTTATTTACTTTTTTATGTCTTTCCACTTATAATAAATTAACAATATTACTATAAGATAAAATAATGTTAAATAAGTTTGATAATTAATTAATTAATATTACACTCATTTGTTTTACTGACTTAATCATACATTGGTATTAATTTTTTTGTAAATGAGAATAACTTGATTTATTTTCTTGTTTTGAGTGGCTACTCTCAGTTGTCTCTAAAGAAAATGATCAAAACCACAATATAAGGTTTTGAATAAATAATATTATAATTTGTAATTTATCTATAAAAGTAGCAAATCAGTTGACTAAAAAATTCAAAATCTCATTAATAGTCTCATAGTTCGGGGGAAATTAATATATATATATATATATATACACATTTAAAGTTATTAGACTCACAACTCATAGGTTTACAATGGTTGGAATAGGATGTTGTGAAATGCTATAATTGGGCAAAATAAATTGAAAGAAGCACAACAAGCCTCAATAAATAATTTTTTTATTGATGTATTTTGATCCCCCTCTAAAAATATTCTGGTTCCGCCACTGACTATGACCATAATAAATAACATAATATACTAATCCCAAGGTTTGTGTAAATCCAAAATTGAAATATCTTCTTTTCTAGCCAAGAATCCTAGCCTCCATTTTAGATCTGGGGAGGGCTCTACTATTTTTGGAGAGACCCTCCCCTAGATCTCTTTTCTTTTACTCTTTATTACCTAATAATTATTTATTCTCCATTCTTGTAAAGCTTTTTTTCCCCTTTTTATGGGAGTTGTTTTCTTATGGGATTCGTTTTCTCCATAAGATTATTGATTTCTTTCTTTTTGTGGGAGAATATCATTATCATCTCTTGTGAGATATTTCTTTCTCTACTTTGAAATTATTTTCTCATTTGTGAGAATTTTTTTAAATGCATAGATTGATGACAATAGGTTTTTTCAAATTTGAATGAGTTTATAATTTCATTGCTCGTGTTGAAGAACGGCTCAGACATGTATATTATATCCTTATAATTGGAATATGACTTTTTTCAAGAATATTTGTGGTGTTCACTAGTTGTTGCTATGATTGGCCATCTTCCTAATTATCTATTATTTGTTTAAAAGGATTACCATTTGAAGTCTTTCAATTGTAATCTTTTCATCTTTTGTAACAGATTAATAATTTTAATATATTTAGTCTTTTGGACTGTTTGATCAAAAAAAATACTCAAGGTTTGGGCTTTTGAAAATCTAATGTATGTGTTCAATTATGAATTTTAAAAATTGACCATAAAAGTCGATAAACAACATTTATGGCAAAATGATAAATACCCCATTTTAGTTGGCAGCTTTTAAGCATTAGGCAACTAGACTTTAAAAATATGCAATTAGCTAGTTGAATTACTTAAAATTTTGTAATTGAACCATTCTGTCACTGTTAATTTTTACCTATCTGTCTGTGCAAACAAAATGAAGAAAATGAAAACATTACTTAGGTGGAAAAAATATAATAAAAAACTGGAAAATAAATAAATGAAGAAATCAAAAAATTAACTGTTGCAAAGGAATAATAAAAAGGCTTGAAAAAAGTTACTGCTAATCTGGGTTTCTTCTAGTTCTGTCATCCTGGTTTTCCTTCTCCATCTGAATTCTTCTTCTTCGTATTCTTCATTTGGGTTTTTCTTCTTCCTCATATGGATCAAAATTTTAATTTCTTTTTACTATCCCTTTCCTTATATGTATACATAGCATATATTTTGCTTGGCCTCCAAAGAAATCATGTAACTTGATGGGTGCTTATGGATCTATGGTTGGGGCTTTGATTGAAACCGTAATTTTATTGAATATGGAGGAATCGGTGGTCAACAAGGGAGTGCAGAGATTTGAGTGTAATGGTGATTTGAAGCAATTTCTAGGGTTTCCCACCATCCACCATCCGATTCCGCCATTTTCCGCTACCCTCTGTAGATCAATTGCTTTGTTTATGATGTGAGAATCTAATATGTATGTGTGTGTGTATATATATATATATATATACAAGTATCGAGTGTGTACATACATATGGATAGAGAGAGAAAAGTAAAGAAAATTAAAATTCTTCAAGTGGGTCTTCTTCACTTCTTTTATATAGGTTCTTCTTCACTCCTTTCTTCATCTGAGTTCTTCATCACTCCTTTTGTTTTGGCCGCATCAAAATATTGTTTTTTTTATCTTTCTTTTTTTTGGCTACCATGTATAAAAATATTTGAACCAATTTAATAGACATCCAATTAATTTGAAGTAATGGTGCAATTACAAAATTTAAATTAGTTTAGTTGGCTAATTGCATATTTTTAAAGTTTAGTGACCAATGTTTAAAAGATGTCAACTACAATGGGATATTTACCATTTCTGCCCAACATTTATCGTAGAACGGAGGTAGTATTAAGTTTCAAAACTTCACAATTTGGTGAAGGTGAGATATATATTCTCTCACCACAAATTTAATTTTCTTATCCAAATTTTGAATTAAGGGATGGTGGGATGAGTGCCACTTTGACAAATGGAAGGATTTGTCTTGTTGAAGAAGTTTGTTAGGTTGAAGGAGTGGAATAAGGAGGTATTTGGGAAATTAAGGGTAAGGAAAGATATGATACTAGGGGATGTCGTGCAAGATTGAGGATGATGTTCTTTCTTTTGTATGCTATCTTGGTCGGGTGTGAGGTTGAGTATTTACCAATGACTTATTTTTAGGTGTCCCTTCAAGGGTAGTCCAAGATCTAAGTCTTTTTGGGATCCGATAGTTAAGTTGGTGGGTAGGAGAGTTGACTACTGGAAAGGGGCTTACTTCAGTCTTTTGTATCTCTCATTGTTTAAGATCCTGTTGGAGGTGGCTCAGTCGCTTAAGCATGTTATGTGCAAGCAACTAAACGTTTACATCTTGGGATACTGAAGATAGGAAAGATCATTTGGTGGATTGGAATTTTGTGTTCCATTCTAGAGAGAAGGGGATTTAGGCCTTGGGAACGTGGTATTAAGATCTAGTGGACAAATGGCCATCTCACTTTCCTTTGTAACCTGACTCTTGTTTAGAAGAAGGTGCTGAATTACAAATCCATGTCCTTTTGTAACTCATTCCATTCCTTGGAAATTCATTTCTCAAGAGTACATTTCCGTGTTCGACTTAGAGTTCTTAATGGCACGCATATTTAGAGATGCTCAACTCTCTTTAACCTTTCCTCGTCTTTTACCTCACATCCTAGTAAAATTCTCCCATTTCTAACTTCTATATTAAGGAGGGTAAGATAGTTTCTTGGAATTTCCATTTTTATAAAAATTTAAATTATTGGGAAAAAAAGGAATTCTCTTTATTTATTCAACTTTTTAATTCAGCCACAATTTCTCACTCCCTAGATGGCGTGTTTGTTGTATTGATACCTCAAAGATCAAGAACGTTTATTTGCGTCATTTTCCTCAACTTCTTATAATTGCAAGGCAAAGGTTGAAGATTTCTGTATTATTTAATCCTTAGTAGGCTCAGCAAATAAAAGGACTAGGCCTTAAAAATATTTATCTCTAGATGTGTATTAATTTATATGCAGGAAGGTGAGTCTTATTCACAAATGTTTGTTCACTGTCCAATTACTTGGAGGTTTTTGTTTGGCGTGTTGGGTGAGTGCTGGATATGTCTGTCTTCAAAATGAAAGACTATATGCTGAGAAGTATTATGTTTTTGAAGGAGGAGGAAAATCTTACTCCTTCGAAGAGTTTAGTAGAACTACAATGCAGACGGAGGATAACAAGTTCACCCAAAAGGAAATACAATAGGAAACAAGGAAACACATGAAATAATCCCGGAGTCAATGGATCACAAGCTCTTTAGACCCTATGCAAGTTCTAATAAAAGATCCTCAAAAAACATTGTGGAAAAATCCCAAAGAGATGCACAGGAAGACACTCTATCCCAAAGAAAACCAACATTCATCGCCTGCCCACAGAAAATCCTTACTTTCCTCCGTGACTCTGTCTATACACCCCACAGAATGGCCAAACAGGTGCACTTCCACAAAATTATACTATCTATCCCTTCCTTCAAACCCCCTAAAATTGCAGAGAAGAAGGTCCTCCACATTGGGACGACAACGAAAAACCCAACATTAGTCCACTACACCAAATAAAAAGCACCAAAGATAACAAACCATCGGTCAATGAATAAACAAAAAAGAATGGGAATCAATATACTTCATACACATAACACACATCTGAAGATAAAGATTTGTAAAAACTACATGCCTGACGCATTTCATTAGTGTTAAGCCTACCAAGGGTCAAATACCAAACAAAAGCTTTAATGTTAGAGGTTATCCAACAATGGCCAAAATAAACAAAAAAAAGATTGACAAGAGAAGGTCCCTGAGGGATCAAGGGACCAAATACATTCATCCAAGGACTGAGAAATAGAGATGGAATTAAGAAGGTTAAGTAGAAAAGGGAACCTCAACCTCTCTGACATTCACATTATGAAAAAAGTAAGATATTCCAGGAAGTGTCACTGTTATTTAACCCTAATAGATTGTGTTAGTTTACATATTTAAATTTGATGATGAATAAGCTTAATGTATATTTGTACCATTATGATTTGTACGGTCCATATAAAGATTTGACTAAATGTACAAGGACTTATATTAGAAAGATCAAAAAATGTAAATGTTAGGTTGATCTTGAAGATGCTGTCTTGATGTATAGTTGATAGGTTTTTGAATATTCGTAAAGATCCTCTGCTATTTTGAAAGAAAGAACGCAAAGTAAGTACAAGATCGCAACACATAAAGTGGATCGCAAAACTACTTGGAGCTATCGTAAAGTTCACTTCAAATCATAAAGCTACTTTAGTTCGTAAAATGGACAAGTGAATCTCCCAGTCAAGCAAAGCTCGTTGAGAAGAATCTGATCGTAGAGTAACCAAGTCTGACAAATTGACTGACATTGGAGCGTTACAAATCGAAGGTCCTGATGTACTCTCCAAATACTCTTGGTGGAAATCGAAGATCAGAATACGTGTCTACCAATTAGTTGGTGACAGCGACACGTAAAAGGTGTTAGGTGAAAAAGCAAAATGATGTGACAGGCAATCAAAAGGAACTGTCACCTAGGTTTAAAATGTCAACATCAAGAATCCTAGAATATCTGAACATTAAATGCACAAACGGGCATCTTGCAACGGGAAGATTTTCAACAAATTATAAAAGGCAACAATGAGTCGAACAAAAAAAAACAGGAGAAGAGGAATATTGATCAAAAAGTCTAATACCTAAAAAAGAAAAAGAACGAACTCAACGATCCTATAGTTCGCGCGGGTAAGAACAAGAGAAGAAAAGCTTAACGCTATCTTAGTATCACCTTTCAACAAGAATCAATCATCAGAGGGCTGAGAGTCCTTGTCTTGGAACATCCAAGTTTGTTGGGCTTGAAGAGGTCTTTGTGTCCTCTCTGTGACTAAACTTCCAAGTCTGTTGGGCTTGAAAAGGTCTTTGTGTCGTTGTCTCTGTGACTAAATATCCAAGTCTACGGGGCTTGAAGAGGACAGAGTGTCCTTGTTTGTGTGACTAAATTCTTAGTGAATTTCCTACTCGAGAAGTAAAAGAGTAGATTAAGAGTTGTTCAGTCTCCAAACCGCATAAAATTGCTTATGTTGTTTATTTAGTGTTCTTATAATTTATGTGTTTGCTCATCATATTTAAGAACAAATATTCATAACATATATTTATTTTATATCTTCAAGGGGTTTTCCAAAAGACATTCCGTTGTGCTTAATCAATCGGGTTAACAAATATTTGATAACATATTATTAATTAACATAATTTTTTAAAAGATCTATTCAACCCCCTACTAGATTTATAAGTGCCTCTGGGAAATAATAAGTGATATCAGAGCTGGTTCTCACAAACACCTAGCTTACACTTTGAGTAGATCCATGGCACAAAACAAAAACGGTTCTGAGCTCGGTGGTGGGAGTAAGTCACCTCTACAGAGAAAAATTTGCTAACTGGAAAGTGCGTATGCATACATATATAGATGTTATTGATGATGATATGTTCAAAGCTATTCTCATTGGTCCATATGTTCCCACAAAGCTAGCTCCTACAACAGACAATCCTAACAAAGAGGTTGTAAAGATGCGTGAAGAATGGACAGAGAATGAGAATAAGCGTGTGCTGCTGGATAAAAGGGCTAAAAACATTTTGTTTATGGCCTTGGAGGATGAACTCTTCGAGAATGTCGTAAATTGCACTACTGCCAAAGAAGTATGGGAAGCACTGCTGGTGATGCATGAGGGAACATAAGAAGTTAGAGAAAACAAGCAATCTCTTCTAACTCACCAGTACGAGATGTTTACTCATATTCCTGGAGATAACATTACAGCAACATATGAAAGATTCATCATCCTCCTAAATGCTCTAAAGTCATATGACAAGGTGTATCCAAACAAAAACCTGAATATAAAATTCATTCGAGCACTACCCAATAAGTGGGATGCCAAGACCACAGCCATCCGAGAATCAAAGAATTTGCATGAAATGACTTTGTAGAAGCTCTATGGTAATCTTATCTATGAGCTAGAGCTAAATCAAAGAACAGAAACTCTGTCTGAAAATAAAAGATAAAATTATTGCTCTTAAAGCCTATGAAGATATATCCAAAGCTCCAATCAAAGCTGGAGAAGATGATCAAGAAGGCGTGGATGATGATGATAATGATGTAGCTCTGCTTGCTCGAAGGCTAAGAAAATTCATGAGAAAAAGCAGTAACTAAAAACTAAGGAAGAGCTTCAACAAAGGAAGCAGCAGCAAAGAACAAGGATTGAAATTGAGAATTGGAAACTAATCTACGAAGCACTGCCTCTCTATCTAATCTAAGCTTGAAATTGAGAATAAGGATTTGAGAAAGATAACTGAGACAAACACTTTGAAAGAATCTATTCTTAACTCTAAAATAGAGGAACTAGAAAAGACAACTCTATGTGGAACCGATCTTCCTCATCTATGAACTCACTGATCACAAGTCAGAAAGTTGCTTCTGACAGATCAGGATTGGGATTTGAAGGTTTATCTTCATATGATCTAAGTATGAAAAAATCGTTGGAAACTAACAAAACAGTGCTTCTCCCTCCCATAGAAGCATTGTTTGTGAAATCCAAAGAGACCGTTGAGCCTAGTATTTCTTGCCAACCAATCTCTGTTGACCAGATTGTTGTTCCAAAGGATAACAGGTCACATACCGGTTTGGGTTTTGTAAAATCGCAAAGTAAAACCAAGTTGACCATGCCTAGAAGAGTCATAGTGGTTGGAAACAACTCTACGAGTCAACCTGGAAATAATCGTAGAAATGGTTCTATTATAGAACTGTATGAGGGCAGGGAGGTCAATCAAGAAGAAAGGTACATCGACCATATAAGTTCCAAGTGAGAAGAGATCCATATACACTCACACACGCAATATATAAATTGTTATAAATGTCATAAATATGGGCATAAAATTGTTGATTGTTATTTTGAGCATACCATAGTTGTTACGGTGCCACGACGAGTCATGGCGATAGCCGACTGCCAGGACGCCTAAGCGACAAGGTGACTGCCATGGCGTTCGTATGGCGACAAGTCGTTTACAATGTGCAATTTATATATTATTTATTTTACTTAACAAGTCTATTGTCAATAAAATTTAATATACATTAAAACTCAAAACATAACACTATGAAATAACATTAAAGACATAATTATGTAAATACTTAGCAATAACAATCCAAAAACAAAACACTTGATATTAAAAATTAGTAAAAGAAATGAAGAATTCAACAAATACCACATAGAAAATAAAGTTGCAACCAACCATCACAAATATGTAGTCTAATAACTAATAAAACACCACACAACAAGCCAAAATAATGTCTAGACTCTCTAAATTAGTCTAAAAACATCGTTCAAGTAAAATCATCAAGGAAAAGGTCATCTCCATCTCCTCCACAAGAACTACTCTCATTCAAAGGCGTGGGTGGTTTTTCTCCCAAATCATCCTCCACATCTTCATCATCATTTGGAATTCTCCCTTCTTCATCAACTTCATCATCGGAGTCGGAATCCATCAACCTTAATTCCCTTTAAGTTGAACCACCACCACGTCGAGAGTACGTCATGAGATTCTCACTAGTATTAGCACGAGTCCTCCTTGAAAGATTGCAACCCTCAAGCATGTTGGATGCACCGATTGCTCAATCCACATCATTCCATGTAAGATCCTCCCCTGGATGAACAACATCGACCTCACTATAAATCCATTCATTACCCCATTCAAAGTCATCAATGGCTAATGGATCAAAAAAAATTCCACCTTCACGCCTCTTTTGGAACCTTGAGACGATCTTTCGATTGTATTGGACATACACCAAGTCGCTCAATCTTTTGTGTTCCAATCTATTCCTCTTCTTCGTATGAATCTAAAATAAATAGAAAAAAATAATAATGTTAATGATAAAATTTTAATTATATAAAAAATAGTCGACTTGTTACTTTTGAAATTTGAACTAACAATAGAAAGTACTTACAAACTCAAATGTACTCCAATTACGCTCACAACTGGAAGAAGAACAACAGAGGCCTGTAATTCTTTTTGCAAACGAGGATAGCTCAGTAGCCTGCCCTCCAAAAACATTCCACCAATGAACTAGCAACAATTTAAAAGAAATATAAATATTTTTAAAAGGAGAAAAAGGAAGAATGTATATAATTATAATTTAGTTTTTATATCTTTGTATATATTTAAATATACTTACGAGGATTCTTTGATTTCCGTTGCCTAATCGCCAATTCTTGTGTAAAAGTATATCGAGAAGCATCATAGTTATCGACTAAATTGTTTATCTTGTCTAGCAAATCTAGGTCGGCCACCATCTTTATAAGAATGTCATTGAAGTCTGCTCGTAAAGTACCAGCAAACATCGGACAGCCTTTGTTTGTTATCAAACGCATCTTTGATTTTTTTTCTTCCCAAATTCCATCGCATCAAAAACTTCTGGCATAGCAGGCTTCTCATCACCATCAACAATCCTCAAGACTATTAGAAGTGGTTATGATACCCTAATGTAATCCTCAACATGATGCCAAAATATTGTTGAAATAACAGTATCACATAGTTTATTCCCCGCTTCAGTAGCCGACAACTTAGATTTTGTCCAATCTTCGTTTATGAACAAATGCCTTAACGCATCTCTATGCTTGTACAAGCTCTGTAAGGTGAGTAAAGTTGTAGCAAATCTAGTAGCTGCGGGTCTCACAAAATCTCTCCCATTTGTTTTTCCCTCATTGCATCAAGAAGAAAACCATGCCTGTAAATAAATGTTGTGATTCTTCTTGCATTTGTGATTGTGGGCTAGAATTGTTTCAACTTGCCTATGTCCTCAAAGATAAAGGTACAGAAGCAACGCGTATGGTGTCCAAAATAGTGTATGCCTCCTCTCCATTAGTAGATGCCCCACTGCCTTGTAATTAGAGGCATCATAAAGTGACCACACCGAAAGCAACATACTTTTGAGCCAATTTCCTCAATCGTACTATCAAGAAGATTTTCCAACATTGTGACATCTTGCGACTGACTGGAGGCATCAACAGAACCCATGAAATAAATCTCCTTCGGACTATTAACAAGGAAATTTAACAAGTGTCTTCCCCTCTTATCTATCCACCATCCGACATGAGTGTACAACCATATTGCTTCCAATAAACTTCATGTTTCGCCTTTAACTCGTCGGTTTTTTCTTTACCTTCTCAAATAAAAGAACCCTCAACTTTGGAGGCTTTAAACCCGGTACATATTGCCCTATGGACTCGATCATTACCTCAAAGCTCCTTGCATTTACAACATTGAATGGTATGCCACTCATAGATAAAGTTGACAATGTGCATATGGACTCTCCTTTTCCTCCGATGTCCTTAAACGATTTTCAATACTCGTTTGGCTCAAACGCTTGCTATGCCTCTTCTCTACAACTTCTTCGGGAGTCTTCCTTAGAAGTGTTTCAACCATCTTTGTTGGAGCTTTTAATTGTGGCTTTTGGAATTGAAAAACAGCTTTCTTCCTTTTTAAAGTCATCCCAACACTTGGGATAGTGTTAGAAGAAGCATTGGAAGCCATGCTTAGACGAATAGATGATTGTTCTTCTTGCACTTCTACTACATCATCATCACCTAGCTCAACTGGCTTGTTCCTCTTTCTACTATTCAAAGTTGCTTGCATCTCCCTCATAATTTATGTTGTTTTAGGGCACTTCGCTACATCTCCAAAATTTCCGGCTAGATGTTGCTTGAGCCTTTTGAAGCCCGAATGACATTTCTTCCCGCAAAGTCTACATTGCACGACATCCTTATTAGTTAAATCCGGCCAATATCCATATTTCCAACCCGGATCGTTCGATTTAGCTTTTCTTTTAGGGTCCTTCGTTATATCATAATTATCGGCCCCGAACTTTCCGCCATTTTACTTTCTACACAATACAAATATACAATCACATTAAAAATAAAAGACATTCTTTATATAAGCATGTATTAGTATATAAATATAAGTCTTTAAATGACCTTTACAAGTTATAAGACAGTCTTTAAATGGCCTTATGTATGTATAAGCATGTATAAATTTATATATATATATATATATATATATATATATATATATATATATATATATATATATATAAATTTATATACATGTAATCCAATGAGAAAGAAAAGCGCTAACCAAAAAAAAAAGCCAACAGTCAGACAGGCAGGTTCGGTATGAAGAAAAATAAAACACCGACCAACATATATATAACATCCACGCAACCAAGCAGTAAGCAGAAAAGGTGAAGGAAAAAAAAAGACGACATACCTCAAATACTTGCCGATCGACGATCGTAGTATTATTTTACTCGCGCGATTGGTCTACTAAAGTCTCTCGCTCTCAATTTCTCTCTCTCGGTTGCAGCCTTTCGCCCTCCCAGTCTCTCTATCGACTTCGCTTTATTCTTCGCTTCGCAGTCTCGTTTTCTCGACTTCGATTTTATCGAACTTCTGATAGTTCTCTGCTAATGGATCAATCGACTCGACCAAGGCTAGTTTTCTTGTTCCAACTGCGATGTCATTTTTTTTACCCAGTTCAGATTTGGGTTGATTCATACCCATACAGACCAAGTCGCTCAATCAGTCGGTTAGTCGTCCAAGTTGTCGTCGAGTTGTCCAAGGTGACGATTGTTCTTTCTAAGCGCTCGCCTTTCCTCCATCAACCAAGTCATTTCATTTCGCTTGCCCTATTCCTTCGACTTGATTCGGACGAGGCGACGCCTTAACTACTATGGAGCATACTACATATTGTAGACCCAAGATTAGGCAAGTCTGGCTTCTCAAGGTAACTAACATTGCAGGACCCAAGAGAGTATAGGTACCAAAATAAACAATGATTGTCCATGGCAGGTACCGAGGTCAACAGAATCCATTTGGTATCTTGATAGTGGGTGCCCTAGACATATGACTGGAAATAAAGCTCTTCTGTCAGATTTTAAAGATAAAGATGGTCCAGCAGTTATCTACGGAGATAACAACTGGTAAAAACGAAGGCTATGGCTCTATAGGAAAAGGAGTTGTTTCTTTTAGTAAGGTAGTCTATGTTGATGGACTAAAGCACAATCTGCTAAGTATAAGTCAGCTATGCGACAAAGGACATCAAGTCATCTTCCTCAATAACTAGTGTCAAGTTCAAGATCTAGAAACCGACTCTGTCAACCTACTGGATCAAGAGAAGGAAATGTTTACGTGATGAATCTATCTGAAGTAATTTCCTCAACATCAGCTTGCTTCTTCGGAAGACATAAGCTGGTTATGGCATAAGAGGTTGTCTCACCTAAACTTCAAGAACATGTCAAAGCTTGCATCAAAGGATCTAGTCAAAGGGCTACCCAAGTTGAACTTCATCAAAGAAAGACCCTGCAAAGCCTGTCAATTTTGAAAGCCGACCAAGAACTCGTTCAAAAGCAAAATTGTTAATTCAAATGAAAGGCCCCTACAACTTCTTCATATGATCTTTTTGGGCCTATTCTAACAGCTAGTCTTGGAGGTAAAAGATACTCGCTGGTAGTAGTAGATGAATATACCAGATTCACATGGGTATTCTTCTTAAGCTCAAAAGATGAGACCAGAACTCAACTTATCAGATTCTTCAAGATAGTGATGATGAGAAGGGCGAGAAGATAAAAGCTATAAGTAGTGATCATGGCAAAGAGTTTGATTATTCTGAAGTCTATCAGTTCTGTGAAGATAATGGCATTCAACATAATTTCTCAGCACCTCGAACTCCACAACAAAATGGAGTAGCTGAAAAGAAGAACAGAGCATTGATTGAAGCAGGAAGAACCGTTCTAGCAACAACTCGTCTACCAGAATATTTTTGGGCAGAAATTGTTAGTACTGCATACTACACTCAGAATAGATCATTGATTCACCCTACGATCAAAAAGGCGTTCTACGAGTTGTAAAAGGGAAGAACGCCAAATATCAGCTACTTTCATGTTTTTGGTTGTGTGCTACATCCTCAACAACGGCAAGAGATACCTGACTAAATTCCAACCTAAGTCAGATGAAGAAATCTTTTTTGGATACTCTATGGAAAGCAAAGCCTGTAGAGTATTCAACAAAAAAAAATTTAACAGTGGAAGTATCCATCCATGTTTCATTCGATGAATCTAATGGAGGCGAATTAAGCAAAACAACTCAACTTGAAGAAGTCGTAGAGCTAGAACCTCAAATTGCAGAACATGAGAATCCTACGATCGATGCAACTGAAGAAGATGTGTCAGACCCTACGATCGTAGTACTAGACAAAGAAATCGTAGTCTCAAATTCCAAATACAAGAACTCTACGAATCAATGAAGGTGTAGAACAAGAACCAAATCTTGAATAACTTCAACAAGAGGGCACAAGGACTGATGTTCCATCCGAACCCAGATGGACAAGAGATCACACTCAAAATCTAATCATTAGAGATCCAAGTGCACGTGTCAAAACCAGACCAGCCACTCAAAATGAATGTTTCTATCTAAGTTTCCTTTCTCAGATTGAGCCAAAGAAGATCGAAGAAGCCCGGGAAGACTCAAGTTGGATTAAAGTCATGCAAGAAGAGCTAAATCAGTTTGAAAGAAGCAAGGTTTGGAGGTTGGTTCCTAAACCAAAAGAATATCCAGTCATTGGCACAAAATGGGTCTTCAGGAACAAAATGGATGAAGCTGATGTGATCACAATAAATTAGGCAAGGTTAGTAGCTAAATGGTATTCTCAAGAAGAAGGATTGATCATGATGAAACCTTCGCACCTGTTGCAAGTCTAGAAGCCATCAAGACGTTGAACAACCACCAGGTTTTATCACTACTCTCCCTAATCGTGTCTATAGACTAAATAAAGCTTTTTATGGTTTAAAGTAATCACCTAGAGCATGGTATGAAACAGTCACTAATTATCTTGTTGAGAATGGATTCACTAGAGGTAGAGTTGATACAATTCTATTACTGAGGAAGCATAAGGATAAAATTCTATTAGTTCAAATTTATGTAGATAATATTATATTTGACTCTTCTGATGCAAAATATTCTAAGAGATTTGCCAAGTTAATGTATAATAAATTTGAGATGAGTATGATGGGTGAGCTCAATTTCTTTCTTAGACTTCAAGTCAAACAAACCAATGAAGGAATTTTTATCAACCAAGTCAAGTACATTAAGGATCTTCTTAAGAAGTATGGCTTAGAGTCAGCAACCTCCATTGAATGGCATCTGCAACAAAACTTGACAAGGATGAAAATGATAAAAATATTGAGATTACTCAATACAGAGGTATGATTAGATCTCTCCTATATCTGACTGCTAGTAGACAAGATATTATGTTTTCCACCTATATTTGTGCTAGATTTCAGACCAATCCAAACGAATCTCATCTAATAGCTGTAAAAAGGATTTTCAGATATCTCAAAGGCACTCCATATTTGGGCTTATGGTATCCCAAGGAGTCTCCCTTTGATCTAATAGGGTATTCAGATGCAAATTTTGCAGGATGCAAAAACGACAGGAAAAGAACTAGTGGACCGTGCCAACTACTAGGGAAGATACTTGTCGCATGGTTCAGCAAGAAGCAAAACTTTGTGTCAACTTACTGCAAAAGCTGAATGTGTTGCAGCTAGTAGCTGTTGTGCTCAAATCCTATGGATGAAAAATCAGCTTGCTGATTATGGGTTTGATTTCAAGTCTATTCCTATATTTTGTGACAATACTAGTGTCATCTCAATCACTCATAATCCTGTCATGCATTCTAGAACTAAACATATAGATATCATATATCAATTTTATTAGAGATCATGTTCAGAATGGAGATATCTCCTTGCATTTCATTCCAACTGATGATCAGCTAGCAGATGTATTTACTAAGCCACTAGATTAATCTAGATTTAACAAATTAATAAGCGAGTTAGGAATGCAAAATTTGCATCCATAATACTATGTTTCTAGATATTGTTACCTAGTGTAGGAAAGAGAATCTAGAACTGAAAACAATCATAGATACATTCATCAATCATAATGAGGAATTAGTTCGCAAAGTAGAAAGCTTATCGTAAAATGAAAAGAGATACTCTCCAAAGGATTCTCTTAAAGGTGGTCAAAATAAAAAGGCGCGTATTGCTCACAATCGGAAGAGCAAATGAGAAATAAAGTTACTATTTCACAGTTGTAATATCGATGAACTGAAATGACGTGCAGTATATCATATCCCGACACGTGTCCCACTTCACAAGAAGAAGAGGGAAGCTATATTAAATCTTTTCAAATTCGATTTCTGACCTGTACGCTTTCATTTTGAAATATGAGTTCTAGAGTTCTAAAAGTTTCAAAAGGTTTCTAACCCTAGTTCTCAAAATTATCAAAAAACTTAAACACTTATGTAAAAAAATTTCCAGATTAGTTTTATTCAAATGGCAAACTTCCAAATTTGTGACCGGTATTCAACTATGCTCTGATCAGTTCGTTGCACAAGAAAAGAAAATCAGAGACATCCTCAAACTCGTTGAACAGACTGGGTTCTCTGAGTGTCTGAACTGCAACACCAAAATCTACACAGACCTCATCAAGAAGTTCTATCTCAATGATGTGTTCAAAGATAGTGTTTTGACGACCAAGGTTAAAGGGGTTACTCTTCAGATGGGAGCTATCGAAATCAATGCTTGTCTTTGGTTTTCAGAAAAAAAGGACTTACCTCGCTCGATGAAGTGAATTTCAAATATGGGTTGACATCGATGGGTCACAAGAAGAACCCACAGCTAAAAAGGTTGAAGAAGGGATTTCCTCATGAATATGAGGTCCTTGCTAAAATTGTGGCCAAATGTATAATCTGCAAAGACACTGCTCATGATTCGGAAAGTGAGCTACAACCAAGTTCATGACTGTAATTTTTCAATCGAAGAAAATCAACTTTGGGGACATTCATCAATTGGTTGGGTAATTGTGATGAAAATTTTGAAAAATCAAAGGTCGCAGGTAAATATGCTCCCAAAATGTTTCATGGGAGGCAATTAAGCATTATTGAAGAAAAGTCTGCAAAACAGAATTACAGATAATGAAGGAGTCCCTCTATATGCCAACAAAAAGATCACCTCCAAGCTGTTTGAAAACTGGAAGAGAAATCCTCTGGAGAACATGAGGTCCAAACAATCTAAAGGTGGTACAATCAGTGAAGTTCAGAAGCCAGTAAAGTCCAAAGAAAAAAAGAAAGTGGATGTTATTGAAGAAAAAGAGGTTTCTCAAGGGTCAGTTGCTCCTCAAGTTCTTAAAGCTCTCGACTCTAGTGTCGATAAAGAAAATGAAGATGTTGGAAAAAGAGGTGCAAACCTCTTAGTAAGAAGAGGATGCAGCAGATGTAAACACTAATCCCAAGGATAAAAAGACATACTCGAAGGAGAAAAGCTCATGTTCAACTGGAAGAACAAGTAGGAGAATCTATGCCTCCTCTGATCGAAAAGGATGAAGAGGAAACTGAAGATCAACAATACATGTTGATCAGAAAGAATCGAGGAAAAAGCAAATCAAATTCCTCTGGTTCAAGAGTGGAAGAAACTCTTATTGAACAAGGTTCCACACCTAAAATTCAACATAACGATAAATTGATGGTTGAGAAGGTCCTCACACGTGAGCCACAGACTGCAGAAGAGACCAAAAAGATAAATGAGACAGACTGATAATATTATCCAAACACTGGAAGGTACAAGCTCTGTGCCTAGGGAGAAGAAGAAAAGAAGCAAACTAAGCAAGATGACTGAGAAAGAAGATAGAAGAAAGAAAAAGCTGAAAGGTTGAAAGCAGAACAGAAAAGCAAAAAGGCAGAAGCTAAGCAAAAAAAGAGAAGAAAAGAGGAAGAAAAAAGAGCTGAGAACCAAAAATAAGGAAGATTCAGCTCAACAATCGGCACATTCTTCAGAAGCTTCTCTACGATTGACCTATTTCATCTCAAATATCGTAGAGGATGCTACCAAGGGTTTTGAACATGCGATCGTAAAGCCGGAGGATCCTACCTCTGAGGGGAGCAACCAAGGGAATCTCAAATCCCTCCATTATCCCTTCCATCCACTTCTCATCAAGTGCCAAAAGAACCTTGGTTACCTCCACGGAGAGCATATCAACCAGGTATGTGCAGAGTCATTCTTATTGGGCGAGAAATTCCAGAAATTGCTCATCTTCTTCCGGATGAATTTGAAGGCATAGGGGCTGGCCGAATGAGAGTAGTGCATTCCACAAATGATTTATACACTCTCTTTTATGATCTGGAGATAGACCGAACTACAAATGTGTTTGAGCCACAAGGTGATCAACTATTCTACTTTATGTCATGGTTGCCTTTACTTCGAGCAATAATGCAACGTGATCACAGCTTTGTTCGCTGGGCATACACTACATATCCCAGTCTACCACTAGTATCTCAAAACTTTTCTAGAGTTTTAAGGCACGCTACCAAATTGCTCTACTCTACACCCTTCAATGATGAACCTCGTTCATTCCCTCCTATCTTACCCATGTTCACATTCCTACTTCCATCCTCTGTTTGCAGTGCCGAGATCATAAGTATACCCTCTACAATCTCTGAGCAACCTTCTCACTCAAACATCAACCTCTATTTGTTTTGAAGAATATTATACTCCTCCGCACGAACATCACTCTACGACCGATGTAAATAATACATGTCTTCAAATCGTAAAGTTTCAACCTTCTACTGATTCTCAAACGGAACTTCACTCTCCGATCGTAGAGCTCTCACCCCCTACGATCGAAATTGAAAACTCTGATTCCCCAATTCATTCTCCACTTCCTATTGTCGAATCTCCTTCCCCCATTCATATATTTAGCCTCCTAGCATCACCTCATAATTCATCTCTTCATTCAGATACCTCCTCCTCATGGTCTTCAAATTCTCCAGACGTAGAATCTCCACACCTTACATCTGGTAAATCTAAAGTTGTTCCTCCCTCATCTCCCAAACATTCAAAACTTGTCTATTCCATCAGATATTCCCTCCTCATCTCAGAATGAATTCTTTGATCTACCTCTTGCCTTAATCAATTTATCTCAAGGTCCTCAACCTATTACGGAGGTCACCCCTACTCAAGTCATGAATCGTCTGGAAACAACAACTCAGCTTACTACTCAAATGTCTCATGATACTGATGATATGCCCACAAAGAATAATGTTGACCTTCAAGATCATATGGATAAAATCACTACTACTGTACGTGCTTTACTTGGTGTCACCGGCAGAGAAATTCACAAGCAGCTACAACAGATGTTCATTGATATGACTAGTCATCTACATGAGCGAGACCGAGTATTCTTTGACACTAGCTGAGCATAAACGATCTATTTTAGTTCTTCAACAACATGAGTCCTCCCTCAAGTCCATGACTGAAAAACTTTTTGAGCTCAGTGGCACTTTCTCGGACTTCATGAGATCTATGGAAGTACATGCATCCAACACTTAAGCACTTGTTGTTCAGCAAAGTGATCAAGCCACTGCTCGTCTGAACAAGATTTGTGTTAATATTGCAATGTCATCCTCCCAACTTCAAGAACTTGTTCATGCGGTTCGCACTATTTCTAGATTTCTTGATGACAAAAAGGGGGAGAAAGGACGGCAAGGAGAAAGGCAAACAAGACACACAGGGGATACATATCCAACTCAAGGGGAGAAACGAAAAAGAAATCAAAAGCAAACATCAATTACCCCTCTGATCTTTAGATCAAGATCACCTCCTCATACCCCATCAGGTATTCCTCTTGAGCAAGGTCGATCTTCTTCACGACAAGAATCATCGAGTAGAATTACTCTTACGGATATTCAAATTCCTACTGGTGATCCTGCTTATCTTCGAAGAAATCTTCAAGGAACTCATGTAGTGGGAGAAGAGAGAATGGATGTATCACACCGTGGGCTAAGAGATTCCGCGGAAGAGATCAGAAGAAAAGCAAACGAAGATAGAATCAGATCTAATCGTAGAAAAGAATCTGAAAAGAAATGGCTCCCAAGAGAAAAAGGGTCAAGGAGGTAAAATAATGTTTTTATGTAAACCTTGTCAAAGATGTAATTCTTGTTGTGAACAATTTCGATAAATTCATGCTTATGATCTAATCAATACAATGACTTACTGTATCTTAAGGCATATTTACTTTCAAGCAACTGCATTTCAGTTCTTGATGAATGCTATAGATCTACTGGTTTTGTCATCATCAAATAGGAGGAGATTGTTAGAGTTTGCATATTTAAATTTGATGATGAATAAGCTTAATGTATATTTGTACCAGTATGATTTGTACAGTCCTTATAAAGATTTGACTAAATGTACAAGGTCTTATATTAGAAAGATCAAATAATGTTAGGTTGATCTTGAAGAAGTCGACTCTGCTATTTTGAAAGAAGGATCACAGAGTAAGAACAAGATCGCAACACATCAAGTGGATCGTAGAACTACTTGGAGCTATCATAAAGTTCACTTTAAATCGTAAAGCTTCTTCAGTTCGTAAAATGGACAAGTGAATCTCCCAGTCAAGTAAAGCTCGTTGAGAAGGATCTGTCGTAGAGTAGCCAAGTCTGACAAACTAACTGACATTGGAGCGTGGCAAATCGAAGGTCCCGATGTACTCTTCAAATAACCTTGGTGGAAATCGAAGATCAGAATGTGTCTACCAACTAGTTGGTGACAGTGACACGTCAAGGGTGTTATGTGAAAAAACAAATTGATGTGACAAAAGGAACTGTCACCTAGGTTTAAAATGTCAACATCAAGGATCCTAGAATATCTTTGCATTAAATGCACAAACGGGCATCTTGCAACAGGAAGATTTTCAGCAGATTATAAAAGGCAACAAGGAGTCAAACAAAAAAAAGAAAAATAGGAAAAGAGGAATATTGATCAAAAAGTTTAATCCCTAAAAAAGAAAAAGAACGAACTCAACGATCCTAAATATACATTTTGCGCTGCTAAGAACAAGAGAAGAAAAGCTTAATGCTATCTTAGCAACACCTTTCAACAAGAATCAATCATCAGATCATCAGTGGGTTAAGTGTCCTTGTCTTAGTGACTAAACAACCAAGTCTATTGGGCTTAAAGAGGTCTTTGTTTCCTTGTCTCTGTGACTAAACATCCAAGTCTGCTAGGCTTGAAGAGATCTTTGTGCCGTTGTCACTGTGACTAAATATCCAAGTTTGCGGGGCTTAAAAAGGACAGTGTCCTTGTCTGTGTGACTAAATTTGTTGACTTGTCATATTTAATCCTTAAGTTTTGATGATAAAAAGATTATATACTAAATTGTTTTATGGTGTTTCAGGTATTTGTTGATAAAAGATCATTGGCAGGTTTTTCAGTTGGACGAAGAATTTTCTCTCTAGGAAGATAAATGTAAGGTCAATTGCATAATAATTGATTTTTCATTTGAAGGCTCTAGGACATATCATTTGCATTTTTATTATATGTCTTAAATGAAAAATGTTTTTCTAATATTAAATTAGTATTAGATGGGAATTAAGATTAATATATATCGTCAAGTACAAAAAGAATTAATATTTTATTACTTGATATATGTTACATGTATAATTTTAAAATATGTTGCATGGTATATATATATTTGGATTATATATTGGATTTAGTTACACGTGGTTATATGACCATGTCTAGTAAAAGCTAAAAAGAAGGTAGCCTATAGAGTTTAAATACTGACATGTTAAGTGTGGTTTTCTAGAAAAGTAATTATGAATTTCTTGGAACTATGAAGACTTTGTTTATTGGAAAAAGGAGTATGATGTCATACGTCAGTCTAGTTGTTCCACTTTAGTTGCTACACGCCATTGTTATGGAGTGGAAGAGTCAAAGTTATTATCTCTTAAGGGGTCTTTTGATTTATTCAAACTGAGTAACTAACGAGAATTTGTTTTGCTGGATAAATATCGACTCTATTACTGTTGTACTCTTTGACAACTTACCGATTGACTTGAACAAACAAAGTCTTATCTTTAATTAAACGGTAATATTTTGTGGGCTATAAAATCAGTATTCTCAAGCATGGAAAGATACAACTCACGAATTAATATTGCACTAATTACTAATATATCAAGCAAACGTTATTCTATTTGTGCAAACCGTTGAGCAGCTAAGCAATTTATTTCTGATATCTTTGAGCTGGTATTTGGTAAGAAATTAATTGTTTATCTTTGTGTGCTAATTGATCATTGCATATAGTTGAGTCTTTAATTGTTAAATTCATTATTCTTGCATTGATCATAGACCTCTATATTTGTATTGAATTTCTATTTTAGACTAAGTGTAGTCTAAAGGTTTTAATCCTAGTGGATTAGAGAAAAAGTTTACAAACAGGTTCAAGGAAGCAAAGGTGCTTGAAGAGTGCATAGGTGCACAAGGAGCAAGTCAAGAGAAATTAATTGTTAATTAATTTTTGTAAGAATCTGTTTTGTAATTGGTGTTTATTTATAAAGATAAATAAAGTGAGTCCAATACTAGTTGGTATTGGACGTGGACTAGACTATTATTATAGAGGGTAATAGCTGAACCACGTAAAAAATCTTGGTGTTGATATTACTGCTTGCTTTACTTTAATTACTCACGTAAGCCATTTAATTATCTTAATAATTAAAATTTGAATATTTGCATTATATTAAGATAATTCTTTAACACCAAGTATTTTAGTTAATTATAAATTCAGCAGGATATTTAGTCAATTCAGTAGACTATATTAATTCAGCAAACTGAATTAATCAATATAGTAGCTTGATTTAAAGTTTAAAAATTTGTCATAGATTTCTCCTACACTTATTCAACCCCCCTTCTAAGCGTGCCTAGTTAAATTTCAAAATTCTTAGTGGATTTCCTACTCGAGGAGTAGAAGAGTGAATTAGGAGTTGTTCAGTTTCCGAACCACTTAAAATTGTATGTGTTGTTTATTTACTGTTCTTATCATTTATATGTTTGTTTATCATATTTATCTTGCAAATATTCAGAACTGATATTTATTTTAAATCTTCAAGGAGTTTTCCAAAAGACATATTCTGATGTGCTTAATCAATCCGATTAACAAATATTTGGTAACATATTATTAATTAACAGAATTTTTTATAAGATTTATTCAACCCCTTTCTAGATCTATAAGTGCCTCTGAGAAATAACAGATAGTTTTCACATAGGCTTGCTCCACATATATTACTTATTAGAAAAAAGGATTCACAAATTCAATAAGATAAAAGAGAGGAGTTCCTAAACCAACTAAGACACTACAAAGATGAAAACCCTTCAATGACAAAATCCAACTAAAAAAAAGTAATAACCTAGAAACCAACCAAAGAAGTTAAATCCCAAAAGTACCCTTATTCTGCAAAAGACATGAATTAGCCCTAACATGAATTTTAGCAACATTGTTAAGAAATAAAGACACAAACAAGACTCTAGTAGCTTAGAAATAAAATAAAATATCAAATGACTCCATATATGCTCCACCTTGAGCTTAATCCAATTTCCAAAATTCTCCACTTCCATGAATTATTTTCCTCAAATCCTTTATGTAGTGCAACAATACACAATGACAAAGACCAACTACAAGAACCATTTGTAGTCTTTACATCTTTTCACACCAATTTTCATTTTTCAGTCGATGCTTAGAAAAATATGAAAAGAACTTTAAATATGTTTAAGAGGTGCAGGAAATAGCATGATTGTCACCATTCAGTGATCTGATTTTTAGACAATTAGCAGGACAACCAAATTTTTAAAATTATGTCAGTACAAAGAAGTCAGAAATTTCGAACTTAATGGAGTATAGAAGGCTTCTCATTGTAGTTCTAGGAAAAAAGATAGGGTGCAAGGAGGATCTCTCATGCATAGGGATAAAATACCTCAACTCTTTTCACGCAATGAAAGTCAAACCAACTAAAAATAATCACCATAAAGAAAAAATTAAGATGTTAAATAACCAATAACAAATATAGTATAAATTTTTCAATCAATCACAACTTATCCAAAAAAATATAAAAATTGTCGGCCAATAGCACCATGATCAACTATCATGCCCATAAAAAAGAAACAAATGTTACAGTAAACTTGCGTTTTGCATTAGGTTTATTCAACTTTAAAACTAAAATATCTAAAAGTCAGAAAGTACCTTAAACAACAGTGCACGGTGACGAGCCAATCCAATTGTCAAAGAACCAAGAGGCAGAACCATGCTCCTGAGAGTTTCCTTTAGATTATAACTATGACTTCTCCATTCCATCAACATGTTGTCGGGATCTCCAACTGGCCCCCCCATATGATCAGAAACCAAAGCAGCAAGCTTCTGTACCAAATCACTACCAACAAAATTTAGAGATTCTGACCTCAACTTGGCTGCCATCTCCAAGGCCTTCTGTATAAGGTGCATCAACTTAGAGTCGGTAATCTTGTTAACCAGAATTGCTTCCCAAGTGATGTTATCTGACACAGGTGTAACTTGAAGATCAACAAGGGAAGGCATCTTTGATGAATTGGAATCCATCAAGATGCCATATAGATCATAAAAACCGTCGAGAATCTTGTCATCATAGCTAAGAGCATTGTATTTCTGTAAACATTGAATAAAATCTATGGCATGAGATAGGTTAGGATTAATAAACACATGACCCGAAAAAAATATTGAAAATAAGGACTAGATATTCAAATTTAATGAGAAGTGCAATTTCTTTGAGATAGCATATTCTTCACTTGGCTAAGCTATTTAGCCTATATTAAAATTATGCAAAAGGGTAAATTTAACTACTCTCCCCAGAGGTTCTAAAGCATCTCATTAACCCACTGGGGTTCAATAAGTCGCTGGTTATCCCCATCACATTTACTTTGGTTATAGATACTTAAAAATAACATGGTCACTCCATTCCCATGATTGCCTAAAAAGGCTAAAATCATTTTTTCCGATCACTAGCTAGCCTTCCTTTTGCTATCTCCTTGGCACCTTACATGTGTATGATGTCAGCCCAACACTAGAGTTTATCCTGCTTCTTTTTTCATTTTTTCTGAATACTTTATAGTAGCACTCTCTACTTTTGTGTTGCATTAAAAATATCAACTTTTTTTTAATTATCCAAGTAGAGGTGAACACCTTGGGGGGGCTCACTCCTTCTGATTCTTTTTACTTTATTCGGTAACTCTAAAATGTTGTTTTTTCCATTTCTTATATCAAAAGAATATTTGAGCATAGCTCAAAACATTATGAAATATAAATTGAGAAAGAGTGGTATTAAGAAAGGCTGTCATTCATGGACGTTGAAATTCTGTGAGGGAAGTTTAAAAGGAAAATGTACTCTTGTTCCTTCATGTATTTTATTAACAAAACCTTGAAATGAAGGAAATGAGTTGATCCTTTGGTAATTGGTAAACAGAACCACCAAACATATCATTACTTCTCACTACAGATAAATGTGAATTAAAACCGTAACAATTTATATTCAGTGCAATGAGAATCAACAAATCATATATCAGATGACCAATTTTTACAACACAAGATAACATGCAGTAAACCAAAGTGTGCCAACTAAAAATATGATATCCAATTAGCCAAAAAAATGAGAAGCATACTTACCCAATATCGATATGCAACAACTTCTGCAAGAGTATTCTCTGGATGACATGAGCCCAAACTAATCTGCTTAACTGCTTCAATCTGGACTGCTTCAGGATCCTCCCTTGCACTCAACTCCAAAGCCAATTGTATCTGATACTCCTCTTCTACATCAGGATCCCTCAAGTTGCTAGACTCCGAATCACGCAGCACTGCATCCAAAGCAGCATCCAAAACACTACTGCTCACAGAATCAGACTGTTCAATTCTCTCTCTACTAGTCACATTTGAAGATGATGGGGGACTAGGACTACGCCTATTTGTAACCGAATTCAACCAACCCGAAATAGCTGAAAAGGGTTTATGCTCAGAACTATGATGGCTCTGAGACTGTGAAAGCCTCTCAGGTGACGAAACATTACTCAACCTATTGCTCTTTGATGAACTAGAGCCTGCTAAATCTTCAGACGGATTGGACATGATATGAAGTTTCTTTAGAAGGTTCTTCATATTATTTTCACCAAGCTATATAAGTCAATGCTAGAGAAGAAAAAATCTGGCCATAAAACTCTCCATTGTCTTGGCCCAAGCATAAGATTTTCTCAGTGGCAAAACCACAAACAAAACAAGTGCAAAATTCAATCCAACCCAGAAAACCAATTTAGGTCAACAGCAAGAAACCTCACATAAACCCATCAAATCCAATAAACATAACAAGCATTTTAAACAAAACCCACTGAAATTTACAAATAAATAACAATACCCAGATGCCCATATTGGAATTAAATCCCCTATGGAGAAAAGACCCAGTCTTTAAGTTTATACGGGATTAATAATTTCAAACATAGAAAAGATATATATTATACAACAACAACAACAACAACAACAACAACAATAAAAGATTGTTTTTTATTACCTTGATGTGTAATCAAATTGATAACTACAAGAAATCAAGAAAAAGTTGGACTGAAATAATACAAATACCAGATGGACTGAATAAAGAGAAAATTGATATACTTGTATACTTTTACTTTTCTTAATGATAAATTTAAAAAAAATTTACTATCCTTCATATACTTGTATACTTTTACTTTTCTGTACAAATTATATTTTTCTCATCCTTGTGGGATGAGCCCGACTATGAATTGCGTTGTGAGAGTTTTATGCTGAATTTACATTGCGACGTATATCAATACATAGATTGGATAAGATTATAAAATTGGTCCACTATATCAAATACATCATTAAAATATAATCAATTATAATTATTTACATAAGTCATAACTAAAAAGTCGATATATAAAATCGTAAAATATATAATTATTTTTTTGGGGATGGAGGGAATATATGGAAAGCTCTAAGTGTCTTTATGAAGTTTTGAATCCATCGACTTGTATCAGTAAAAAAACACTCATCGCTCGTAGTATTATTTTTTGAGTTACCTTACAAAATTGCCTTTAATAGTAAATTTTTTTATATAAAAACATTTTTGGAAAAAAAAATGTAAGTTAATACTTTAAAACGTTTAGTAACATTTAAACATGAATATTTATGAAAAATTTATCTTTATTTTATAAAAAGAGTCATTTTTTAAATTTTTATTTCACCAAAAAAGTAATAAAAAAACTTTTTAAAATAGTATAAAGTGACTCAATGTCTTTAAATTTAGACTAAAAGACAATTTGCATCCCAAAGTTTACACCGTTGTTGACTTTTTTGCACCCCAAACCTAAAAAAAGATTCAAGACACCCCTAAACTTCATTATATCAATAAAACGCAACTTTCTTTCCACTTAGGTCAAAGTAGTGACTGATGCTAAAGTCTATAATACAAGTTTGTGGTGCAAATTGTCTTTTAGTCTTGAAAATTGACAAAAATAATTAATTTTAAATAAAATAAAATAATTTTAAAATAATTAATTTTAAATAAAATAATTAAAATAATAAAATTAAAATAAATATTTGGAATTAATGATTAATCATTAACTTGTAACATGATTATTTTATTTTATTTTTAAATGTAATTATTAATCATTCCGGTTAAAAAAATCATTTTTGCCACATAAAAAAAAATTATGTTTTTGTTTTTAAAAACAAAAATTTTAAAAATAGAATTTTTCAAAAACAGAATTTTGTAAAAACAGATTTTTTTTAAAACAAAATTTTTTAAAAAGTGAATTTTATTTTGTTTTTAAAAACAAAAACATACTTTTTTAAAAAACAGAATTTTGTTTTTGGAAGATTCTGTTTTTAAAAAAAAAATTCTGTTTATTTTTTTATGCATAATGTATTTACTATTCACATATATTTGTCAGACATATGTATTAAGACTCTTTATTTTTTCATGTTATTATTTGTGAATGATAATGACATTTTTTCCTTAAAATTAAATATCGAGACTAAAACTTATAATTAATTATTTTAAAATAAAAACAATTATGTGTAAAGTCTATCAACTCAAAAAACCACTAAACGAGAAATGAAGATAAAAATAAAGTAAAGCTAAACTATATTAATTAAGCTGATGACTTTAATCTGAGAAATAAAATTAGAAATTATTACGAGTAGCCAAATTTTTAAACATAGAATTTTTCAAAAACAGAATTTTGTAAAAACAGATTTTTTTAAAAAAATAAAATTTTTTAAAAACAGAATTTTATTGTTTTAAAAAAAAATCTGTTTTTACAAAATTTTAAAAAACAAAATTTTGTAAAAACAGAATTTTTTTTAAAGTTAAATAAAATTCTGATTTTAAAAAATTCTGTTTTAAAATAAATTCTATTTTAAAATTTTTGTTTTTAAAAACAAAACATAATTTTTTTTATGTGGTAAAAATGATTTTTTACAAGTTAATGATTTTTTTTAAGGGATGATTAATAATTAATTTTAAAATAAAATAAAATAATCATTTTACAAGTTAATGATTAATTATTAATCATTAATTCCAAATATTTATTTTAATTATTTTATTTTAAATTAATTATTTGATTTTTATTTTAAAACTAATTATTTTATTTAAAATTAATTATTTTAAAATTATTTTATTTTATTTAAAATTAATTATTTTTGCCAATTTTTAAGACTAAAAGACAATTTGCACCCCAAACTTGTGTTTAATTTTAAATTCTTGGGTCACTTTCAACCTGGTTAAGTTAAAGAAAGTGTGTGCTTTTGTTACGATAATGAAGTTTGGGGTGTACTTAAACACTTTTTTAATTTGGAGTGCAAAAGTCAACAACGGTGTAAAATTTAGGGTGCAAATTGTTTTTTAGTCTTAAATTTATCATCACAATTACATTGTTATGCAATTATGAAATAATTTTATTCTCAACAATTTCACTATTAAAGTGGTTCATCTCTTTGCCTAATCAAATGTTAACTAAAACTTTTCCACCCAAATACTTTAACTTGTAATAACAATATTGTTTTATCATAATTCTGATTTTAACAAATTATGCAATCTATGTGTGTGATTAAGTATTGGTGCATATTATTTAATACGTTCAAAATATAAGATTATTATTGATTTTTTAAAATTAATTTAAGACTTTGTAGGGAAAAATTCTTTGTAAATAGGTTTAAAAAAAATTAGGATCATTTTTATGGTTTTATATGAAACAACAAATATATATACCATAGAATTTGTTACCCACTGTTTGATTGGATTAGCACGTTTTAAAAAATCGTACAGTCTCTTGTATCCTCAAGACTTTCCCTTTTATGGACTTAGACTAAACCTGGAGTGTGACCTCCAAAACACCCTCTTAGAAAAAAACTCAAGTTCTATTTTTCATAGGCTAAAAGAGAGAATACGAAATTTAATATTTTCTTATGATAAGAAAAAGTACCACATACGTTACTAATCAATGATATATATAATAACATTGGTATTTATCCTCTCTTAAGAATATATGGTCCATATTAGGCTATGAAGGGGATTTCTCTTCTGACTCCAATATTAATCTACATATTATTATCTAACAATAATATTCAAAATAAATATTAATTACAATTAATTCCACTAAATAATTATAATTGTGCTTCAGTTCAGGAATTAATTAAATAAACCATTTACTAATAAATTGTAAATATTTTCCTTTATAAATGTACATAAATATTTCAGAATTAATTAATATAATTCTGATATATTTAAACTAATTTCATAAGTTCATAATTTATCTCTACTTGTTCATAAATTGATTTAACAATTAAATCAATCCTTTTAACAATAAATATTAAAAGACTCGGTCAAGATTCTATGATCAATGATAAATTATTTTATGAAAAATCTTATAGATGTTTTGACAATAATAAGGTTGATAATATTAATTAAATATATTAATCGACATTCCGATGTATTAGTTAACACGATGTGATTCACTCATTGGAACATCAATTTAATATATATATATATATATGTATATATATATATATAACAATATTAAGTCCACTATTATTTCAAAATTATGAAAATTAACAAATTAGTATTTATGTGAAAATATTTTATAAATAAAATATTATCACATAATTCGTTTAATGCACACTGTTAATGTGACAACCCCAAAATAGGTCCATTCCATCCAACCCATTCTGAGTCGCCAAATACATGGTATGTAGAAAACAACTACAACTTTATTACAACAATTGTCGTGCAAAATACAACAACACATATATTTGTGAGTTTGGATACAAATATATACCAAATGTGACACATGTCCCAACCGTAGTGACTGACACCTCACGATGACACCTTAAATAAAGGTATAGTCAAAAGCATTTTAGAAACTAAAATATTTGGGAAGTGCTCAAGGAAACCTTCGTACATGGGAGGCCATGCTTACAGGTTATGATAGATATCATATGACCACGAATTATCCTTGGTTCAATCCAATAGACCCCAAAGAAAAACGAGAAGATTACTATCATATTCTACCCAATGGTGAGTCTTCTCTTGATTTATCATTATCTCCTTTGTCTCAAATTGAGAATTATACTTCAAACAAACACCAAGATTATATAGGTAGTGCTCAGTAAATATACTCAAGAAGTGGATGAGCACAACCTGTCTTTATGATGACACGAGGTTGTATGTCATTAGACATCTTGTATGATAGTGGCAAAACACCCTTCCAACGTTGGGTTTTGCCTCTCCCTATATGATTCACCAAATATAACTACTAAAAGATGTATATAACACACTTGTCTATCTTTGTTTAGGGAGAACTCCCGACTAGAGACCACCGATTCTATTCCTTGTTACCCCGCTCGACCCAAATTTACACTTTTATTACACGAAAGGAATTGTGAAGCAAAAGGGTGAGCACAACTAACTTCAATAAAGAATATCATGACTAAAGACAATTAAATTATCAATAGCCTTCATCCATAACAAATCAGAGATTTAGAACATATGGTAGATGATAAAAATTTCAACCATAGTTGTAGCGGAACGAGCAATCCATTAGAAGAGTCAAATAGACAATACAGTCTATTATCTTCTCCATTATAAAAGTCCACCAACAATGTTTTATCCCTGTAACATCAATCAACAGTTCATTTCCACAATTATATGAATATCTCATAATTATAATTGTGATTCTAAATTCCTCTTCGTACCCAGGACGAATATAATTTTCATCACATGTCTTTACCTGAAACATCAAAGATTATGGTTATACCAAATCACAGTTCCTGTTCATAATCATACTAATAAATTCATCTTTGCACTACGGGCCAAAGATATTCATCCACAGTTCATCTTCGCACCACTGGCCAAAGATATTCAACAACAGGTCATCTTTGCACTACTGGCCAAAGATATTCATCAACAATTCATCTTTGCACCACATGCCAAAGATATTCCTCAACAGTTCATATTTGCACTACAAGCCAAATATATTCATCAACAGTTCATATTTGCATTACAGGCCAAATATATTCATCAACAGTTCATATTTGCATTACAGGCCAAATATATTAATATCTCAAAGAAATATATAATCATTTCAGAATTTATATAAACAATAATTATAACCATGTTGATCAATTCACCTTTGCACTTAAGCTAAAGATATTCAATTATAAATTCAATGGTCATGATCATTACATCACAATTCAATTTTTCACTACTGGCCAAAGAGAACCCTAGTCATGATCATACCAATAATCTACCCATCTTTATACTCAAGTGAAAGAGAATTTCAACATCAGGGTTATAAAAATGTTATATATGATAATAAAATCAATATAATCAATATATAGTTTTAATCTCCAGAGTAATATTCATAAATCAACTATAAGTTGGTTAGAAAAAGAAACCAATTTTGTAGTGTATAGTACCCGTGAATAGTAACTCGTGAATAGTAACTCATGAATAGTAACTCTGACACAAAAAGGTAAAAATTTTACAATAAAATCCATACCAATATTTCGGTATAATGATATTGAAAGAATAACATTTCTTAAACTTATAAACAATTTATTTTAATTGTTTACACTTTACTAAATAATGCATTTAATCATCATAAAATGCCAAACTTATAAGATTTCATCACCAATAACCAAAACCCTCATCAAAAATCTGCATATACCACATATATGATTCTCAAGCCATAAAATCATATTTTTCAATTTTCTTTCTTCACATAACATATTTAACTCATTTATTCATAACTAGTCCATTTTCATAAAAAAATCTATTTCTTTTCTGGGATTTAGTAGAATATAGTCCCATATTGAACATATATTTTTCTTAGAATTTTTAAAATTCATTTACTATTTTTCATATGGCCAAAACCGCCGAATATTTAGACATTTATCATAAATTGTATTTTTATCCAAAAATTCCGAAATTTACAGAGTACACTGATATTATATAGATGTACTCCCAATAAAAATTTTATCAATTTTGGAGTTAACCACAAGGAGTTATAAGTGATTACTTTTAAAATAGTCTTTTCTCATAAAATTCATAATTCTTAATCTATACATCCAAAAATCGTCATTTTTGGACACAATCAAGAAAACTCATCAAATTATCATTTCAAATTTTTCCAGAATTTTTTGAAATTCAGAAAAATTACGAAACTTAAAATCATAACAACCCTTAAAATCCCTTACTATCCCTTATTTCGAAAGAGCAGCACTTCTGACTGGATATCAGATATGACGTTAAAGGAAACTTGCACTGATGAATAGAAACTCACCAAGTATCTAAATACTCACAAAATACACTCCATAATCTAGAGAGAAAAAGAGAGAAAACTTGTTTCTGGTGTGATTTTCAATTCTAACTTTGCCCTCTATTTATAGAAAAAATTTAGCAGACTTGACCTGCAACCTGATGGCTTTACCTGCTACTATTCCCACCCACCACATTTGAAATAAAATTCAGCACATTTCTTCACCAACCACAAGTGGGGCCCACTCACTTCTAGAATTTTCCACCAAAATCATTTATAAACCTAATTTCTAAATCAGTCACCTCTTAAAATTCATAACAAATCATACGTTCATTTTTAACGGTTCAAAATTTGTGAACATATACTTAACTTATATATGTATAACATATCCAAAAATTACAACGATCCAACGGTCGGATTAAAAATTATAACTCACACAATATATCTCCAAATACTGGTTTAATTTTTAATACCTTCATTCCAAACAAAAAATCTTGATAAAACACCTCAACATTAACTCCTTCATTTTTAACCACAATAAATATATCCATCATTTATATCCACATCAAATAAATATTTCCTTATCATATAAATTAATAATTAATTATTCACAAATAATATTACAGAATCACAATTATGACAACCAGTAGCTTCTAGAAAAGGAGGCTTTCAATAAGAATTTCTCCTTCTCATGGCAGCAATGATTAGGTGACCAAACCTCTTGATGTGAACTTTCTAGACATTGCCAATAATGCTATCTAATAATATTATTCAAATAATATGAATTATTGATCCGATAATGAAAAATATTGTGCGTTGATAATTATTGAAACAACAATAATATAAAATATCAACGCAAACAACTATTGAATCAATAAAATAAAATATTGAAGCGAAGAATTACCGTAACAATTATTGAGTAGTGCCTTCTTACGTAAGAATCAATAATTCAAAATACATGTAATATCCAAGTGTCTTTCATCGCAACAATAGCGTATTACTTTATTTTACCAATAGGGTATTCCAACATGTGTTAGCAGTACTTGATTATGTAGATTATTTATAAAAACTTAATTTTGTCATTTTCTTCATCCAAGCGATTATTCATTATGGGCCCACAAATGGTCGCTATTGTAAGTCGCACGAATATTCCCAAACGCAGTAAAGAATATTCCACGACCAAACGAATATTCCCCGACAACAATGAATATTTTATAACCACTTGTGTATTTTGAAAAAAATTCATATATCACCCTTTAACTTTAACTTTTATCAATTTAACCATTTCTTGAATAGTAATTATAAGAAAAATTGAATACTTTTATTTCATAAATTTGAGGTCTTACAATCTCCACTCTTATGAAATTTCGTCCAGAAATTTACGTACTCGGTATTTTGAAAAGTTGAGAATACCTTGCTTCAGCTCGATTCTATCTCCCCGGTCATCATGATTTCTCCATCTCCGTGATAACTTCATTTGGGTTCCTCATTTGTTGGGAAGTCATGACAACCGCCATCCCTCGAACTACCGGTTTTGACTTATGCAGGGGCGAGATTTAGGCGTTATCACTACCGTTGGAATATATTTTCTATAGGACATATTCCTCCCTCAACCGCCTCAATTCGACTTCTCTGTTTCATGATCTGAATCATCAATCTTCGATCCATATCGAATTCAGGTTGACCGCTATGTACAGGGTAATTCAAAACTTGATGTTGGGTTCTCCCAATTGCTTTCCAAGAAGAGAAATTCATGTCATCTATTTTAGCCTTCTTAGATCGGACATCTCTTTTCACAATATCCACGTGTCGTGTGGCTTTTACCCATGCATCACTCATTCTTACTCATTCAGTTTTTTCTTCTTTCAGCTCAGATTCCGTCTTTATCATCTTATACTCTGCCAAAGAATGCTTCTGTTCAAGCATCACATATCGGGTAACACAAGCTTGAATTGTTGCATCCTTTTGTTCCATGGTATTTACATCGTTTTCGACCGCTTCTTCTAACTCATGAATACGATTTTGAAATTCTACATTTTGATCATATAATACCTCTAATAAACTCTCCTCGGTACCTCTTCTTCCTCTCCTTCCTCACTCTCAAATTTATTACTTACGTGACTATCTAAGGTGTAACTATCAATTCTTCACTCACCCATGGATATCTCTAATTCCTTCTTAAATCGACATCACATTATCATGGTTAGTGATTAGAGGTATCCCCACGGTCTCATTCACTCTATTGTTAACATTCTCGTGACCATTCTCAAATCATCGCCATAAAACAAGGGTTAATTAAACAAATTAACATATCACATAATATCCCGATATTATGACTAACCAACAAATAAGCTTAGGTAGGACACCTTAGCGAAGGATTTATTCATCTCTCCTCCTAGTTATATTCCCGATCTCGCCAGAGATCATATCCTAAGCTCGATACCAAATGTGACAACCCCAAAATAGGTCCATTCCATCCAACCCATTCGAAGTCGCCAAATACATGGTGCAGAAAACAACTACAACTTTATTACAATAATTGTTGTGCAAAATACAACAACACATATACTGTGAGTTTGGATACAAATATATACCAAATGTGACACATGTCCCAACCGTGGACAAGACACCTCACGATGACACCTTACATAAAGGTATAGTAAAAAGCTGTTTTAGAAACTAAAATCTTTGGGAAGTGCTCAAGAAACCTTCGTACTTTGGAGGCCATGCTTCTAGGTTATGATAGATATCATATGGCCACGCAATTATCCTTGGTTGACCCAATAGACCCCAAAAGAAAAGCGAGAAGATTACTATCATATTCTTCCCAATGGTGAGTCTTCTCTTGATTTATCATTATCTCCACTGTCTCAAATTGAGAATTATACTTCAAACAAACACCAAGATTATATAGGTAGTGCTCATAAATATACTCAACAAGTGGATGAGCACAACCCTGTCTTATGATGACACGAGGTTGTATGTCATTAGACATCTTGTATGATAGTGGCAAAACACCCTTCCAACGTTGGGTTCGCCTCTCTCCTATATGATTCACCAAATATAACTACTAAAAGATGTATACAACACACTTGTCTATACTTTTTTAGGAGAACTCCATGACTAGAGACCATGATTCTATTCCTTGTTTCCCCAGCCGACCCAAACTACACTTTTATTACGAAAGGAATTGTGAAGCAAAAAGGTGTGAGCACAACTAGCTTCAATAAAGAATATCATGACTAAAGATAATTAAATTATCAATAGCCTTCATCAATAACAAATCGAGAGATTTAGAACATATGGTAGGATGATAAAAATTTCAACCATAGTTTAGGTGAACGAAGCAATCCATTAGAAGAGTCAAATAGACAATACAATCTATTATCTTCTCCATGTTAAAAGTCCACCAACAATGTTTTATCCATGTAACATCAATCATCAGTTCCTTTTCTACAATTATATGAATATCTCATAATCATAATTGTAATTCTAAATTCTCTTCGTATCCCGAGGCGAATATAATTTTTATCACATGTCTTTACACGAAACATCAAAGATCATGGTTATACCAAATCACAGTTCACATTCATAATCATACTAATAAATTCATCTTTGCACTACTGACCAAAGATATTCATCCTGATTCATCTTCGCACCATCGCCAAAGATATTCAACAATGGTCATCTTTGCACTACTGGGCCAAAGATATTCATTAATGATTCATCTTTGCACTACAGGCTAAAGATATTCCTCAACAGTTCATATTTGCACTACATGCCAAATATATTAATATCTCAAAGAAATATATAATCATTTCAGAATTTATATAAACAATAATTATAACCATGTTGATCAATTCACCTTTGCACTTAAGCTAAAGATATTCAATTATAAATTCAATGGTCATGATCATACCAGTCACAATTCAACTTTTCATTACTGGCCAAAGAGAACTCTAGTCATGATCATACCAATAATCTACCCATCTTTATACTCAAGTGAAAGAGAATTTCAACATCAGGGTTATAAAAATGTTATATATGATAATAAAATCAATATAATCAATATATAGTTTTAATCTCCAGAGTAATATTCATAAATCAACTATAATTTGGTTAGAAAAAGAAACCAATTTTGTAGTGAATAGTACCCGTGAATAGTAACTCGTGAATAGTAACTCGTGAATAGTAACTCATGAATAGTAACCCTGACACAAAAAGGTAAAAATTCCACAATAAAATCCATACCAATATTTTGGTATAATGATATTGAAAGAAGAACATTTCTTAAACTTATAAACAATTTATTTTAATTGTTTACACTTTACTAAATAATGCATTTAATCATCATAAAATGCCAAACTTATAAGATTTCATCACCAATAACCAAAACCCTCATAAAAAATCTGCATATACCACATATATGATTTTCAAGCCATAAAATCATATTTTCCAATTTTCTTCCTTCACATAACATATTTAACTCATTTATTCATAACTAGTCCATTTTCATGAAAAATACCAAATTAGATCCAAAAATATTTCTTTTCTGGGATTTAGCAGAATATAGTCCCATATTGAACATATATTTTTCTTAGAATTTTCAAAATTCATTTACTATTTTTCATATGGCCAAAACGCTAGAATATTTAGACATTTATCATAAATTGTACTTTTATCCAAAAATTCGAAATTCACAGTATAATCGATATTATATAGATGTACTCCCAATAAAAATTTCATCAATTTTGGAGTTAACCACAAAGAATTATAAACGGTTACTTTTAAAATAGTATTTTCTCATAAAATTTATAACTCTTAATTTATACATCCAAAAATTACCATTTTTGGACACAATCAATAAAACTCATCAACATATCATTTCAAATATATCTAGATTTTTTTGAAGGTCAGAAGAAGTACGAACTGAAAAATATAATAACCCTTAAAATCCCTTACTATTCCTTACCTCAAAAAGAAGAGACTTACGATTGGATATCGAGATATATTATTTGAAGGAAACTTGCACCGATGAATATCAACTCACCAAGTATCTAAATACTCACAAAATACACTCAATAATCTAGAGAGAAAAAGAGAGAAAACTTATGAATTTACGGTGTGATTTTCAATTCTAACTTAGCCCTCTATTTATAGGAAAATTTTAGCAGAGACTGACGAACCCCGATGGCTTTACCTGCTACTATTCCCACCCACCACATTTGAAATAAAATTCAGCACATTCTTCACCAACTATAAGTGGGGCCCACTCAATTCTAGAATTTTCCACCAAAATGCTAAATTTGGATACTTCAACAATTTCTGAACCATTCACCTCTTAAAATTCATAACAAATCATTCGTTCATTTTTAACGGTTCAAATTTTGTGGACATATACGCAACTTATATATGTATAACATATCCAAAAATTACAACGATCCAACGGTCGGATTAAAATTATAACTCATGCAATATATCTCAAAAATACTAGTTTAATTTTTAATACCTTCATTCTGACAAAAATACTGATAAAATACCTCAACATTAATTTCTTCATTTATAATCACATAAATAAATTCATCATTTATATCCACATCAAATAAATATTTTCTCATCATATAAATCAATAATTAATTATTCACAAATAATATTACAGAATCACAATTATGATGAACCAGCCGCCCTAAGAAAGAGGGGCTTTCCAATAAGAATTTCTCCTTACTGGCGCGCAATTAGGTGACCAAACCTCTCCTTGACAGAACTTTCTAGATATTGCCAATAATGCTATCTAATAATATTATTCAAATAATATGAATTATTGATCTGATAATGAGAAATATTGTGCAGTGATAATTATTGAAACAACAATAATATAAAATATCAACGCAAAGAACTATTGAATCAATAAAATAAAATATTGAATAATTAATTGTAACAATTATTGAGTAAAGTGCCTTCTTACGTAAGAATTAATAATTCAAAAATACTGTGTAATACCGTGTGCTACTGTGCAACAACGCGTATTACTTTATTTTACCAACCGAGTATTCCAACAGTGTTAACGGTAACGATTACGCCGTTATTTATAAAAATTCAATTTTGTCATTTTTTTCATCCGACGGTTATTTTGTTATGGGGCCCACAAATGGTTTTGCCGTAAATACGAATATTCCCTACGTAAAGAATATTCCACGACCAAACGAATATTCCCAAACAACAATGAATATTTTATAACCACTTGCTTATTCGAAAAAAATTCATATAGCACCCTTAACTTTGCTTTTTATCAACTTAACCATTTCTTGAATAGTAATTATAAGAAAAATTAAATACTTTTATTTCATAAAATCAGGTCATTACATATACAATTTTTAAAATTAGAACTTGTTAATTTTGGCATTAAGATATTGGCCGTCAGAGAAATTCATCTACATTGACATGTGGACTAAAGTTCTTCACATGAATACAAAATTTCGCAAACAAGTAAAATTTGTGGGCATATTAATTACTCCTCCGATTCTTTAAAAGATTGTCGTTTTAGGAGAAAAAATTTGTTCTAAAAAGTTTTGTGTCGTTTACAACTTTCGAGGAAAATAAATTATTTACTTTCCTATATTACATCTACCTTCTCTCATTGTTCCAAGACATTCTCTACCTTGTATTAATAGTTTTCAATTTCCCATAAAGGGATAATGATGAAATTTCAAACAAATTTTACTTGGTAAATGACACTTCCTTAATCTATGTGCCAAAACCTTAAACGACAATATTTTAGGAACGAAGGGAGTACTTGTTAAAATTAATTTTGATTTTTGCAAATAGATAATGGTGTCTAAACATCAATACTCAATACTCCGCTAAAGGAAAAGACCCTTTCATTGCTCCATTGAGTTTTGCAAACAACAATAACGTTAATGCGGGCTCCAACAAGCCAATTTTTACCACCATACGCAAAACAATACTCCTTACTTTCTACTCTTTTCGTCCTTTAATATAAGTCATTTTAGAATTGTACACAAATATTAAGAAAATGATTGTGTTGGGCCCAAATTATATGGTAGGTCAAAGTTCACGTGGAGTTATCTTAGTCCACGTAAATTTTTTTTTAGTAGTTGAGTAATTTAAGAAATTAAAGATTTCTAATTATATTTGGTTTTTAATCTCTAAGGGAAGTGTCAGGTTTTAAACCGACTTCCTTTCCTTGATAGAATTATTTTTGATCCCGAATTATACGGTACAAGGGTTTACCCTGGTTCTAAGGTACATACACACTCGTTATTATTATTTTACAGCACTAAAGTATTAAGCTTCTATTGTTAAACTTTATGCAACCTGTACTTATTCTGGAGTTATCCCTGTGACCTAAGCCGTCAAACTTTTGGTATGATTTTGTTTCTGTGCAGGATTTGACGCGCTTTGGTGATTGGAGCGCGTGGACAAATATTGACGTTAACAGATTGTATACAGAGGTGGAACTAGGGGGCCAGGGGGGCACATGACCCTGGTACCTTGCCCCTGGCAGACTGCTTATGCATGCATGAATAAGAATGTCTTTGGTCCCTTCTTAACTACGCCCCCTGCCTATTATTTGTTGAATCTATATGTTTTTCTTTCAGACAACATTAGGAGAGTTAGCCCAACCCAAGATATATAACCCATAACTAATTATCATTTATTAGCTCATGCTTTAGACTGGGAATATTTTTTTATTATGAAATATCTTAACATTATACTACTATTTAAATGGAAAGAGGTCTAAAGTCCCAAGAGGCTTAGAAGAAAACATGAAAACCCAAATCAACAAATAGTTGGTTGGTAGACACATGCAAACCCCACCTTTGCATTTTTACGTGCAATGGTGGTGTATCTTGATTTGTTTACTCATTTCTATGGATGAGCATGATTCGGTTTTGTGACGCCCCCAAAATAGGTATACATCACCTATTCTGAGTCGCCAAATACATGGTACAGAATACAAATACAATCTTTAATATACAACAAGAGAGCTGTGAGTTTTAATACAAATCATCTTCTGACAATATCCACTCTCAGAATAAGTCCTCATTACATTTATTGTCACACTATTTAACAAAATAGTGATGACTACTAATACTATCATCTGGTCCATCACTCCGTTCCCCGACTCGTCCCAGCTATATTCTCATTTTCTGAAGAGAACAGTGAAAGAAAGGGTGAGCTCAAGTAGCCCAGTAAGAAATATTATGACTAAGATAATGCAGAATAAATTATCATTAGCCTTAAACAGTGTTAAACTGATACAATATAACAAATGTCAAGTTTAACTGCAGCGGAACAAACAATCCATTAAAAGAGTCAAGTAGAGAATAAAATCTACTATCTTCTATGATATAAAAGGTTTTTCATGACTTTTATCACTGAGGCTCAGCTTAATAAATAATCCACATCATCAAATCATCCCTGCATTACAGGCCAAGGATATTCTTTAGTATCACGACCACGAATTATCCATGCACTATGGGCCAAAGATTGTAAGACCCCAACTTTTTGAATAAAGATTAAATTTTCTCGAAATATATTTTTGAATATTATGGTGTGGATTTGATATAATATTATAGTTGTGGGTAATATTTACAAATTTTGCAAAATACTTAAAGTTGTTATATAATATTCGATTAATTGGGGAATATTCGTTTTAACGAGGAATATTAAATGACAACCAACACAATCATTGGTGGACCCCCCAACGGAATTATTGTCGGATCGAGAAAATGACAAAAAATACTTTATAAAAATAATCATGAAGTTTTCCGTTAAGCTGTTGAACTACCCGGTAGTAAAAAAGTACGATGTCTGGCGTGGTTACATAGTAAAGACACGGTATTGATTATTGATGCTTACGTGAGAAGTCACTCGATTATACTCAATTATTACTTTCTGATAATTCTTTGATCATATCTCTCATATTATTGATTCGATTATTGTCATAAGTATCATCTGCATAATATGTTGTTTTATTAAATCAATAATTGAGACTACAAAGTTATTCATATTATTAAATTGCAATATTTACAATGTCTAGAAGTTACATCGAGGAGAGGTTTGGTCACCTAATTACGCGCATGATAGGGAGAAATCCTTATTGGAAAACCCCTCTTTCACAGGAGCGACACGGTTGATAAATATTGTGAGTTATAATATTAATGATGAATGTTATTAAAATTGAAGTTGTGTTGGAGTTGAATTTGGAGCGGGGCGTGATATTTGAGTCAAAGCGATGAAATTAGTAAAAATAGTCTATAAACACAAAATTTTCCGAATTCACTATTTGGTCAAAAAGTCAACAATTGACTTTTTCGGGAAAAGTCAAACTTTGAAATTTCAAAATTTATATTTTTGATAAAAATAGTTTCATTATGTTGGAATTAATTGTGTTAGTGAAAATCGACAATTATTTCGATAATAATTGATGTCTGGAGGTTATATTGACCAATCGTATTTAGCTTAGGATAAATGAGCAATTGATTGCTATTATTTCACATGATTATAACTATTTATTCATATGTGTATACTATTGTTTCACATTCTTGTTACTATTAGGGGAGTTGGTGCAAGATTGATAATACTTGCATGACTAAGTTAAAAATTGAGGTATAGATGGAGGTACTATACTGTAATTCGTATTTTCACATGTCTAGAACTATTTTTGATTCACATAATTTACTATTGAATCAGATTATTTACTATTAGGGGAGGTGGTGCAAGTTTGACAATACTTCCATGACTAAATTAAAAATAAAGGAAAAGTTAGAGGTATTGTACTGAAATTTTTCGAGCCCCAAAACGTGCAATTATCAAAACTATATTTTTCTATAAATAGAAGCTCATTCTTCCTTCATTTCTCACCAATTCACAAAAGCTTTAGAGCGATTATTATAGAGAGAAATTATAAAAGAAGAAGAAGTCTCGCTACCTCACTTATTCCGATATCCAGATTTTTTCTAAAGGTTGGGAGTATTATTTCTTTCTTATCTATGAAGAGAAATTACATTATTCCATTCTTTATTATTACATTAGAATAACCTATATACTGTGAGCTACCCTATGCTTGGTGAAATTCTTACATTGTTCCATTCTTTATCATTCTATTGGAACATCCACATGCATCTTTTTCTTGTGGGACTGGTTAAAATCTTTATTATTACATTGGAATATCACATACATGCGCTTTGGGACCTAATTCCGTATTTATTATTCTCGTTGGAATATATGCATGCATGCGTTTTACATGGACTGATTCCATCTTTATTATTTTGTTGGAATATCTTGTACATGCGTTTCTGGCGGACTGATTAAAATCTTTATAATTACATTGGAATATCACATGCATGCGTTTCTTGGGACTGATTCCGTCTTTATTATTTTGTTAGAATATCCATGCATGCGTTTACGCCGGACTGATTCCGTTATTTATTATTACATTGGAATAACTCGCCTGTGCGATGTCTATCGCGTGCACGGTGATTTCTTTTGTTATTCCATTCTTTATTATACTCGGTTGGTTAAAGTTTTGACTTCTATACTCTATGAAATTAGTGGAATATCCTTGATATTTGCGCTTCATCCGATATCTTTTCATGGAAATATTCTTGAGCATTCTTGAATTTTACTCTACAAAACAAGTATCATGTTGACAATTTGGGCGTTATTAGTTCTGGATAAATTAATTCTTGAACTTGTTTTATTGAATTCTTATATCATTGTCATCATCCTCATGTTTATATTTTTTTGAAAGTCATCTGTGGCCTATAAGTGCATAGATGGACTTGGTATGATTATGACCGAGGATTATTCGATTGTAATCATGACCGTAATGTTACAAATGATGTGGAAAAAGTCCTCATTGGCCCGTAGAGCATTGATGGATGAGTTGTTGGCATGATCATGACCATTATTGAATACACAAATATTCTTGGCCGTAGTAAGTGCATGGATAATTGTGGTCGTGATACTAAAGAATATCCTTGGTCAGTAGTGCGGGGGTGATTCGATGATGTGGATTATTTATTAAGCGAGTCCCGGCGATAAAAGTGATGAAAACCTTTTAAATCATAAAAGATAGTAGATTTTATTCTCTCTTGACTCTTTTAATGGATTGCTTGTTCATTCTTGATTAAATTTGATGGTATCGGTTTAACACTTCATTGAAGGCTAACGATAATATATTCGCATTATCTTAGTCATAATATTTCCCTCTTGGGCTAGTTAAGCTCACCCTTTTACTTTCATTGTTCTCTTCAGGAAATGAGAGCGTGGCAGGACTAGTCGAGGGAGCGGGTAGCGGGCGGATGATAGCATTAGTAGTCCTCACTATTCTGTGAAATAGTGTGATAATAATTGTAATGAGGACTCCTTTTGAGTTTGTATAATCTCTAGTAGAAAATATTTGTATTCAAACTCACAGCTTATGTTTTGTCGTATTGTACACGACACTTGTATTATTAAGTTGTATTTGTATTCTGTACCATGTATTTGACGACTCAGAATAGGTGATGTATACCTATTTTGGGGGCGTCATAGTTGGTATCAAAGCTTAGGGATATGATCCCTGGCTAAGATGTGAGATTAGAACTAGGAGGGGAGAGACGGGGAATTCCTTCGCTACTATGACCTACCTAAGTTTATTTGGTATTTAATTGGTTAGTCAGAGTGTAGGGATAATATGTTTCATGTCAATTAACCCTTGTTTTGTGGCAGTATTTGAAAATGGCATCCGAGAATGTTGAGAACATCAATGGAGCAAAGGAGACCGTTGAGTCTCCACAGATCAATAACCAGGATAATGTGCATCAGGAAGGCGACAATCCTCATGCAAACAACAACACTGACCAAATGATGAACGATGGAATGTTCCGAGGCTTCATGCAATTCATGCAACATCGGTAGAGGCGGCTCGCATCCAAAATGCAGGTGGAAACACTGGCAACTCTCGGACGGTCACCGCTAAATAGTTCAAGGAGCTGGGACCACCGGAGTTTATTGGAGAGCCAAAATCACTTAAGGCGGAAGCATGGATAAAGCAGATAACAAGATATTTGATGTCTTGGGATGCTCCGAGGTACAAAAGGTTCCCTTCGCCACCTTTATATTGCATGAAGAAGGCGATTCTTTGGTGGGAATCAGTAAAATGTACCTGACTGGACGACTCAAGATGTCTTGGGAGAAGTTCCAAGAGTCATTCAACGACAAGTACTTTCCGAAAGTATTCGTCACATGAAGGAGGTAGAGTTTATCAAGTTGGAACAAAACAATATGGCCGTGTCGCAATACGAGGCTAAATTTGCGGAGTTATCCGGTTTGCATCCCATTTGGTTGATAATGAGGAGCGAATGACCCGAATATTTTAAGAGGTTTGAAAGCAGGAGATACGACAATATCTTATTTCTCATAAAGCGTGTTTGTATTCAGATGTTGTAAATAGGGCTCGGTTGTTGGAAGTAGCGATAACGAAGTCAACACAACCAAGAGAAAGTAGCCGTGAGAATGAAAATACCGGTGGTAATGATCATCGAAGCGGTGACAACAAACGTGGAGGGAATCAACATGCCAGAAATGGTAACCACTTCGGTGGTAATCATAGCCAAGACAATAAAAATGGACATTTCAAGAAAAGGAGATTTAACAATGATGGAAAGACGTAATCATCAGCACCCGTTGTTAAGGAAGGAGAACGACCACCTATCATATGCTTCAAATACGGAGGGGAGGGACACATCAGTCCAAACTGCGCGATGCCGTCCAAAGCATGTTATAATTGTGGAAGAGAAGGTCACTTAGCTCAATTTTGTCGTTCACCGAAGACAAATTTAGCTAGGATGGAGGCACCAAAGGCCGTCCCAGAAAAGTCAAAGCCGGTGAAAGCAAGAGGAGGCGTTTGTTGTGACCTCTGAAAGCAAGGAACCCGAACGAGGTTATCACGGGTAAGCTTATCATAAACTCTAGTGAAGTCTATACCTTATTTGATACCAGTTCTACCCATTCTTTTATTTCTCCTACTTGCGCTCAACGTTTAAATTTGACTCCGGAGAAATTAGACTTTGACTTATCTGTTGAAACTCCATTAGGAGAATCCTTTATTACATCCACTGTTTATAAGTCTTGTTTGATTCAAATCAGAATCGCACTTACGTTACTGTCGATCTTATCTCCTTAAAAATATCAGATTTGACGTGATTCTAGGGATTGATTGGTTAACTACTCATCATGCTAAAATTGATTGTTTTCGTAAGGTTGTTAGCTTTCATATTCCTAATAAACCTATTATGCGAACTCAAGCGACCAAACCATTAAAATCAATCACGGTCATCTCAAGCCATAAAGCTATTCGTTTATTGAAAAATGGATGTCAAGCTTTCTTAGCTCATGTCACGGATTTAAACAAAAATGAGTCAGATTTGAAGGATATTTCTATTGTTAATAAATTTTCTGACGTATTCCCTGAAGAACTTCCTGGCTTACCCCCAGAGCGTGAAGTTGAATTTTGTATCGACCTTGAACCCGGTACAAAACCCATTTCCAAAACCCATTTTCAAGAACTCAAAAGGAGACTCATTTCAGCACCTGTTCTGACAATACCATCTGGTTCGGAGGAATTTTTCATCTACAGTGATGCTTCGGGCAAAGGGTTAGGATGTGTTCTCATGCAACATGGGAAAGTCATAGCCTATGCCTCAAGACAACTCAAAGAATATGAGAGGAATTATCCTACTCATGATCTAGAGTTGGCAGCTATTGTCTTCGCACTTAAAATTTGGAGGCATTACCTGTATGGAGAGAAAGTGGAGATCTTTACGGATCATAAAAGCCTCAAATATTTCTTCACTCAAAAGGAACTCAACATGCGACAACGACGTTGGCTGGAAATATTGAAAGATTATGATCATACCATCCAATACCATCCTGGAAAAGCGAACGTGGTAGCTGACGCATTGAGTAGAAGATCATATGCGGGTATGAGTGCAATATTCACAACACAAAAGCCCATTTTATGTGACTTGAAAATGATGGAGATAGAATTAAAGACTCCAGGGACCCATGTGATGATGGTGAATATACGAGTAGAACCAACTTTAATTGATAAAGTTAAAGTTGCTCGAAATTCTGAATCCGGAGGCGTGATGCGTATGAAGAAGAAAGTGCAAGAATGTGCTATAGGAAGCAAGAATCGATGAAGAAGGAATACTTGAGTCAACTCCAGACTTTGTGTTCCTAATGACTACGATTTAAAGTATAAAATCATGATGGAGTAGCATAACACACCGCTTGCAATCCATCTTGGGAGTACCAAAATGTATCGTGATCTTCGCCATACATTTTGGTGGAGCAATATGAAGAGAGATATAAGCTATTATTTATCTCAAGGTGTCTAATTTCTCAACGAGTTAAAGCGAAGCATCAAGTACCAAAAGTTCCATTGCAACAACTTGAAATTCCAGAATGGAAGTGAGAGCACATTACCATAGATTTCGTTACCGGTCTTCCCAAGTTGGATCGTTGTAATTTTTGGATATGTTATACATATATAAGTTAAGTATATGTCCACAAATTTTGAACCGTTAAAATGGACGTATGATTTGTTATGAATTTTAAGAGGTGGTCGATTAGTAAATTAGGTTTATAAATGATTTTGGTGGAAAATTCTAGAATTGAGTGGGCCCTACTTGTGGTTGGTGAAAAAATGTCTTTGAATTTATTTCAAATGTGGTGGGTGGGAATAGTAGCGAGGTAAAGCCATCGGGGTCATGGGGTCAAGTCTCGCTAACATTTTCCTATAAATAGAGGTTAAGTTAGAATTGAAAATCACACCGTAAATAAGTTTTCTCCTTTTTTCTCTAGATTATTGAGTGTATTTTGTGAGTATTTAGATACTTTGTGAGTTTCTATTCATCGATTGCAAGTTTCCTTGATTTCTTATCTGGAGATATTAGATCGTAAATCGATATTTTGAGGTAAGGAATGTTATTTTCTTCATATATGATATTATTTCTTCAATATCATTATCAAGTATTGATCTGAATTTTTATCAAATTTGGAACTTTTTTGTGTCTGGGGTTACTATTCACGATATCAAGACTATTCAAGTATATCTGATCTTATTCACGTATAACGACACTTTATTCACCGAATCACTTAAAGACTATTCATAGAAAAATGAAATTTTCTTCTTTTGTCCAAGATGTCTATTATGGTTACTATCTTTGATTGTATCCATGTTTTGATCTTTATTTTTGAATTCGCTTCAAAATTGGTATTTATGAAGTATTATTGATCTTGGATAAACCGTTATACCTGAATCCCTACTATTTGTCCTTCCGTTTCCTTTGGATTCGTTTTCTTTAAAATATTTTTCATCATCTTCAATCCTAAATGATGATATTACTAATTATCTTGAACAGTAGTGCAAAGATAAATGATTAATCGATGAATATCTTTGGCCCGTAGTGCAAAAGATGAGCAGTGTTGAGATGAACATGATTAATTGGTGATACAAATGAATATCTTTGGCTTGTAGTGTAAAGATGAATATTTGATTAAAGATGTATATTGATTGTTGTTACAGGGATAAAATATTGATGATGGACTTTTAAATCTTAGAATATAGTAGAACTCATTCTCTACTTGACTCTTCTAATGAATTGTTGTTTCCGCTGCAGTTGTTGATCTAAAACTTGTTGGCTATTATATTTTATCAGATTTTTCCTGTTGAAGACTAACGATAATTTGTTTTATATTTTTCTAGTCATAATATTCTTTTCTTGGGCTAGTTGAGCTCACCCTTTTCCTTTTTGTTCCATTTTTCTCTCGGAGGTGAGAACATAGCGAGAACTAGTCGATGCGGAGTGATGGTTCTAGAAAGATGTTTTAGCGATCCTTACTATTTCGTAAAATAGTGTTTGAATAATTATAACGAGGACTTATTTGAGTGTGGATATTGTACAGAAGACAATATTTGTATTTAAACTCACAAAGTATGTGTTGTTGTATTTTGCACAACAATTGTATTATTGAAGTTGTAGTTTGCTTTATGTACCATGTATTTGGCGACTCAGAATGGGTGTTGTATACCTATTTTGGGGGCGTTACACTATTGGTCAATTGACCAACTTACCCAAAAATAAACTTCATGCTAACCACTTCCGATAGGAAGGGGGTTGTTGGAGTCTGACATGTATAAATGGGTCGGCCTCCCTTTTGTGCAAAGCCTTTCAATGAGGATCCAATTTTCTTTAAGCATCAATTGTTGTCAACATCATTAATTTTTATATTGAAATAATAATAATAATAATAATAATAATAATAATAATAATATAATAATAATAATAATAATTGCCAGAGTAGAACTTTTTGACAATTGCTACACCTACGCGCTTGCCTCCTATGAAATCAACTGAAAAATTACTGATCAACCAAATCTGTTATGTCGGTTGAATCGCTGATTCAACCAGTGATTAATTTGTTCAATTTAAATTGAACCATCAAATTTGACGGGACTAAGGGGGTGTTTGATAAAAACTAAATGAATCTGAATCTGAATGAAAAAAATATATTTAATAATTGACATGTTTGAAATATCTGAATGACAAAACTTTATTATTTAACCCCTCTGAAAAAATTCAAAATTGTTGTAAATTTATTTAATATTACTTAATATAATAGTTATTTTTTATTTTATTTTTTTACTTCATTCAACTGCTTCATTCAATATTCAAATTAAAAAAATCGACTTAGCCATTCAAACATCCATCTTACCGATTCAAACCATTCGGATCAAAAACAATCGCAGACTAACCGATTCAAACCATTCAGATTATTTACATTCAAACTCTAAACAAACACCCCTAAATCAGATTCGTTTCTAATTAACTCGATAGGATCGATTCAATTTTTAAAACATTGAATAAAATTGATACTTCTTTTGCAAATTTTGAGTGTTTAAATAATTTTTTATCATTTGTACCTTCCCTATTAAAATAATTTGCACTTTAGTTTTTATTGTAGAGGTGTAAATAATTTCCACACTCAGAAAAGTATAATTTTAATAAACATAAAATTTGAAATAAATTTTAATTCTAAATTATAGGTTCCAATTTATAATTTAGTCTACTTTTTATTGGTTTTAATAGAATTACTGAAAAGGGGAATAAAAAAAGTCAAAGCTTATACTGGCTTATAAGGTGTAAACGAGTCGAACAGAGAGCAATTTGACTCAAAATATTAAATTCATACTCGAATTCGACTCGACTTGAATATTTATTACTCAAATTCGATCCGACTCGGATCAAATTATATATTCAAACTACTCGCGAACTTCAAATTCAAGCTCGAATTCGAGTCTGCATATAATAATTTGTTTTATAATAAATATAATTATAAATTAAATTTGTTATTTTACTTATAAATGAGAAAATATATTTATTATTACACTTTATAAATATAAAATCACAATTAAAAATAAAACAAAATTATAATAATTAATTTGATTTAATTTTGTATATATTATAAGAGAATGTATCGAGTATCTAATCGAATCTGTATGTATCGAATCACAATTGAGAATTTGAGTAGTTTGAATCTTAAACGAGTCGAGTATAATATTGCTCAGATTCTACTCATATTTTTATTCAAACTATTTTTATACTCAAATTTAGATCATATTATTAACGGATCTGAGTCTTGCTTGTATTTTTTTGAATCGAGTTCTTATTGGCTTAGTAGACCTGACAAACATGACCCAAGCTGCAAAATTCTAACCCAGCAAATCCTGAATTTTTTGACCCGTCCATTTTTTACCCGGCCCGTCACTCGTCCGACCCGTTTGGGCTTGGTCCGTCCATTTACTAGGTCTATGGCTTAGCAACTTAAACTCTCTAATTGGGGTTTGATAAAGTGCGTGGTTAAGAGTTGACTACTCTACTCAACAAATTGGAGGCACCACCAATTTCAGTTAATCAAAACGGGAATTAGCTCACTGCGATTGGTGCGTAGGAAGGTGGTTAATGCGAGTAAAGCAATATGGATAGCCTATTTTCATTTTTCACAAAGTAAATAAAAAAAAATGGTACTCAATTTTTCCTTTAATAATAAATGATTTAACTAAAAAAAAATTATTTGTAAAATGAGAAAAAAATATATATATTTCTTTTGCTTAAACAAAGGTTTCATTTGCCAATTAGGCTCATCATATCTTACTCTTTCCTGGCTCCGTCCCTTAATATAAATCTTTTTAGAATTGTGCATAAGTATTAAAAAATGATTGTATAACATTAAATATAATATCATTTGCTTATAATATCCTTAAGTGTCCATAATTATCATATTTATCTCATACTCTCCGTCATTATACTCTGTATGTAACATTTTCTCATGATGGATAATTTTGGAAAGATGGTAGTTAATTCTCCTAGACAATGTAAAACGACAGATAATTAGGAAAAAAATAAAATCATCTAAAACAACATATATTAAAGGTACGGAAGGAGATTTAAATATGTAGAGAGCCTTCATCATAACATTAGAAAATCAATACTGTGACAACCCCAAAATAGGTCCATTCCATCCAACCCATTCTGAGTCGCCAAATATATGGTATAGAAAACAACTACAACTTTATTACAACAATTGTCGTGAAAAATACAACAACACATATACTGTGAGTTTGGATACAAATATATACCAAATGTGACACATGTCCCAATAGTGACAAAGACACCTCACAAATGACACCTTAAATAAAGGTATAGTCAAAAAGCTGTTTTAGAAACTAAAATCTTTGGGAAGTGCTCAAGGAAACCTTCCATACATGGGAGGCCATGCTTCTAGGTTATGATAGATATCATATGGCCACAGAATTATCCTTGGTTTACCCAATAGACCCCAAAGAAAAACGAGAAGATTACTATCATATTCTACCCAATGGTGAGTCTTCTCTTGATTTATCATTATCTCCACTGTCTCAAATTGAGAATTATACTTCAAACAAACACCAAGATTATATAGGTAGTGCTCATAAATATACTCAGCAAGTGGATGAGCACAACCCTGTCTTATGATGACACGAGGTTGTATGTCATTAGACATCTTGTATGATAGTGGCAAAACACCCTTCCAACGTTGGGTTTGCCTCTCCCTATATGATTCACCAAATATAACTACTAAAAGATGTATATAACACACTTGTCTATCTTTGTTTAGGAGAACTCCTGACTAGAGACCACCGTTCTATTCCCTTGTTACCCCCGCTCAACCCAGCTACACTTTTATTACCTGAAAGGAATTGTGAAGCAAAAGGGTGAGCACAACTAGCTTAGTAAAGAATATCATGACTAAAGACAATTAAATTATCAATAGCCTTCATCCATAACAAATCAGAGATTTAGAACATATGGTAGATGATAAAAATTTCAACCATAGTTGTAGCGGAACGAGCAATCCATTAGAAGAGTCAAATAGACAATCACGATCTATTATCTTCTCCATTATAAAAGTCCACCAACAATGTTTTATCCTCAGTAACATCAATCAATGAGTTCATTTCCACAATTATATGAATATCTCATAATTATAATTGTGATTCTAAATTCTCTTCGCACTCCGGGGCGAATATAATTTTCATCACATGTCTTTACGAAACATCAAAGATTATGGTTATACCAAATCACAGTTCTGTTCATAATCATACTAATAAATTCATCTTTGCACTCTCAGCCAAAGATATTCATCCACAGTTCATCTTCGCACCACTGGCCAAAGATATTCAACAACAGGTCATCTTTGCACTACTGGCCAAAGATATTCATCAACAATTCATCTTTGCACCACATGCCAAAGATATTCCTCAACAGTTCATATTTGCCTTACAAGCCAAATATATTCATCAACGATTCATATTTGCATTACTGCCAAATATATTCATCAACAGTTCATATTTGCATTACAGGCCAAATATATTAATATCTCAAAGAAATATATAATCATTTCAGAATTTATATAAACAATAATTATAACCATGTTGATCAATTCACCTTTGCACTTAAGCTAAAGATATTCAATTATAAATTCAATGGTCATGATCATACCGTCACAATTCAATTTTTTCACTTTCATTGGCCAAAAGAGAACCCTAGTCATGATCATACCAATAATCTACCCATCTTTCTACTTTCAGTGAAAGAGAATTTCAACATCGAGGGTTATAAAATGTTATATATGATAATAAAATCAATATAATCAATATATAGTTTTAATCTCCGGAGTAATATTCATAAATCAACTATAAGTTGGTTGTAAAAAAAAACCAATTTTGTAGTGTATAGTATGAAGTGAATAAGAACTTCGTGAATAGTAACTCATGAATAGTAACTCATGAATAGTAACCACGACACAAAAAGGTAGAAATTCCACAATAAAATCTATACCAATATTTCGGTATAATGATATTGAAAGAATAACATTTCTTAAAATTATAAACAATTTATTTTAATTGTTTACACTTTACTAAATAATGCATTTAATCATCATAAAATGCCAAACTTATAAGATTTCATCACCAATAACCAAAACCCTCATCAAAAATCTGCATATACCACATATATGATTCTCAAGCTATAAAATCATATTTTCCAATTTTCTTCCTTCACATAACATATTTAACTCATTTATTCATAACTAGTCCATTTTCATGAAAAATACCAAATCAGTTCCAAAAATATTTCTTTTCTGGGATTTAGCAGAATATAGTCCCATATTGAACATATATTTTTCTTAGAATTTTCAAAATTCATTTACTATTTTTCATATGGCCAAAACCGCCGAATATTTAGACATTTATCATAAATTGTACTTTTATCCAAAAATTCCGAAATTCACAGAGTACACTGATATTATATAGATGTACTCCCAATAAAAATTTCATTAATTTTGGAGTTAACCACAAGGAGTTATAAGCGATTACTTTTAAAATAGTCTTTTCTCATAAAATTCATAATTCTTAATCTATACATCCAAAAATCGTAATTTTTGGATACAATCAAGAAAACTCATCAAATTATCATTTCAAATTTTTCTAGAATTTTCTGAAAGTCAAAAAAATTATGAAACTTAAAATCATAACAACCCTTAAAATCCCTTACTATCCCTTATTTCGAAAGAGCAACACTTCTGACTGGATATCGGATATGATGTTGAAGGAAACTTGCATTGATGAATAGGAACTCACCAAGTATCTAAATACTCATAAAATACACTCCATAATCTTGAGAGAAAAAGAGAGAAAACTTGTTTCTGGTGTGATTTTCAATTCTAACTTAGCCCTCTATTTATAGGAAAATTTTAGCAGACTTGACCTGCAACCTGATGGCTTTACCTGCTACTATTCCCATCACCACATTTAAAATAAAATTCAGCACATTTCTTCACCAACCATAAGTGGGGCCCACTCACTTCTAAAATTTTCCACCAAAATCATTTATAAACCTAATTTCTAAATCAGTCACCTCTTAAAATTCATAACAAATCATACGTTCATTTTTAACGGTTCAAAATTTGTGGACATATACTTAACTTATATATGTATAACATATCCAAAAATTACAACGATCCAACGGTCGGATTAAAAATTATAACTCACACAATATATCTCAAAACACTGGTTTAATTTTTAATACCTTCATTCCGACAAAAATACTGATAAAACACCTCAACATTAACTCCTTCATTTTTAACCACAATAAATATATCCATCAATTATATCCACATCAAATAAATATTTCCTTATCATATAAATTAATAATTAATTATTCACAAATAATATTCTGTAATCACAATTATGACAACAACAAAGGTAGTTCCACATGAAAGAGGGGGCTTTCCAATAAGAATTTCTCCTTACTGGCGCGCAATTAGGTGACCAAACCTCTCCTTGATAGAACTTTCTAGACATTGCCAATAATCCTATCTAATAATATTATTCAAATAATATGAATTATTGATCTGATAATGAGAAATATCATGCGGTGATAATTATTGAAACAACAATAATATAAAATATCAAGGCAAAGAACTATTGAATCAATAAAATAAAATATTGAGCAAAGAATTACCGTAATAATTATTGAGTGGTGCCTTCTTACGTAAGAATCAATAATTCAAAATAATGTGCACACTGGTGTCTGCTTTGTGCAACAACGCGTATTACTTTATTTTACCAACCGTATTCCAACGGTGTTACTTGTAACGATTACTACCGTTATTTATAAAAACTTAATTTTGTCGTTTTTTCTTCATCCCATGTTATTACATTATGGGGCCCACAAATGGTCTGTGCCGCCGTCGCATACGAATATTCCCTAGATAGAAAGAATATTCCACGACCAAACGAATATTCCCAAACAACAATGAATATTTTATAACCACTTGTGTATTTTGAAAAAATTTCATATATCACCCTTAACTTTAACTTTTATCAATTTAACCATTTTTTGAATAGTAATTATAAGAAAAATTGAATACTTTTATTTCATAAATTTCGGGGTCTTACAGTTAATGCACTAGTACTTTAATTAGAAGTCCAACTTCCATGATCAAGATAAATCATATATGTTAAAGTACTATAACATACAAGATAATATCTCCAAATCATCCTATGTTATAAACCATTATTTCTTTATTTATATATTACATATGATTTAGTATAACATTTATTTATACACATAAACCATAACATATATTGTGACACCCCCAAAACAGGTATACATCACCCATCTTGAGTTGCCAAATACATGGTAAAAAATTCAAATACAACTTAATTATACAACAGTCGTGTAAAATACGACAAAATATAATCTAAGAGTTTAATAAGAATATTGTCATCTAGACAATATCCACACTCAATGGAGTCCTCATTACATTTATTGTCACACTATTTTATAGAATAGTGAGGACTACTAAAACAACCATCTGGACCGTCAATCCGTTCCCCGACTCGTCCCAGCTATATTCTCATTTCCTGAAGAGAACAGTGAAAGAAAGGGTGAGCTCAACTAGCCCAGTAAGAAATATTATGGCTAAGATAATGCCGAATAAATTATCCTTAGCCTTCAACAGTATAACAACTGATAGAATATAATAGACAACAAGTTTCAGATCAACAACTGCAGCGGAATAAGCAATCCATTATAAGAGTCAAGTAGAGCATAAAATCTATTATCTTCTATGATTTAAAAAGTTTTTCATCAACTTTATCGCTAAGACTCAGCTTAATAAATAAAATTGAATCATCCCTGCATCACGACCAAGGATATTCATGTAATCACCATTGGTCATGATTATACCGAATAATCCATTGTCATAATCACACCAACAACTGTCCATCAATGAACTACAGGCCAATGAGGACTTTCACCACATCATTCGTCACATTACGGTCATGATTATACCGAATAATTCATGGTCATAATCATACCAAGTCCATCTATGCACGTAAGCCAAAGACGACTTTCATCACAATATAAGCATGAGGATGGTGACAATGACATAATAATTCAATAAAATAAGTTCAAGATAAATTTTAAAGATTTATAATTTAATTTGTCCAGAAATCAATAACGTCCAAATTGTCAACATGATACGGCTTTGTGGAGTAAAACTCAAGAATGCTCAGAATAATATTTCCATGAAAAGATACTGGATGAAGCGCAAATATCCAGGATATTCCACTAATTTCATGGAGTATAGAAGCCAAAACTTTAACCAACTGAGTATAATAGAATATATGAAATTGTGAATGGATTTTTCGCATTTATGCAGTAATCCACATGTATGAGATCATTTCCATAATTTAATAAGGAATGAATATGAAGGATCATTCACCATGCATGCGGTAGTCCACACGCATAAAGTTATTCCAATGTAATAATAAAGAATGGAATAACATAAGAATTCACCAGTGCATGCGATAGAATCGCATGCATAACGAGTTATTCCAATGTAATAATAAAGAATGGAATAACAAAAGAATTCACGTGCATGCGATAGATCATCAGATGCATAAAAGTTATTCCAAATGTAATAATAAAGAATGGAATAACAAAAAATTCACCAGGCATGCGATATGTGACGCCCCCAAAATAGGTATACATCACCCATCATAATTCGCCAAATACATGGTACATAATTTAAATACAAACTTCTTTGATACAGTACAACAAAACATAGCTGAGAGTTTCAACACGGATAATGTCTCGTAGAGAGTATACAAACTCAAATAAAGTCCTCATTACATTTATTATCACACTATTTTATAGAATAGTGAGGACTACTAAAAAACAACCATCGGGACCGTCAATCCGCTTTCCCCACTCGTCCCAAATTTATATTCTCATTTCCTGAATAGAACAGTGAAAGAAAGGGTGAGCTCAACTAGCCCAGTAAGAAATATTATGACTAAGATAATGCAGAATAATTTATCGTTAGCCTTCAACAGTGTTAAAATAATAAAATATAACAAACATCAAGCTTAATTGCAGCGAAACAAACAATCCATTAGAAGAGTCAAGTAGAGAATAAAATCTAATATCTTCTATGATTTAAAAGGTTTTTTTTATCACTTTTATGGCTGAGACTCAACTTAATAAATAAACCACATCATCCATGCACTACGGCCAAGGATATTCATTAGTATCATGACCACAAATTATCCATGCACTACAGGCCAAAGATATTCGTGAATTCATCAATGGTCATGATCATGCCAACAACCGTCCATCAATGCACTACGGCCAATGAGGACTTTTACCACATCATTTGTAACATTACGGTCATGATTATACCGAATAATTCCTGATCATAATCATACCAAGTCCATCTATGCTCTACAAGCCACAGATAACTTTCAACATATTATAAACATGAGGATGATGACAATGATATAAGAATTCAATAAAACAAGTTCAAGAATGCTCAGAAGAATATTTCCATGAAAAGATACTGGATGAAGCGGAAATATCAAGGATATTCCACTAATTTCATGGAGTATAGAAGCCAAAACTTTAACCAATTGAGTATAATAGAATATATGAAACTGCGCAAATGGATTTTCGCCGCCACGCAGTAATCCCGCGAGATGCAGATCATTTCCACAATTTAATAAGGAATGAATACGAAGGATCATTCACCATGCATGTGGTAGTCCACATAGACAGGTTACTCCAACAAAATAATAAAGAATGGAACCAGGTCATGCGTAATCGCCGCATGCATGTGATATTCCAATGTAATAATAAAGAAGAGGAACTGTGTCACATGCAATCCGCATGCATGTGATATTCCAATGAGAATAATAAAGAAAGGATCCGGTGTCATGCGTAATCCGCATGCATGTGATATTTCAACAGAATAATAAAGAATGGAATAACAACAGAATTCACCAGGCATGCGATAGACCGTACAAACAGGTTATTCCAACAGAATAATAAAGAATGGAACTAGGTCATGCGTAATCCGCACAGACAGGATATTTCAACAGAGTAATAAAGAATGGAATAACAGAAGAATTTCACCATGTATGCGGTACTTCGCATAGATAGGTTATTTCAACATAATAATAAAGAATGGAATAACAGAAGCTCTCTTCATGAATACGAAAGAAATAGTACCCCTTACCTTAGAAAAAACTGGATACTTGATTAGTGAGGTAACAGACTTCTCTTCTTCTTTGTCTCTATATTTTCTCTCTATATTAATTGCTCTTGTGAGACTTAGTGAATTGGTGAGAATGAAAGATGAATGAGCTTCTATTTATAGGAAAATATAGTTTCGATAATTGCACGTTTTGTGGCTCGAAATATTACAGTATAATACCTTCCCCTTTTTCTTCATTTTTAATTTAGTCCTGCAAGTATTATCAAACTTGCACCACCTCCCCTAATAGTAAGTAATGTGAATTAATAGTTCATTCACGTGACTTAATAGTATAATCATGTGAAAAAACTAATAATAGTATAGTACCTTCATCTATACCTCCATTTTTAACTTAGTCATGCAAGTATTATCAATCTTGCACCACCTCCCCTAATAGTACATGAATGTGAATCAATAGTACACACATGTGAACAAATAGTTATAAGCATGTGAATTAATAGCAATTAATTTCTCATTTATCCGATTAATTACCCGATTAGTCCGTATAACTTCCAGACATCAATTATTATCGAAATAAATGTCGATTTCCACCAACACTAATAATACCAACACAATGGAACTATCAATTTCATCTTTAATCAACACGAACTTATTCATCATTAATATTATAACTCACAATATTTAACAATCAGGTTGTTCCCAGGAAAGAGGGGACTTTCCGATAAGGATTTTTCCTTATTATCAAGCAATTAGTGACCAAACCTCTCCTCGTCGTAACTTCTAGACATTGTCAATATTATAAATAATAATATGAATAACTTTGTCGTCTCAATTATTGATTTAATATTATAAAATTATTATGCGAGGATGATAATTGTGATAATAATTGAATCAATAATATGAGAGATATGATGCGACAATTATCAGTAGTAATAATTGAGTATAACCGGTGACTTCTCACGTAAGCATCAATAATCAATAATGGCAGCTACTATGCAACCACGCCAGACATCGTATTTTTACTACCGGGTAGTTCAACGGTTTAACAGTAAAACTTTTGCCGTTATTTTTATAAAAAGATAATTTTATCGTTTTCTAACTACGACAATACTTCCGTTATGGGGTCCACCAATGATTGTGTCATCGTACGAATATTTCTTGTTAAAACGAATATTCTCCGACCAATCAAATATTATATAATCACTTGCTTACTTTGCAAAATTTGTAAATAATACCCACAACTATAACATTATATCAAATCCACACCATAATATTCAAAAATATATTTTGAGAAAAATTAATCTTTATTAATAAAAGTTGGGGTCTTACACATAATATCCAAAGTGTGACACCCCCAAAATAGGTCCACACGACCCATTCTGAGTCGCCAAGTATCACACTACAAAAATCAAATACAAATTTCATTTATACAACTATTGAACCGTCGTACAGAATACGACAACACATAAGCTATGAGTTTTAATACAAATATATGCAACTCTCATGGTGCCTCGACCACAATACCTTACAATGATACCTTACATAAAGGTACAGTCAATAACTGTTTTAAAAATTAAAATCTTTAGAAAATGCTCAAGGAAATCTTCGTACATGGGAGGCCATGCGTCTAAGTTATGATATATATCATATGACTCGAGAATTATCCTTGGTTGACCCAATAGACCCCAAAGAAAAATGAGAAGATTGCTATCATGTTCTTTCCAATGGTGAGTCTTCTCTTGACATATAATTATCTCCATTGTCTCCAATTGAGAATTATATTTCAACCAAACTCCAAGATTATATAGATAGTGCTTGTAGATATACTCAGCAAATGCATGTGCACAACCATGTCTTATGATAACACGAGGCCGTCTGTCATTAGACATCTTGTATGATAGTGGCAAAACGCCCTTCCAAAGTTGAGTTCACCTCACCCTATTCGGCTCACCTAAATCAACGGTTAAAATGACGTATAAAATACGACACACTTATCTATAATTATCAATAAAATTATTTTCATACTTTTTTTAGGGGAAACCTCAACAGCTATAGACCATTGTTCTATTCCTCTGTTACCCCCGCTCGACCCAGCTACACTCTTATTACCTGAAAGGAATTGTGAAGCAAAAGGGTGAGCACAACTAGCCCAGTAAAGAATATCATGACTAAAGATAATTAAATTATCAATAGACTTCATCAGTAATAAATCAGAGATTCAGAACATATAGTAGATGATAAAACTTTTCAACCATAGTAGCAGCCGAACGAGCAATCCATTAGAAGAGTCAAATAAACCATAAAGTCTATTATATTCTCCATGTTAAATGTGACGCCCCAAAAATTAGGTATACATCACCCATCTTGGGTCGTCAGATACATGGTACAGAATTCAAATACAACTTACTAATACAACTGTATAGGTATACAATAACGACAAACATAAACTGTGAGTTTGAATACAAATATTATCTACTAGAGATTATACAAACTCAAAAGGAACCCTCATTACAATTATTATCACACTATTTCACAGAATAGTGAGGACTACTAATTTTATCGTTTTCTTAATCCGACAATAATTCTGTTGTGGGGTCCACCAATGATTGTGCCGTTGTACTAATATTCTCTGTTAAAACGAATATTCCCCGACCAATCGAATATTATATAACAACTTGCGTACTTTGCAAAATTTATAAATATTACCCACAACTATTATATCAATTTCACTCCATAATATTCATAGTAATATTTATATAAAATTCATCTTTATTCAAAAAGTTGGGGTTTTACATTAAAAGTCCACCAACAATATTTTATCCCTGTAACATCAATCAACAGTTCTTGTCCACAATCATGTGAATAACTCATAATCATAATTTTGGTTCTAAGTTCCCTTTTTTGCACTCAGGACGAAGATATTTTTCATCACATGTCTTTACCTAAAACATCAAAGATCATGGTTATACCAAATCACAGTTCCTGTTCATAATCATACTAATAAATTCATCTTTGCACTACGGGCCAAAGATATTCATTAATAGTTCATCTTTGCACTACAGGCCAAAGACATGCAACTGTATTTTTAGAAGAGTCTAGTAGAGCATGATATCTACTATCTTCTACGAATTAAAAGTTTATTATTAATATTTTATCGCTGAGACTCAGCTTAATAAATAATCCACATCATCGAATCATCCTTGCACTACGGCTAAGGATATTCATTAGTATCACGACCACGAATTATCCATGCACTACGGGCCAAGGATATTCGTGTTTTCACCAATGGTCATGATTATACCGAATAATCCCTGGTCATAATCATACCAACAACTGTCCATCAATGCACTACGGGCCGATGAGGACTTTTACCATATCATTTGTAATATTACAGGTCATGATTATACTGAATGATCCCTGATCATAATCATACCAATCAACAGTTCATCTTTGCACCCTTGGCCGAAAATGACTTTCATCACAATATAAGCATGAGGATGATGACAATGATATAAGCATTAATCAAACAAAATCAAATATAATTATTAAAGACTTTAAATTTATCCAGAGTTTAATAATATCCAAATTGTTAACATGATACTGCTTTGTGAACTAAAATTCAAAAATAATATCCATGTATCAAAAATAATTTGGACAGAAAAGAAATAAATTTTTTGATGAATAGTACCCCGTGAATAGTACTTCGGGAATAGTACCCCGTGAATAGTACCCCAGCATGAAAAGTGCCCCGAATATCCGAGTGAATAATATTTGAGTGAATAGTAATCGGGTGAATAGTAACTCGTGAATAGTACCCCGACACGAAAAGTGCCTCGAATACCCGAGTGAATAATATTTTAGTGAATAGTAATCGGGTAAATAGTAACTCGTGAATAGTATCCCGGTGAAAATATTGATATTTAATAAGAGAGTTCATATCAATATTCCAATAAAATGATACTGGATGAAGCGCAAAACTCAAAGATATTTCACTAATTTCAAGGATTATAGAAGCAATACTTACCATAGTAAGTTTTGATTTAAGAATATAAAAAGAAATAACATACGAAACTAAAAATGCATTTTCACCTGTCATACGGTACGTAATCCGCGCAGACAGGTTATTCTGACATATTAAAGAATGAATACAAAAAAAATAGTATTCCTTATGAATACGAAAGAAATAATACCCCTTATGAATACAACAAATAATATCCCTTACCTTAGTAGAAGACCGGATACTACAATAGTGAAGTAGCAGAATACTCTTCTTCTTTCTCTCTATAGTTTCTCTCTCTATAGCTTCTCTTGTGAATCTCAGTGAATTGGTGAAAATGAAAGAAAAATTAATCTTCTATTTATAGGAGAAATGACTAAATAATAACTAATTCACGAACGATCCAGATTGATTTACTATTAGAATGGACGGTCCATATTGATTACTATTAAAACCACAACCGACGGTCCAGATTGATTTACTTTTAAAACCACCACCGACGGTCCATATTGATTTACTATTAAAACCACCACCGACGATCCAGATTGATTTACTATTAAAACCACCATCGATGGTCCAGATTTATTCACTATTAAAACCACCATCGACGGTCCAGATTGATTCACTATTAAAACCACCATCGACGGTCCAAATTGATTTACTATTAAAACCACCACCAATGGTCCATATTGATTTAACTTATTACACTTTAGTACCCCTAAAGTTTTCCAAGTTTGCATTATTCCCCTTTAACTTTTTTAATTCACTTATCTTCAATAAATACATTCTTAATATTTCAACAATTATTCATCATTAATATTATAACTCACAATATTTAACAACCAGATCATTCTCAGGAAAGAGGGGGCTTTCCAATAAGGATTTCTCCCTATTGGCGCGCAATTAGGTGAGCAAACCTCTCCTCGACAGAAATTTCTAGACATCGTCAATTTTGTAAATAATAATATGAATAACTTTGTTGTCTCAATTATTGATTTAATAATATAAAATATTATACAGAATCATTGTGACAATAATTGAATCAAATAACGTGAGATCTTATGCAATAATTCTTGTATCAATAATTGAGTAAACCGAGTGGCTTCTTAAGTAAGTATCAATAATCAATAACGTGTGCTACTTACGCGATACCCACGCGACATTCGTATTTTTACCACCGGTATCTCAACAGTTTAAACGGTAAAAGCGTTAAATCGTTATTTTTATAAAAGATATTTACATCGTTTTCTAACTACGACAATACTTCTGTTGTGGGGTCCACCAATGATTGTGTCGTCGTACGAATATTCCCTGTTAAAACGAATATTCCCCGACCAATTAAATATTCCCCGACACAACGAATATTTTATATCAACTTGCTTACTTTGCAAAATTTTTAAATATCACCCTTAACTTTAACCTTTTATCAATTTAACCATTTACTAAATAGAATAATAATTATAAGAAAATTGAATACTTTCATTTCATAAAATTCGGGGTCTTACACAAAGTATGAAGCCTCTGGTCTGAGCTGCAAAGATACACCCCACCTGAAGGAAACTAGAGAGCACTCAAAGAATGACATGCAAGCTAACAGAAGATCTAAGCACCAACTCAATTAACATCCAGATTGAGTTGTGAAGCCACTCGAGATGAAGTCTTCCACAAGTTGATCAGAAGAAGACTTCAGTAACTGACTAAGGAAAGTCAGTAAATGCAGTAGCTGTCAAGTAAACAAAAGACAACAGTCTTGGAAGTATCCAGGATTGTAGTGTTTGCCAAACAAAGCAGGAACTGATGATGTGAACACATAGATACTGGTCAGATTATGAAGAATAAGGCTAAAGTGATTAATCATCGTGTCAGTCCATTGATGATAAGTGAACTGGAGATCACAAGGAGAAAGCGAGCTGGACATGCCACAAATCTGAAGTGTATTGCTATTCAAAAGAGGCCAAAACAAGAAGTTAAGCTATTAGTTCCTGAGATCAGTCGAGGCAAATAGAAGTGTTGAAGCACTGCACAAGAGAAGAAAGATGTGTTCTACATTGAGGATCCAATGAACACTCGTCAGGATCGTAGTGTTGTCTCAATCGGTCGATGAGCAACATTCAACATGACACTACGATCAGGTCCAAGAAGATATACATCAGAATCGTTGAGTTCGGCCATCTAAAGATTGAAGAATTGGCAATGATTCAATCTGAAGATTGATATTCGAACATAGCTTATTGAGAGCATCGATGCAAAAGGACAACCTTTGATCTAGAAATTAGAGAGAGGAAATAAAGTCGATTACTTGCCCAAGACATCAAAGTGACATCTCTGACAGGGTAGTTGAAACAGTAGACTGCAGTGTCAAAAAGTCATAAAGGGGATGTCATGTCACATCTGCAGTCTACCTCAAATAACTCGAGATCTGCGAAGCAATTCAAATAGCTCCCAACGACTACATTACAACGGGAAGGTTGTGAAGGAGTATAAATTAACAAGAGCTTCAAAGATCAAAAGTTGCTGAACTTGCAAATTTGAAGGATTGTTGAGTTGTTAGAATGCTATATTGTTGACTCTACGAGTTCCACCAGAATTAAACAGAACAAGTCTCAGTGACAGTGAGATTACAAAGGTGGAAGTGAAGCAGCTTTGAAGAAAGACTTGAACAGACTAAAGCCTCACTCAACAAAGATGAGAATGCCACTGAAGATGGAAGCTAAGCTGAGAGCCGAGAAGGCCAAGAAGATAGCATTCAGAAAAGTGGCAGAGCACAAAGAAGATCCAGAAAGCCACTCTACAAATCACAATGAACCAAATGCTGAAAAAGAACAGATGCAGAATCATGTCTGCAAAATAATCAAGAAGGGTTCAGGGATTGCTAAGTGCCAGACGAAGTCTAACAAAAGTTCAGAGACTTAGAAACCCAGATGGTACTGATGGTGCACAACTGACATCAGATGAAGATGAACAAAAAAGAATGAAGATCAGCTGCAACCAAGGAGAAGTGGTCCAGACTCTACGCAGAATGCAAAGAGGACCACACCAAGCTGCTAAGTACAAAAGATGTTCAAGCTTAAAGACTTCTTAGCAGCTCAGCACCAATAATAACACCAACAATAACAAGAAGCCATGGCCTGAGGGGTCCTTGTCCGGAGGGACTAAATGTAGTTCCAAGCTTGTTGGGCTTAAAGAGTTCCTAGGGAACTAGAGGAGTTCCAAGCCTGCTGGGCTTGAAGAGTTCTTAGTGAACTGATGTTCCAAGGCTGCTGGTCTTGAAGGAATATTAGTGATTCAAGGTACTGCCCTTCCTTAGTGGAAATCCTGCGTGTAAGACCCCAACTTTTATGAATAAAGATTAATTTTTCTCAAAATATATTTTTGAATATTATGGTGTGGATTTGATATAATGTTATAGTTGTGGGTATTATTTACAAATTTTTCAAAGTAAGCAAGTGGTTATATAATATTCGATTGGTCGGGGAATATTCGTACGACGACACAATCATTGGTGGACCCCACAAAGGAAGTATTGACTTAGTTAGAAAACGACAGAATTATCTTTTTATAATAATAACGGCGAAAGTTTTACCGTTAAACTGTTGAACTATCCGGTGGTAAAAGTACTGATGTCTGGCGTGGTTGCATAGTAAGAATACGGTATTGATTATTGATGCTTACGTGTGAAGTCACTCGTTATACTCAATTATTACTACAAGATGAATTGTTGCGATAATATCTCTCATATTATTGATTCAATTATTGTCACAAAGATCATCTCGCATAATATTTTATATTATTAAATCAATAATTGAGACGACAAAGTTATTCATATTATTATTTGCAATATTGACAATGTCTAGAAAGTTACATCAATGAGAGGTTTGGTCACCTAATTGCGCTACGCCAATAGGGAGAAATCCTTATCGTAAAGCCCCTCTTTCACCGGAATGATCTGGTTGTTAAATATTGTGAGTTATAATATTAATGATGAATAAGTTCGTATTGATTAAAGATGAAATTGATATTTTCATTGTGTTGAGATTACTAGTGTTAATGGAAATAGACATCTATTTCGATAATAATTGATGTCTGGAGGTTATATTGACCAATCGGGTAATTAATCGGATAAATGAGCAATTAATTGCTATTAATTTACATGTTTATACCTATTTCTTCACATGTATGTACTATTGATTCACATACATGTATTATTAGGGGAGGTGGTGCAAGATTGATAATACTTGCATGACTAAATTAAAAATAGAGGTATAGATGAATGTACTATACCGTAACTATTTTTTCACATGTGTGTACTATTGATTCACATGAATGTACTATAGATTCACATGATGTACTATTAGGGGAGGTGGTGCAAGTTTGATAATACTTGCAGGACTAAATTAAAAATGAAGGAAAAGATGAAGGTATTATACTGTAATATTTTGAGCCCTAAAACATGCAATTATCGAAAGTATATTTTCTTATAAATAGAAGCTCATTCTTCTTTCATTCTCACTAATTCACTAAGACTCACAAGAGCAATTATAGAAAGAGAAGCTATAAAGAGAGAAGCTTTAGAGAGAAAGTAGAAGAAAAGTCTGCTACCTCACTATTCCAGTATCCAGTCTTTTTCTGAGGTAAGGGATATTTTTTTTTCATTATTCATAAGAAATAATATTTTCTTCCATATTCTGTAGTATGTGAGTAATATTATTTCGTCTCGTATTCCTGATTATACCCTCATTTTGTTAAAGTATTACTTCTATACTCCATGAAATTAGTGGAATATCATTGAAATTTGCGCTTCATCTAGTATCAGTTAACAAGGATATTTTCTGCATATTCTTGTAAAAATTTAAGCTTTTCATGCCGGAGTACTGTCCATGAGTACTATTTATTTATACGGTAATATTCACAAAGTACTATTTATGGGGTACTATTCACAGGATACTATTCTCGAAGTACTATTCACGGGGTACTATTCACTTGGGTACTATTCACTCGATAAATTAATCATAACAAAAATTGATTTCTTTGCTGTCCAAATCATTTTTGATACAATATTATTCTTGAATTTTACTCCACAAAGCAGTATCATGTTGACAGTTTGGACATTATTGAATTCTGGATAAATTAAATTATAAATCTTTAAAAATTTATCATTTGCATTCTTTTAATTGAATTCTTATATCATTGTCATCATCCTCATGCTTATATTGTGATAAAAGTAATCTGTGGCTTACGTGCATAGATGTACTATTGATTGGTATGATTATTGTGAGACCCCGAATTTTATGAAATGAAAGTATTCAATTTTCTTATAATTATTCTATTTAGTAAATGGTTAAATTGATAAAGGTTAAAGTTAAGGGTGATATGTGAAAATTTTTCAAAGTAAACAAGTTGTCATAAAATAATCGGTGATAAAAGTATATAGTAATGTCGTATGCGGTTGTATAAGTAAGACAATTGTATTGATTATTGATATTTACGTGAGAAGTCACTCAGTTATACTCAATTATTGCTATAGTAATTGTTGCATCATATCTTTCATATTATTGATTCAATTATTGTCACAGTATCATCTGCATAATATTTTATATTATTAAATCAATAATTGAGACGACAAAGTTATTTATATTATTATTTGCAATATTGACAATTTTTAGAAGTTCTGTCAAGGAGAGGTTAGATAATCTAATTGCGCGCCAATAGAGAGAAATCCTTATCAGAAAACCCCCTCTTTCCTGGGAACGGCCTGGTTGTTAAATATTGTGAGTTATAATATTAATGATGAATAAGTTCGTGTTGATTAAAGATGAAATTGATAGTTCCATTGTGTGGAAATTATTAGTGTTAGTGGAAATCGACATTTATTTCGATGATAATTGATGTCTGGAAGTTATATTGATCAATCGGGTAATTCACCGGATAAATGAGTAATTATTTTCTATTAATTCACATGCTTATAACTATGTGTTCACATGTGTGTACTATTGATTCACATGATTTACTATTAGGAAATTGGTGCATGATTGATAATACTTGCATGACTAAATTAAAAATGGAGGTATAGATGAAGGTAATATACTATAATTAGTTTTTTTACATGATTATACTATTGAGTCACATGAATGAACTATTAATTCACATGATTTACTATTAGGGGAGGTGGTGCAAGTTTGATAATACTTGCAGGACTAAATTAAAAATGAAGAAAAAGAGGAATGTATTATACTGTAATATTTCGAGCCCCAAAATGTGCAATTATAGAAACTATATTTTTCTATAAATAGAAGCTCATTCTTCCTTTATTTCTCACCAATTCACTAAGTCTCACAAGAGCAATTATAAGAGAAGTTATAGAGAGAAAGAAGAAGTTAAGTCTGCTACTTCACTATTCCAGTATCCAGTCTTCTTCTGAGGTAAGGGGTATTATTTATTTCATATTCTGAAGAGATATTATTTTTCGTATTCGTATGAATATTATTTTTATTCAATATTTATAAGGAATATCTTCTTCGTTCAATATTTGTAGGAATATTATTTTTGTTTAACAGTCGTAAGGGGTATTATTTCTTCGTAAATGATATTATTTCTTTCAATATCATTATGCTGGAATATTAGAACGAATTTTACTGTGGAATTTCTACCTTTTTATGTCAAGATTACTATTCACTCTAGTATTATTCACTCGGGTATTCGGGACATTTTTTGTGCCGAATTACTATTCACGAGTTACTATTCATGGGTTACTATTCACCCGATTACTATTCACTCTAGTATTATTTACTCAGGTATTTGGGACACTTTTCATGCCGTGGTACTATTTACGAGGTACTATTTCTGAAGAACTATTCATATGGTACTATTCATGGGGTACTATTCACCCAAAACGGTCATAATATAGGGATATTATGTGATATATTAATTTGCTAAATTAACCCTTATTTTATGGCAGTATTTGAGAATGTCGACTGAGAATGTTAACAGTGGAGTAAATGAGACCGTGGAGACACCTTTGTTCACCAATGAGGAGAACGTGCAACAGGCTGGCAATGTTCCTCTTGTAAACAACACCACTGAGTAGACGATGAACGATGAGATATTTAGAAGCTTTTTGCAATTCATGCAAAACCAGACGAAGGAGATTCCTGTTCAAAATATAGGAAGAAACAATGGCAACGCATGACTAGTCACTGACCAAGCGATTCAAAGAGTTGGGACCACCGAGTGCTGGGAAAGCGGATCCGATTAAAGGCGGAGGCGTGGGTCAAGCAAATTACCAAGATATTCGATGTCTTGGGATGCACGCGGAGAACAGAAAGTTCCATTCGCCACTTTATGTTCCGTGATGAGGCGATTCTTGGTGGGAATCGTGAAGCGTACTCCATCCGTACGCTTCAAAGCATGTCTTGGGAGACATTTAGAAGCATTCAATGACAAATACTTTCCGAAAGTGTTCGTCATATGAAGGAGGTAGAGTTTATTAGATTGGAACAAAACAACATGGCGGTGTCCCGAAGACGAGGCAAAGTTCGCGGAGTTATCCGATTTGCACCTCATTTAGTGGAGAATGAGGAACGCATTTATGTGCAGATGTTTCGAGAGGTTTGAAACCCGACATACGTCAATATCTCATTTCTCATAAATTTTCTCTATTCGGATGTTGTCAATGAGGCTCAATTATTGAGGCGAGATAACGAAGTACGGTCAACCAAGGACCACAACCGAGGATCATACCGGTGATGTGATCATAAGAACAACGATAACCGGAGGAGAAAAAAATATCGGGACAAGAGCGGCAACCACTCTGGTGGTAATCGTGGCCATGAGAATAGAAGAAGCGAGTCGGGAGGAGATTTGAAAAAGAGGAGATTTTAAACGAGGTTGTAAGAATGCATGGTATGCCAGTATCCATAGTTTCTGATCGAGACCCAAGATTCACTTCAAGATTTTGGGTTAGTTTGCAAAAAGCTATGGGCATTGATTTACGATTTAGCTCAGCATATCATCCTCAGACGGACGGGAAGTCGAAGAGGACGATTCAAACTCTTGAAGATCTATTAAGACTCTGTGTCCTTGACTTCAAGGGAAGTTGGGATAAGTTCTTACCATTGGTAGAATTTTTCTACAACAACAGTTATCAAGCAAGTATTGGTATGGCTCCATTCGAGGCGTTGTATGGAAGAAAGTGTTGTTTTCAAAGATGTCTTTGGGATGAGGTGGGTGAAACAACGTTGTTGGGACCGAGTTGGATGCGATGTATGACTACGGAAAAGATTCAAATGATCCAAACAACGTATAAAAACCTCACAAGAGATCGAAAAGAGTTATGCCGATCTTCATCGAAAGGACGTAGAATTCGATATTGGAGATCATGTGTTATTATGTGTTGCTCCATGGAAAGGAGTTACAAGATTTGGAAAGAGAGAAAAGCTCAATCCTCGATTCATTGGCCCATTTTTAATCCTCGATCGAAAGTAGGAAGCGTAGCTTTATAGATTTTGCATTCTGCCAAGTATGTCTCGTGTTCATAACATTTTTCACATATCCATGTTACGTAAATATGTGAAAGACCCGAACCATATTATTGAGTTAGAACAAGACGAGATAGAGGAAGATTTAACGTATGAAGAGTTACCTGTTAAAATCTTGGATAAAAAGGATCATATTCTACGCTCCAAGGTTATACCTCAAGTCAAAGTTTTATGGAGAAACCACGATGTGGAAGAAATGACCTGGGAGTTAGAATCTTAGATGAAATCAAGATATCCTTACCTCTTCGACATACCAGGTACGCACCCTAATTTCGAGGACGAAATTTCATAAGAAGGGGGGGGGTTGTAAGACCCCAACTTTTTGAATAAAGATTAAATTTTCTCGAAATATATTTTTGAATATTATGGTGTGGATTTGATATAATGTTATAGTTGTGGGTAATATTTACAAATTTTGCAAAGTACACAAGTTGTTATATAATATTCGATTGGTCGGAGAATATTTGTTTTAACAGGGAATATTCGTACAACGACACAATTATTGGTGGACCCCCCACAACGGAATTATTGTCGGATTGAGAAAATGACAAAAATACTTTATGAAAATAACGGCGGAAGTTTTACCGTTAAGTTAATTGTTGAACTACCATTAGTAAAAATACAGAATGATGTCTGGCGTGGTTGCATAGTAGCACATACGATATTGATTATTGATGTTGCGTGAGAAGTCACTCAGATTTATACTCAATTATTGCTACAATAATTGTCGCGATCATATCTCATATTATTGATTCGATTATTGTCATAAGATCATCATGCATAATATGTTATTTTATTAAATCAATAATTGAGACGACAAAGTTATTCATATTATTATTTGCAATATTGACAATGTCAGAAGTTCTACCAAGGAGAGGTTTGGTCACCTAATTGCAAGACTAATAAGGAGAAATCCTTATCGGAAAGCCCCTCTTTCTTGGGAACGACCTGATTGTTAAATATTGTGAGTTATAATATTAATGATGAATAAGTTGTGTTGATTAAAATGAATTTTGATAGTTCCATTGTGTTGGAATTATTAGTGTTAGTAGAAATCGACATCTATTCAGATGATAATTGATGTCTAGGGATTATATTGATAAATCGGGTAATTTATCGGATAAATGAGCAATTAATTGCTACTAATTCACATGCTTATATAACTATTTGTTCACATGTGTATACTATTGAATCACATTATTTACTATTAGGGGAGTTGGTGCAAGATTGATAATACTTGCATGACTAAGTTTAAAATGGAGGTATAGATGGAGGTATTATACTGTAATTCGTATTTTTCACATGATTGAACTTTTGATTCACATTATTTACTATTAGGGGAGGTGGTGCAAGTTTGATAATACTTGTAGGACTAAATTAAAAATGAAAGAAAAGTTGGAGGTATTGTACTGCAATTTTTTGAGCCCCAAAATATGCAATTATCGAAACTATATTTTCCTATAAATAGAAGCTCATTCTTCCTTCATTTCTCACCAATTCACAAAATCTTTAGAAGCGATTATTATAGAGAGAAATTATAGAGAGAAAGAAGAGAAGTCTGTTACCTCCTTTATTCCAAAGTATCCAATTTTTTCTAAGGTAGGAGTATTATTTCTTTCTTATCTATGAAGAGAACTTACATTATTCCATTCTTTATTATTACATTTGGAATAACTTTATCACGTGAGCTACCCTATACTTGGTGAAATTCTTACATTGTTCCATTCTTTATTATTCATTTGGAACATCACATGCATTAGATTCTACTTAGGACTGGTTTCGCGTCTTTATTATTACTGTTGGAATATCACTCTGCTCATGCGTTTTCGTCCGGGACCTAATTTTATTATTATTATTACATTGGAATATCCACATGCATGCGCTTTTACGCCGGACTGATTCCGTCTTTATTATTACATTGGAATATCACATGCATGCGTTTCTACATGGGACCTAATTCCATCTTTATTATTACATTGGAATATCCTCACATGCATGCGTTTCCTGGGACCGATTAAAATCTTTATTATTCATTGGAATATCTTGTGCATGCATTTTACATGGACTGATTCCGTTATTTATTATTCTATTGGAATAACTTTTCGCTGTGCGATCTATCGCATGCTTGGTGATTTCTTTTGTTATTCCATTCCTTATTATACTCAGTTGGTTAAAGTTTTGACTTCTACACTCCATGAAATTAGTGGAATATCCTTGATAATTACGCTTCATCCAGTATCTTTTCATGGAAATATTCTTCTGAGCATTCTTGAATTTTACTCCACAAAGCAGAATCATGTTGACAATTTGGACGTTATTGATTCCTGGATAAAATAATTCTTGAACTTTTTTTATTTAATTCTTATATCATTTTCATCATCCTCATGTTTATATTTTGTTGAAAGTCATCTGTGGCCTGTAGTGCATAGATGGACTTGGTATGATTATAACCAGAGATTATTCGGTGTAATCATAACCGTAATGTTACAAATGATGTGGTAAAAGTTCTCATTGGCCCGTAGTGCATTGATGGACAGTTGTTGGCATGATCATGACCATTAATGAATACACAAATATTCTTGGCCCGTAGTGCATGGATAATTGTGGTCGTGATACTAAAGAATATCATTGGCCGTAGTACAGGGGTGATTCAGTGATGTGGATTATTTATTAGCTGAGTCTCAGCGATAAAAGTGATGAAAAACCTTTTAAATCATAAAAGATAGTAGATTTTTATTCTACTTGACTCTTTTAATGGATTGCTTGTTCATTTGATTAAACTTGATGGTTGTTATATTGTATCGGTTTTAACATTCATTTGAAGGCTAACGATAATATATTCGCATTATCTTAGTCATAATATTTCTCTTGGGCTAGTTGAGCTCACCTTTTACTTTCATTGTTATTCTCTTGAAATGAGAACGTAGAGAGGACTAGTCGGGAATGGGAGGACTGGTCGATGATAGCATTAGTAGTCCTCACTATTACGTGAAATAGTGTGATAATAATTGTAATGAGGACTCCTTTTGAGTTTATATAATCTCTAGTAGACAATATTTGTATTCAAACTCACGACTTATGTTTTGTCGTATTGCATACGATAGTTGTATTATTAAGTTGTATTTGAATTACGTACCATATGTATCGGCAACTCAAGATGGGTGATGTATACCTATTTTGGGGGCGTCCATGACTATCCCGAAAAGTCAAAGTCAACGGTTCTTGGAAGAGCATTTGTCGGATGGTCAACATGCGAGAACCCCAAACGAGGTGATCACGGTAAGCTAATCATAAATTCATGCGAAGTTTATACCTTACTAGATACCGGTGCTACCCATTCATTTATTTCTCCTGCTTGTGCTCAACGTTTAAACTTGAATAAGGAGAAATTAGACTTTGATTTATCTTTGGAGACTCCGTTAGGAGAAACTTTCATCACATCCACTGTTTATAAATCTTGTTTGATCCAAGTTGGCACCATCACCTTACCTGTTGACCTTATCTCTTTAAAGATACTTGCATTTGATGTTATTTTAGAGATTGATTGGTTAACTACTTATCATGCCAAAATTGATTTTTTTCGTAAGTTTGTTAGTTTTCATATTCCTAATCAACCCGTTGTTCGAATTCAAACAACTAAACCATTAAAATCAATCACTGTCATATCAAGTCATAAAGCTATTCGTTTATTGAAAAACGGATGTCAAGCTTTCTTAGCCCATGTTATGGATTTGAATAAAGACACGCCGATTTGAATAATATTCTGTTGTTATTGACTTTTCCGACGTATTTCACGAAGAACTTCGGCCTACCCCGAACATGACGTTGAATTTTTATTGATCTTGAACTTTGGTACAAAGCCCATTTTTAAAACCCCATATCGAATGGCTCCTATTGAACTTCAGGAGTTAAAGGCCCAACTACAGGAGTTGTTGGACATCGGTTTCATTCGTCCTAGTACATCTCCTTGGGGTGCTCCTGTTTTATTCGTAAAGAAGAAAGATGGGAGTATGCGACTTTGTATCGACTAATGGAAATTAAACCATGTCACTATCAAGAATAGGTATCCGCTACCTCGTATTGATGACCTGTTTGACCAGTTGCAAGGAGCACAATTCTTTTCAAGGATCGATCTTCGTTCTGGATATCATCAGCTGAAGGTTAAAACTGAGTATATTCCCAAGACTGCCTTCAGAACTCGGTGCGGGCATTATGAATTCCTAGTCATGTCTTTTGGATAGACTAATGCTCCTGGAACTTTCATGGATATGATGAACCGAGTATTCAAGGATTATTTGGATCAGTTCGTTGTTGTCTTTATTGATGACATCCTCATATATTCAAAAAGCCGTGAAGATCATAAGCACCATTTGAAGCTGGTACTGCAAAGGCTTTGTGATAACAAGCTATATGCCAAGCTGAAGAAATTCAAGTTCTGGCTTGAGGAAGTAGCATTCCTTGGGCACGTGGTGTCAAAACATGGAGTATCTGACATGACGGCGAAGATTGAAGCAATACAAAGTTAGAGCAACCGAAATCGGTGGATAGAAGAGCTTTACGGGCTTAAGTTGGTTATTATCGGAGATTCGTGGAAGGGTTTTCTCGAATCATTTTGCCGATTAACTCAATGACTCATAAAGATACAAAATTCGTATGGAGCGAGGAATGCGAGAAGAGTTTCCAAGATCTCAAGAGGAGACTCATTTCGACTTGTTTAACAATACCATCCGGTTCGGATGGATTTGTTATCTCTGATGATGCTTGGGCAAAGGGTTAGGATGTGTTCTCATGCAACGTGGGAAAGTCATAGCCTATGCCTAGCGACAACTTAAAGAATATGAGAGGAATTATCCTATTCATGATCTAGAGTTGGCGTAGATTTTTTATATTAAAGATGGAGGCATTATACTATATGGAAAGTGGAGATATTCAGACCATAAAAGCCTCAAATATTTCTTCACCCAAAAGGAACTCAACATGCGGCAACGATGTTGGCTCGAGTTGTTGAAAGATTAAGACCATACCATTCAATACCATCCTGGAAAAACGAACGTGGTAGCTGACGCATTGAGTAGAATATCATATGCGGGAACGAGTGCGATGTTGTTAACACAAAGGCCTATTTTGTGTGATTTACAAAAGATGAAGATAGAATTCAAGACTCCGGGGACCCATGCAATGATGTCAAGTATACGTATAGAACCAACTTTAATCGATAAAGTTAAAGTTGCTCAAGCCACAACCCCGGAGCTGATGCGTATGAAGAAGAAAGTGCAAGAAGGTGCTATTTCAAAAGCAAAAATCGATGAAGAAGGAATACTTCGAGTCCACTCCAGACTTTGTGTTCCTAACGATTCTGATTTGAAGTACAAGATCATGATGGAGGCACACAATACACCATTTGCAATCCATCCTAGAAGTACCAAAATGTATCGTGATCTTCGACATACATTTTGGTGGAACAATATGAAGAGAGAGATTGCAAATTTTATCTCGAGGTGTTTAACTTGTCAACGTGTAAAGGCGGATCATCAAGTGCCAAAAGGTCCATTGCAACCACTTGAGATTATGAAATGGAAGTGGGAACACATTACCATGGATTTTGTTACGGGTCTTCCCACTGTTTCTCAAGGCATAAATGCTATTTGGGTTATTGTTGATAGATTAACCAAGTCTGCTCATTTCTTGCCGATACGGGAGACTTATTCCCTTAAACGTCTTGCTAGTATGTACGTGAATGAGATTGTAAGGTTGCATGGCATGCCAGTATCCATAGTTTCGGATCGTGACCCAAGATTCACTTCAAGATTTTGGGTTAGCTTGCAAAAAGCTATGGGCACGGAGTTCATTGTTCGATTCGGCATACCATCCTCAAAGCAGACTGGCAATCGAGAGGACTATTCAAACTCTTGAAGATCTATTAAGACTCTGTGTCCTAGACTTCAAAGGCAGTTGGGATAAGTATTTACCATTGGTGGAATTCTCCTACAACAACAATTATCAGGCAAGTATAGGTGTGGCTCCATTCGAAGCATTGTATGGACGAAAGTGTTGCTCTCCAATATGTTGGGATGAGGTGGGTGAAGCAACATTGTTGGGACCCGAGTTGGTACGTATGACTACAGAAAAGATCCAAATGATTCGACAACGTATACAAACGGCACAGGATCGATAAAAGAGTTATGCGGATCTTCATCGAAAGGACGTAGAATTTAGTATTGGGGATCATGTATTATTGCGTGTTGCTCCATTGAAAGGAGTTACAAGATTTGGGAAGAGAGAAAAGCTCAATCCACGATTTATTGGTCCATTTCAGATTCTTGACCGAGTAGGAAATGTGGCCTATAGACTCGTGTTACCTCCAAGTATGTCTCGTGTTCATAATGTTTTTCATATATCTGTGCTACGTAAATATATGAAAGACCCAAACCACGTTATTGAGTTAGAACCGGACGAGATAGCCAAAGACTTAACGTACGAAGAGGTACCTATCAAGATCTTGGATAGGAAGGAGCATGTCCTACGCACGAATGTCATACCACAATTTAAAGTTTTATGGAGAAACCATGCTATTGAGGAAATGACCTGGGAGTTGGAAACGGAAATGAAAGCGAGGTATCCTCATCTTTTCGAAACACCAGGTTCGTATGTCAATTTTGAGGACGAAATTTCATAAGGAGGGGTTGTAAGACCCCAACTTATTATAAATAAAATTAAATTTCCTCTATTTATTATTTTGAAATAGTAAGGGTTGATTTGATTAATGTGATTAGTTATGGGTGAAATGCGCAAATATTTTAAATAAGCAAGTGGTTATAAAATATTCATTTTTATCGGAGAATATTCGTTTGGTCGTGGAATATTCTTACTTATCGAGGGAATATTAAATGACGACGGTAGACCTTTTGTGGGCCCCATAACGAAAAGAGATTGGATAAAGAAAGCGACAAGTATAAGTTGTTTATAAATAATGGTAGTAGTTATTCAAATTATCTTTGTTGGAATACCCGTTGGTTAAAATATAGTAATACACATTGTTGTTGACAAGAAGACGGTATTGCACCAATTATTGATTCTTACGTGAAGGCACTACTCGATAATTGTTACGATAATTCTTTATTCGATATTTTATTTTATTGATTCAATAATTGTTACGTTGATATTTTATATTCTTTGTTGTTTCAATAATTATCACTACTACGTATTTTTCATTATCGAGACAATAATTCATATTATCTTAATAATATTATTAGATAACATTATTGGCAATGTCTAGAAAGTTACATTTAAGGAGAGGTTTGGTCACCTAATTAATGCTTGGCAGAAGGAGAAATCTTTATTGAAAGCCCCCTCTTTCTTGGGAACCGCCTGGTTATCGAGTGATTGTGATTGATAATATTATTTGTGAATAATTAATTATTGATTTATATGATGAGGAAAATATTCATTTTATGTGGATATAGATGGAGAAAATTTTTTAAAGTGACAATTGTTGAAAATCGATATTTTATCTTTTCTGATAAAATAATATTTTATTATATTATTATAATATAATGATGATATTTTACAATGAATGTGGGATATATGAGTATATGAGGAGGAAGAGTATTTTTTGTTGCAAAAGTTGTTTAAAACATGTTAAACATGTGACGCCCCAAAATTAGGTATACTTCACCCATCTTGGGTGCTTGGATACATGGTATAGAATTTAAATACAACTTACTAATACAAGCTGTAGGTGTATAATAGGACAAAACATAAAGCGTGAGTTTGAATACAAATATTGTCTACTAGAGATTATACAAACTCAAAAGGAGTCCTCATTACAATTATTATCACACTATTTCCGCGAGAATAGTGAGGACTACTAATGCTATCCTCTCGGACCATCACTCCGCTCCCCGAGGCTCGTCCAATTTATATTCTCATTTCACAAGAGAAACGGTGAAAGAAAGGGTGAGAAAAACTAGCCCAGTAAGAAATATTATGACTAAGATAATGCAGAATAAATTATCATTAGTCTCCAACATGTTAAATTGATAAAATATAATAGACATCAAGTTTAACTGCAGCGGAACAAGCAATCCATTAAAAGAGTCAAGTAGAAAATAAAATCTACTATCTTTTATGATTTAAAAGGTTTTTCATCACTGTTATCGCTGAGACTCAGCTTAATAAATATTCCACATCATCGAATCACCCCTGCACTACGGCCAAGGATATTCTTTAGTATCACGACCACAATTATTCATGCACTACGGGCAAAGAATATTTGTGTATTCATTAATGGCCATGATCATGCCAACAACTGTTCATCAATGCACTACGGGCCAATAAGGACTTTTATCACATCATTTGTAACATTACGGTCATGATTATACCAAATAATCCCCGGTCATAATCATACCAAGTCCATCTATGCACTACAGGCTACAGATGACTTTCAACATATCAATATGAGGATGATGACAATGATATAAGAATTCAATAAAACAAGTTCAAGAATTAATTTGTCCAAGAACCGATAACGTTCAAATTGTCAACATGATACTGCTTTGTAGAGTAAAATTCATGAATGATCAGAAGAATATTTCCATGAAAAGATACTGGATGAAACGCAAATATCAAGGATATTCTACTAATTTCATGGAGTATAGAAGTCAAAACTTTAACCAACTTGAGTATAATAAAGAATGGAATAACAAAGAAATCACCATGCATGCGGTACTTGCAGATGACGAAAGTTATTCCAACAGAATAATAATAACGGAACAGGTCGGGCAAAATTTGCAAACGGGATGTTCCAGCGAGAATAATAAAGGCGGAACCGGTAAAATTGTAAAACACACGACGAGGATATTCCAACAGAATAATAATAAAGGCGGATCGAGGTCGGTGTAAAACACGAGCGATGGATATTCCAACAGGTAATAATAAAAGATGGAACGTGTAAAGGCGTAAAAGCGCGATGACGAGGATATTCCAACGTAATAATAATAAAAATGAGAATAATAGAAGAATGTCACCAAGTATAGGGTAGTCGCGTAGATTGGTTATTCCAATAGAGAATAATAAATAATGGAATAATGAAGTTCTCTTCATGAATACAAAAGAAATAACAATTTCTTACCAGTAAAAGCTGGATATAAGAATAGGGAAGTAGCAGAATACTTTTCTATAGTTTCTCTATAATTTCTCTCTCTGGAGTTTTAGTGAATTCGTAAGAAATAATGAAGGAATGAGCTTCTATTTATAGGAGAATTGAATGATACTATTGGATTGTACAGTAGGAATTCAGACGAAATCAATTGCTGATTCACAGCTCCACTGATCCAACGCATCAGTAATCTTTGTCAAAGAGTTAGCCAATGAAAAAAATGAACACATGCCACATTAAAAGCCTTGACCAATTAAAATGCTCCATAATTTACATGTTGCCAAATCTGCTGCATGATTGAAAAAAATTTGGCCAATAATATTCAAGCTTGGAAAAATCAATCTGAATCCTGCCAATTCTTTCTTCTTCTTTTCTTTCCAATCAACATCCCACTATCATATAAATATATATAAATAATAATGTTTCTTTCCACCACAACCCACTAACATATATATATATATATATATAATAATCACACACCTGCCAATAATATACTCCTCCACCCACTAACACAATACACCACTAGATAATAATTCCCCCACCAAAACCCACTACCACACACACACTCCTACACATACGAAAACACACACACATATACACACAAAAGTCAAATATATATATATATATATATATATATACTTTATAACTTTCGTCCGATAATTTTGAAAAACGGGTAAATAGGGATCCAAATAATAAGCAAAACTGAGTGACTTCTCACTTAAGCATCAGTAATCAATATCGTGTGCTACTATGCAACCACAGCAGTATTCGCATACTTTTAACAAGGTGTTTCAACAGTTAACAGTAAAACTTCCACCGTTATTTTCATAAAGTATTTTTGTCGTTTTCTCAATTCGACAATAATTCCATTGTGGGGTCCACTAATAATTATGCCGTCGTACGAATATTCCCTGTTAAAACGAATATTCCCCGACAATTCGAATATTATATAACAACTTGCGTTACTTTGCAAAATTTATAAATATTACCCACAACTATAACATTATATCAAATTTACTCCATAATATTCAAAAATGATATTTATAGAAAATTCATCTTTATTTATAAAAGTTGGGGTCTTACAACCTCCCCTTCTTATGAAATTTCGCCCTCGAAATTAGGGTACGTACCTGGTATGTTGAAGAAGTAAGGATACCTTGATTTCATTTCAAATTCTAACTCCCAAGTCATTTCCTCAACATCGTGGTTTCTCCATAAAACTTTGACTTGTGGTATAACCTTGGAGCATAGAATATGTTCCTTCTTATCCAAGATTTGAGCAGGGAACCTCTTCATACGTCAAATCTTCCATTATTTCGTCGGTTCTAACTCAATAATGTGATTCGGGTCTTTCACATATTTACGTAACATGGATATGTGAAAAGCGTTATGAAACACGAGACATACTAAGCAGAAAGCGAGTCTATAGGCCACAGTTCCTACTCGATCTAGGATTAAAAATAGGTTGATGAATCGAGGATTGAGCTTTCCTCTCTTTCCAAATCTTGTAACCCCTTTCCATGGAGCAACACGTAACAACACATGATCTCCAATATCGAATTCTACGTCCTTTCGATGGAGATCAGCATAACTCTTTTGTCGATCTTGTGAGGTTTTTATACGTTGTCGGATTGTTTGAATCTTTTCTGTAGTCATACGTACCAACTCCGGTCCCAACAACGTTGCTTCACCTACCTCATCCCAGCATATTGGAGAGCGACACTTTCTTCCATACAACACCTCAAATGGAGCCATGCCAATACTTGCTTTATGTACATACGAGCAAGACGTTCAAGTGTATAAGTTTCTCGTATCGGTAAGAAATGAGCAGACTTGGTCAATCTATCAACAATGACCCAAATCGCATCTATGCCTTGAGAAACCTTAGGAAGACCGGTAACGAAATCCATGGTAATGTGCTCCCACTTCCATTCTGGAATTTCAAGTGGTTGCAATGGACCTTTTGGTACTTGATGCTCTGCTTTAACTCGTTGACAAGTTAGACACCTTAAGATAAACAACGCTATCTTTCTCTTTATATTGCTCCACCAAAATGTATGTGAATATCATGATACATTTTGGTACTCCGAGATGGATTGCAAGCGGTGTGTTATGCGCCTCCATCATGATTTTATACTTTAAATCGTGGTCGTTAGGAACACAAAGCCCCGGAGTTGACTCGAAGTATTCCTTTTCATCGATTCTTGCTTGGCATAGCACCTTCTTGCACTTTCTTCCTCATCACGCATCGACTCCGGTATGTAGCGAAAGCGAAACTTTTAACTTTATCAATTAAAGTCGGTTCTACTCGTATATTCGCCATCATCACATGGGTCCCTGGAGTCTTTAACTCTATCTCCATCCTTTGCAAGTCACACAAAATGGACCTTTGTGTTGAAAATATCGCACTCATACTTGCGTATGATCTTCTACTTAATGTGTCAGCTACCACGTTCGCTTTTCCAGGATGGTATTGGATGGTATGATCATAATCTTTCAACATTTCAAGCCAACGTCGTTGTCGCATGTTGAGTTCCTTTTGAGTGAAGAAATATTTGAGGCTTTTATGATCAAAGATATCCACTTTCTCCCCATACAAATAATGCCTCCAAATCTTTAGTGCGAAGACAACAGCTGCCAACTCTAGATAATGAGTAGGATAATTTCTCTCATATTCTTTGAGTTGTCTTGAGGCATAGGCTATGACTTTTCTATGTTGCATGAGAACACATCCCAACCCATTGCCCGAAGCATCATTGTAGATGACAAATCCCTCCGAGCAATATGGTATTGTCAGAACAGGTGCTGAAATGAGTCTCCTCTTGAGTTCTTGAAAACACTTCTCACATTCTTCGCTCCAACCGAACTTTGTATCTTTCTGAGTCAGCTGAGTTAATGGATTAGCGATTCGAGAAAATCCTTCCACGAATCTCCGATAATAACCAGCTAAACCGAGAAAGCTACGTACTTTGGTCACTGATTTAGGTTGCTCCCAGCTTTGAATAGCTTCAATCTTTGCTGGGTCAACAGATATTCCATGACTTGATACCACGTGCCCAAGGAATGCTACTTCCTCAAGCCAGAACTCACATTTCTTCAACTTGGCATAAAGCTTGTATTCACGAAGCTTTTGGAGTGTCGACCTCAAGTGTTGCTCATGATCTTCAACCACGGAATAAATGAGGATGTCATCAATAAAGACGACCACAAAGTGATTCAAATATTCCTTGAATACTCGGTTCATCATATCCATGAAGGCAAGCGGGAGCATTAGTCAATCTAAAGGACATGACTAGGAATTCATAATGCCCGTCTTAGAGTTAAAGCCATCTTTAGAATGTCATCGGTTCTAATCTTCAATTGGTGATATCCTAACGAAGATCAATCTTTGAAAAGAATTTGGCTCCTTGAAAGCTGGTCAAACGGGTCATCAATACGTGGCAATGAGTACCTATTTTTGATGGTGACATGATTGACTCCCGATAATCAATACAAAGTCGCATACTCCCATCTTTCTTCTTCACGAATAGAAACGGGAGCACCCCAAGGAGAAGTACTTGGGGCGAATAAAGCCAATGTCTAACAATTCTGCGGTTGGATAATTAACTCACGAAGTTCAATAGAACCATTTGATGTGGGGGCTTTGGAAATGGGTTTTGTCTACGGGTTCAAGGTCGATACAAAATTCAATTTCACACTCTGGGGTAGGCGAAGTTCTTTGAGAATCGTCAGAAATTTATTAACAATGTGAAATATCATTCAAAGTCGGCGTATTTTTGTTTAGAATCGTGACATGAGCTAAGAAAGCTTGACATCCGTTTTTCAATAAGCGAATAGCTTTATGGCTTGAGATGACCGTGATTGATTTTAATGGTTTGGTCGCTTTAATTCACATAATAGGTTGATTAGGAATATGAAAGCTAACAACCTTTCGAAAACAATCAATTTTTGCATAATGAGTAGTTAACCAATCAATCCCTAGAATCACGTCAAATGCAAGTATTTTCAATAAAATAAGATCAATAGGTAATGTGAGGGTACCGATTTGAACCAAACAAGACTTATAAACAGTGGATGTAATGAAGGTTTCTCCCAACGGAGTTTCCACAGATAAGTCAAAGTCTAATTTCTCTGGAGTCAAATTTAATCGATGAGTGCAAATAGGAGAAATAAAAGAATGGGTAGAAACGGTATCAAATAAAGTATAGACTTCGTTAGAGTTTATGATAAGCTTACCCGTGATGACCTCATTCGGGTTCCTTGCTTTCTGGGAGGTCACAACAAACGCTCTCCCTTGCACTACCAACTTTGACTTTTCTAGGATGGCCTTTGGTGCCTCCATCCTAGCTGAATTTGTCTTCGGTGAACGACAAAATCGGGCTAAGTGACCTTCTCTTCTACAATTATAACATGCTTTGGACGACATCGCACAATTTGGACTGATGTGTCCCTCCCCTCCGCATTTGAAGCATATGATAGGTGGTCTTTGTAAGACCCCAACTTTTATAAATAAAGATGAATTTTCTATAAATATTATTTTTGAATATTATGGAATAAATTTGATATAATGTTATAGTTGTGGGTAATATTTATAAATTTTGCAAAGTAAGCAAGTTGTTATAAAATATTCGTTTGGTTGGGGAATATTCTTTTGTCGGGAGAATATTAAAGACGACGACTCAATCATTAGTGGACCCCATTAACGGAAGTATTATCGTAGTTAGAAAGCGACAAAATTATCTTTCTATAAAATAACTTGGCGGAGGTGTTACTGATTAAAAGCTGTTGAACTACTACGGTAGTAAAAATACGATGTCTGGCGTGGTTGTATAAGTAGACACGGTATTGATTATTGATGCTTACGTGAGAAGTCACTCAAATTTATACTCAATTATTACTCTGATAATTATTGCATCATATCTCTTATATTATTGATTCAATTATTGTCGCGATTATCATCACGTATAATATGTTATATTATTAAATCAATAATTGAGGCGACAAGTTATAAATGATTAATAATTGTTGAAAGATTAAATATGTGTTGATTAAAAATAAAATGATTTGTGGTAATATTTATTCAATCCTTGATATATATAAAGAGTCTGTTATGAGACGTTTGTGGTAAGTTTGGTTATTTTATGGGGGGCCCATATGTCATCATCTAAGAGTCTCTTCGTCAATAGTAATTACCTTCGTCAATAGTAATTACCTTCGTCAATAGTAATTACATTCGTCAATAGTAATTACCTTTACCAGACGTCAAACCACTTGTCGTTTCATATTATAGGCGTCGAACCAATTGTCATTTCACATTACAGGCGTCAAACCACTTGGTGTTTCACATTACAGGCGTCAAACCACTTTTCTTTTCACATCACCGATTAATTGAGCCACTTGCCTTTTCACATTTCAAGTGCTAAGCTAGAAATCTTCTATAAATAGAGGCCTAGTGCTTCATTATTTTTCACGAATTCATTCAAGCTATAGAGAGAGAAAATATAGAGAGAATATGAGAGAAAGAAGAAGAGTATTTTGTTACTACACTACTGCAGTATTCAATTTTCTACTAATGTAAGGGGTATTATTCTTTCTTATTCATGAAGAGAACTGTTGTTATTCCATTGCTTATTATTACATTAGAATAACTTTGTATCATGCAGTTTACCTATACTTGGTGACATTCTTCTATTATTACATTGGTACATCACATCTGTGTGTTTTTACCGGACACAGTTCCATCTTTATTATTATTACATTAGAACATCTTGTCTGTGTGTCTTACTGATGGACTGGTTAAAATCTTTATTATTATTACTGTTGGAACATCACATGCATGTGTTTTACACGGACACGGTTTACATCTTTATTATTATTCATTGGAACATCCATGCATGTGTTTTTGGGACACGGGTTAAAATCTTTATTATTACGTTGGAATATCTTGTCGATTGCAAATTTTACGACTTGGTTCCGTTATTATTATTACATTAGAATAACTTTGTCATCTGATACCACATGCATGGTGATTTCTTTTGTTATTCCATTCTTTATTATACTCGGTTGGTTAAAATTTTGACTTATACTCCATGAAATTAGTAGAATATCCTTGATATTTGCGCTTCATCCGAGATCTTTTCATGGAAATATTCTTCTAAGTATTCTTGAATTTTACTCTACAAAGCGATATCATGTTGTGATTTGGATGTTATTGGTTCTGGATAAATTAATTCTTGAACTTATTTTATTGAATTCTTATATCATTGTCATCATCCTCATGTTTATATTATGTTGAAAGTCATCATGTGGCACCTGTAGTGCATAGATGGACTTGGTATGATTATGACCGAGGATTATTGGTGTAATCATGGCCGTAATGTTACAAATGATGTGGTAAAATCCTCATTGGCCCGTAGTGCATTGATGGATGGTTGTTGGCATGATCATGACCATTAATGAATACACAAATATTCTTGCCCGTAGTGTATGGATAATTGTGGTCGTGATACTAAAGAATATCCTTGGCCGTAGTGCGGGGGGGTGATTCGATGACGTGGAATATTTATTAAATTTGAGTCTCACTATAATGATGATGAAAAACCTTTTAAATCATAAAAGATAGTAGATTTTATTTTCTACTTGACTCTTTTAATGGATTGTTGGTTCCCTGCAGGTTAAACTAGATGTTTATTATATTTTATCAGTTTAACACTGTTGAAGGCTAATGATAATTTATTTCGCATTATCTTAGTCATAATATTTCTTCTTTGGGCTAGTTGAGCTCACCCTTTCTTTCTTTATTCTCTTCGTGAAATGAGAATATATTTGGGACGAGTTGGGGAGCGGAGTGATGGTCCGGAGGATAGCATTAGTAGTCCTCACTATTCGTGAAATAGTGTGATAATAATTGTAATGAGGACTCCTTTTGAGTTTGTATAATCTCTAGTAGACAATAATTGTATTCAAACTCACAGTTTATGTTTTATCGTATTATACACGACAGTTGTATTAGTAAGTTGTATTTGAATTCTGTACCATGTATCTGGCGACCCAAGATGGGTGATGTATACCTAATTTTGGGGGTGTCACAGTTGGTATCAAAGCTTAGGGATATGATCCCTGGCTAAGATGTGAGAATAGTACTAGGAGGGGAGAGATGGGGAATTCCTTCGCTAGTATGACCTACCTAAGTTTATGTGCTATTTTATTGGTCGATCAGAATATAGGGATAATATGTTACATGTCAATTAACCTTTGTTTTATGGCAGTATCTGAAAATGACATCCGAGAATGTTGAGAATAGCAATGGAGCACAGGCGACCGTTGATTCACCACATATCAATAATTAGGAGAATGTGCATTAGGAAGGCGATAATCCTCATGCAAACAACAACACTGACCAAATGATGAATAATCAAATGTTCAGGGGCTTTATGCAATTCATGCAACAAAGAATGAGCGATGCGGCTCTGTCCAAAATGCGGTGGAAACACTTGAAACTCTCGGCGGTCCAATTAAGCATTCAAGGAATTTGGGACCATCGGAGTTTAAGGGAAAGCCAAAACCACTTATGGCGGAAGCATGGATAAAGTAGATCACCAAGATATTTGATGTCTTGGGATGCTCCGAGGAGCAAAAGGTTCTCTTCTTCACGCCTTTATGTTGTGAGAGAGGTAGATTCTTGGTGGGAATCGGTAAAGCGTACTCAACTCCCGTCTTCAAGACGTCTTGGGAGAAGTTCAAGAGTACATTCAATGACAAATACTTTCCCGAAAGTATTCGTCACATGAAGGAAGTGGAGTTTATCAAGTTGGAACAAAACAATATGACCGTGTCGCAATACGAGGCTAAATTTGCGGAGTTATCCCGGTTTGCGTCCCACTTAGTGGATAATGAAGAAAGAATGACACGGATGTTTTTAAGAGGTTTGAAGCGGAGATACGTCAACATCTTATTTCTCATAAACCGTGTTTATATTCAGATGTTGTAAATAGGGCTCGATTAGTGGAGTAGCGATAACGAGTCAACATAACTAAAAAGAGAAGCGGTTGACAAAATGATAATACCGGCGATAGCGATCATCGAAGCGGTGACAACAAGCGTGGAGGAATCAACGGGCGAAATGGTAACCACTTTGGTGGTAATCAGAGGCCAAAATAATAAGAATGGATATTCAAGAAGAGGAGATTCAACAATGATGGAAAGGCGTCGAAGACCAAAGACCGTTGTTAAGGAAGGAGAAAGACCACCTATCATATGTTTCAAATGCGGAGGAGGGCACATCGGTCAAAGCGTATGCGATGCCGTCCAAAGCATGTTATAATTGTGGAAGAGAAGGTCACTTAGCCCGATTTTATCGTTCACCAAAGACAAATTCAAGCTAGGATGGAGGCACCAAAGTAGTCCCGTAAAAAGTCAAACCGGTAGTGCTGAGGAGAACGTTTGTTGTGACCTCCCAGAAAGTAAGGAACCCGAATAAGGTCATCACGGGTAAGCTTATCATAAACTCTAACGAAATTTATACTTTATTTGATACCGGTTCTACCCATTCTTTTATTTCTCCTACTTGCGCTCATCGATTAAATTTGACTCCGGAGAAATAAGACTTTGACTTATCTGTGGAAACTCCGTTGGGAGAAACCTTCATTACATCCACTATTTATAAGTCTTGTTTGATTCAAATCGGTACCCTCACATTACCTGTAGATCTTATTTCATTGAAAATACTTGCATTTAACGTGATTCTAGGGATTGATTGGTTAACTACTCATCATGCAAAAATTGATTGTTTAGTAAGGTTGTTAGCTTTCATAATCTTAATCAACCTATTATGCTTAATTCAAGCGACCAAACCATTAAAATCAATCACGGTCATCTCAAGCCATAAAGCTATTCGTTTATTGAAAAAGCGGATGTCAAGCTTTCTTAGCTCATGTCATGATTTAAACAAAAATATGTCGGGATTTTGAACGATATTTCTATTGTTAATAAATTTCTTGACGTATTCCCAGAAGAACTTCCCTGGCCTACCCCTGGCGTGAAATTGAATTTTGTATCGACCTTGAACCCTAAGACAAAACCCATTTCAAAGCCCCATATCGAATGGCTCTATTGAACTTTAGGAGTTAAAGACCCAATGCGCAGGAATTGTTAGACATTGGCTTTATTCGTCCTAGTACTTCTCCTTGGGGTGCTCACATTCTATTCGTGAAGAAGAAAGATAGGAGTATGCGACTTTGTATTGATTATTGGGAGTTGAATCATGTCACCATCAAAAATAGGTACCCATTGCCACGTATTGATGACATGTTTGACCAGTTGCAAGGCGCCAAATTCTTTTCAAAGATTGATCGATATAATGATAAAATAATATTTTATTATATTATTATAATATAATGATGATATTTTTACAATGAATGTGGGATATATGAGTATATGAGGAGGAAGAGTATTTTTGTTACAAAAGTTATTTAAAACATGTTAAACATGTGACGCCCCCAAAATTAGGTATACTTCACCCATCTTGGGTCGCCAGATACATGGTATAGAATTTAAATACAACTTACTAATACAACTGTCGTGTACAATAGGACAAAACATAAACTGTGAGTTTGAATACAAATATTGTCTACTAGAGATTATACAAACTCAAAAGGAGTCCTCATTACAATTATTATCACACTATTTCACAGAATAGTGAGGACTACTAATGCTATCCTACGGACCATCACTCCGTTCCCAGACTCGTCCCAAATTTATATTCTCATTTTACGAAGAGAACAGTGAAAGAAAGGGTGAGCTCAACTAGCCCAGTAAGAAATATTATGACTAAGATAATGCAGAATAAATTATCATTAGTCTCCAACATGTTAAATTGATAGAATATAATAGACATCAAGTTTAACTGCAGCGGAACAAACAATCCATTAAAAGAGTCAAGTAGAAAATAAAATCTACTATCTTTTATGATTTAAAAGGTTTTTCATCACTGTTATAGCTGAGACTCAGCTTAATAAATATTCCACATCATCTAATCACCCCTGCACTACGGCCAAGGATATTCTTTAGTATTACGACCATAATTATCCATTCACTATGGGCAAAGAATATTTGTGTATTCATTAATGGTCATAATCATGCCAACAACTGTTCATCAATGCACTACGGGCAAATGAGGACTTTTATCACATCATTTGTAACATTACGGTCATGATTATACCAAATAATCCCTGGTCATAATCATACCAAGTCCATCTATGCACTACAGGCCACAGATGACTTTCAACATATCAATATGAGGATAATGACAATGATATAAGAATTCAATAAAACAAGTTCAAGAATTAATTTGTCCAAGAACCGATAACGTTCAAATTGTCAACATGATACTGCTTTGTAGAGTAAAATTCAAAAATGATCAGAAGAATATTTCCATGAAAAGATACTGGATGAAACGTAAATATCAAGGATATTCTACTAATTTCATGGAGTATAGAAGTCAAAACTTTAACCAACTGAGTATAATAAAGAATGGAATAAAAAAAGAAATCACCATGCATACAGATTGCAGATGACAAAGTTATTCCAGCAGAATAATAATAACGGAACAGTCGAGGCAAAATTTGCAAGCAAGCAGGATGTTCCAATGAGAATAATAAAAAGCGGAATAAAGTAAGATTGTAAAACACAGACGCAGGATATTCCAATGAGAATAATAATAAAAAAGAATCGAATCAGGTGCAAAACACATGACGATGGATATTCCAATAGAGTAATAATAAAGATGGAACCGGATCCGGCAGTAAAACGCATGCAGATGGGATATTCCAATGCAGAATAATAATAAAGACGTAATAATGAAGAATGTCACCAAGTATAGGGTAGTCCGTATTTGGTTATTCCATGAGAATAATAAATAATGGAATAATGAAGTTCTCTCCATGAATACAAAAGAAATAACACTCCTTACCGTAAAAAAGCTGGATATAAGAATAGGAAGTAGCAGAATACTTTTCTATAGTTTCTCTATAATTTCTCTCTCTGGAGTTTTAGTGAATTCGTAAGAAATAATGAAGGAATGAGCTTCTATTTATAGGAGAATTGAATGATACTATTGGATGTGCATAAAGTAGGAATTGAAGACGAAATCAATTGGCGATTCACATACTCCCATCGATCCAACGCATCAGTAATCTTTGTCAAAGAGTTAGCCAATGAAAAAATGAACACATGCCACATTAAAAGCCTTGACCAATTAAAATGCTCCATAATTTACAAGTTACCAAATCTGCTGCATGATTGAAAAAAATTTGGCCAATAATATTCAAGCTTGGAAAAATCAATCCGAATCCTGCCAATTCTTTCTTCTTCTTTTCTTTCCAATCAACATCCCACTATCATATAAATATATATAAAATAATAATGCTTCTCTCCACCACAACCCACTAACATATATATATATATATATATCACACACCTGCCAATAATATACTCCTCCACCCACTAACACAACACACCACTAGATAATAATTCTCCCACCAAAACCCACTACCACACACACACTCATACACATAAGAAAACACACACACACACACACAAAAGTCAAATATATATATATATACTTTATAACTTTCGTCCGATAATTTTGAAAAACGGGTAAATAGGGATCCAAATAATAAGCAAAATTGAGTGACTTCTCACGTAAGCATCAATAATCAAATCGTTGTGCTTACTCTTAACCACGCCAGATATCTTGTACTTTTAACACCGGGTGTTTCAACAGTTAACGGTAAAACTTCCGCCGTTATTTTCATAAAGTATTTTTGTCGTTTTCTCAATCTGACAATAATTCCGTTGTGGAGTCCACTAATAATTATGCCGTCGTACGAATATTCCCTGTTAAAACGAATATTCCCCGACAATTCGAATATTATATAACAACTTGCGTACTTTGCAAAATTTATAAATATTACCCACAACTATAACATTATATCAAATTTACTCCATAATATTCAAAAATGATATTTATAGAAAATTCATCTTTATTTATAAAAGTTGGGGTCTTACAAAACATGTCTGTGGGCCCATTTCTTGACTGAAATTTGATTATAGCCTGTAGAATCGTCCGTTTGTGGATTTCGATCAATTTATATTTGGAATTTGGAAAAACTTTCTTCTGTAAAGTTGTAGATAATGGAATTTTCTATGGAAAGGACATGAGGTTTGAATTTTTCTGATAAAAGGGCTATTTATTATGAATTATTGAAGTTCCGAAGTTCCGAAATAATTGATTTTTAGACGTTTTAAATATTTTATTTATGAAAAACGTTTTTCTTACTTTTTTGAGTGGGTGGTTGATGTTTGAATTCAGCTGGTGTGCGTAGGAGATTTTAAAAAAATAATAATAATATTTATTAAATTTTCTGCTTTGGTGTTCTAAGCATTTTCTTATAAATAGGGTGCTTAAGTTAGAATTGAAAATCACACCAGAAACTAAAGTTTTCTCTCTTTCTCTCTCTATATTATCGAACGTATTCTTGTGAGTATTTTAAGACTTTGAGTGTTGCTATACGGTGCAAGCTCCCTTCATCACTATATATCCGATATTCGAATGAAATCTTGTCTTTTCGAGGTAAAGGATTTTTTTTTAAATGATATTATTTCTTTCAATATCATTATCTTTGGAGTATTGGTAAGATTTTTCTTGTGAAATTCTTGTCTTTTAATTGTGGGGTTACTTATTCACATATCGACATTATTCACGATACGACACTTATTCACGAGAAAAAATTAAATTTTCGTTTTCGTCCAAAATATCTATTATGGATACTAGCTTTGATTGTATCCATGTTTTGATCATTCTTGAATTCTACTCCACTATGATTATTTATGAGGTATGTTTGGACATGGATAATAGAAAATCTGAATCCTTAATATTTGTTCTTTTGTTTCCTTTGGATTCGTTTTCTTTAAAATATTTTTCATCATCCTCGGTCTAAATGATGATATTCTTGAATATCTTTGGCACGTAGTGTAAAGATGAAAGATTTCGATGAATATCTTTGGCCCGTAGTGCAAAGATGAGCAGTGTTTAGATGAACATGACTAACTAATGAATATCTTTGGCTCAGTAAAGAAGATGAATATTTGATTCAATATGAATATTGATTGATGTTACAGGGATAAAATATTGATGATGGACTTTTAAATTCATATATAGAAGATAGTAGATTTTATTCTCTATATAACTCTTCTAATGAATTATTATTTCATTGCGAATATTGATTTAAAACTTGTTGTCTATTGTATTACATTAGATTTTTCCTGTTGAAGACTAACGATAATTTGTTCTATATTATCTTGGTCATAATATTCTTTACTGGGCTAGTTGAGCTCACCCTTTTCCTTTTTGTTCCATTTTTCTTCTCAAGAGGCGAGAATGTAGCAAGTACTAGTCGGGGTATGGAATGAAGGTTCTAGAAAGTCGTTTTAGTAATCCTCACCATTTTTGTAAAATAATGTATCAATAATTGTAATGAGGACTTATTTGAGTGTGGATATTGTCTAGATGACAATATTTGTATTTAAACTCACGATTTTATGTTGTATTAATAAAGTTGTAGTTATTTACGTACCATGTATTTTTGACGATTCGAGAATGGGTGTGTAGATACTATTTTGGGGCGTCACAACCGGTGGTCGTTCTCCTCCCTTAGAATCAGTTGATGCTGGTGCTGATGTATTCACATTGTCATTGTTGCACCTTCTCTTTTTAAAATCTCCTTCTGACTCGCTTCTTCTATTATCATGGCCACGATTACCACCAGAGTGGTTACCGCTTTTGTCCGTATTTTTCTTTCCCCAATTGGTTATCGTTGTTAGATGACTCATACATCACTTACGGTATGACCACCGGTTGTGTTCCCTCGGTTGAACGTACTCGTTATCTCGCTCTAATAATTGAGCCTTGTTGATAACATCTGAATATAGAGAAAATTTATGAGAAATGAGATATTGACGTATGTCGGGTTTCAAACCTCTCAGAAACATCCGCGTCATACGTTCCTCATTCTCCAAAAAATGAGGTGCAAACCTGGATAACTCCGCGAACTTCGTCTCATACTGGGACACCGTCATGTTGTTTTGTTCTAGTCTAATAAACTCCACTTCCTTCATATGACGAATACTTTCAGGAAAGTACTTGTCATTGAATAGTTTCTGAAATGTCTCCCAAGACATGTTGAGTGCGGCTGGATGGGTACGCTTCACAGATTCCCAACAGTAATCTGCCTCATTACGGAACATAAAGGTGGCGAATGGAACCATCTGTTCCTCCGTGCATCCCAAGACATCGAATATCTTGGTAACTTGCTTGACTCACGTCTCTGCCTTAATCGGATTTGGCTTTCCCCAGAATTCTGGTAGTCCCAACTCTTTGAACTGTTTGGCTGTGACAAACCGTGCGTTTCTATCATTTCCACCTGTATTTTGTACACGAGTCTCCCTCGTCTAATTTTGCATGAACTGCAAAAAGCTTCTAAACATCCAAATCGTTCATCCGAATCGCTTTCGGATTGGTGTTGTTTACAGGAGGAACATTGTCGGTCTGTTGCACATTCTCCTCATTAGTGAGTAAAGGTGTCTCCACGGTCTCATTTACTCTAATGTTAACATTCTCAATTGCCATATTCAAATATTGCCATAAAACAAGGGTTAATTAAAGAAATTAACATATCACATAATATCCCTATATTCTGACCAACCAACAAATAAGCTTAGGTAAGACACACTAGCGAAGGATTTACTTGTCTCTCCCCTCCTAGTTCTATTCCCCGATCTCCTCCAGAGATCATATCCCTAAGCTTTGATACCAACTGTGACGCCCCCAAAATAGGTATACAACACCTATTCTGAGTCGTCAAATACATGGTACAGAAATAACTATAACTTTATTAATACAATTGTCGTGCAAAATACGACAACGCATAAACTGTGAGTTTAAACACAAATATTGTCATCTAGATAATATCCACACTCAAATAAGTTCTCATTACAATTATTGATACACTATTTTACAAAATAGTGAGGACTACTAAAACAACTTCTAGAACCATCATTCCACACCCCGACTAGTACTCGCTACATTCTCGCCTCCTGAGAAGAAAAATGGAACAAAAAGGAAAAGGGTGAGCTTAACTAGCCCAGTAAAGAACATTATGACTAAGATAATATAGAACAAATTATTGTTAGTCCTCAACAGGGAAAAATCTAATAGAATACAATAGACAACAAGTTTTAAATCAATATTCGCAGCGGAAATAAGAATTCATTAAAAGAGTTAAGTAGAGAATAAAATCTACTATCTTCTATATATGAATTTAAAAGTTCATCGTCAATATTTTATCCCTGTAACATCAATCAATATATATCTGGAATCAAATATTCATCTTTGCACTACATGCCAAAAATATTCATCAGTTGGTCATGTTCATCTAAACACATGTACATCTTTGCACTACGGGCCAAATATATTCATCAGAAAATCATTCATCTTTGCACTTCATGCCAAAGATATTCAGTTATATCATCATTTAGGACTGAGGATGATGAAAAATATTTTAAAGAAAACGAATCCAGTGAAACAAAAGAACAAATATTAAGGATTCGTACTTTAGTTTATCCAAGTTTAAAAATACTCCATAATAAACTATTGTGGAGCAGAATTCAAAAATGAAGATCAAAACATAGATCTAATCAAAGATAGAAACCATAACAGACAATCTTGGACACATAAAAGAAAATTTAATTTTTCTGTGAATAGTGTTGTATTCGTGAATAGTGTCGTATACGTGAATAGTATTGTATACATGAATAGTAACTCCGACACTAAAAGGTAGAAATTCCACAAGAAAAAAAATTCTCATGCTTCGTGAATAGTACTCGTGAATAGTAACTAGTGAATAGTAAGTAACCCCGACATGAAAAGATAAGAATTTCACAAAAAAAAATCTTACCAATATTCTGGTATAATGATATTGAAAGAAATAATATCATTTATAAAAAAAATAACATCCCTTACCTCCAAAAAGATAGTACTTCTGACTGGAATACTAGATATAGTGATGAAGGAACTTGCACCGTATAGCAACTCTCAAGGTATCAAAATACTCACAAAAATACGCTCGATAATATAGAGAGAGCAATCTTTAGTTTCTGGTGTGATTTTCAATTCTAACCTAAGCACCCTATTTATAGGAAAATGCTTAGAACACCAAAGCAGAAAATTTAATAAAATATTAATATATTATAAAAAATTTCACGCCCACCTCTTGACATCTGAAATCAGCATGTTTACAACACTTGCGGGGCCCACCAAAACAATAAAATGTTTTTCATAAAATAATTATTTAAAACTCCAAAAATCAATTATTCCGGAACTTCAATAATTCATAATAAATAGCCCTTTTATCAGAAAAATTCGAATCTTATGTCCTTCAATAGGAAATTCAATTCTCTACAACTTTGTAAGTTTAAGTTTTTTCAAATTCCAAACAGAAATTAACCGAAATTCACATACGGACGATTTAACAGGCTATAATCAAATTTCAGTCAAAAATAGGGCCCACCGACACACAAAACATGTGTTAAGCATTTATTGTAACAAAAATACTTTTTCTCCTCATTTATTCATATATCACACATTCATTGTAAAAAATATCACCATTATTATATTATTAAAATATAATAATATATTTAAATGAATTATTTTATCAGAAAATATAAAATATCAATTTTCAACAATTGTCACATTAAAAATTTTCTCCATCTATATCCACATAAAATGAATATTTTTCTTATCATATAAATCAATAATTGATTATTCACAAATAATATTACAGAATCACAATACTGACAACCATGTCGTTCCCAGGAAAGAGGGGGCTTTCCAATAAGGATTTCTCCTTACTAGCGCACAATTAGATGACCAAACCTCTCTTTAGACAGAACTTTCTAGACATTGCCAATAATGTTATCTAATAATATTATTCAAATAATATGAATTATTGATCTGATAATGGAAAATATCGTGTGTAGTGACAATTATTGAAAACAACCATAATATAAAATATCAACATAGCAATTATTGAATCAATAAAATAAAATATTGAAGCAAGAATTATCGTAACAATTATTAAGTAGTGCCTTCACGTAAGAATCAATAATTGGTGCAATCATCGTGTGCTTCTATGTTTTAACCAGGGTATTCCAACAAGATTAATGGTAATAACTACGCCTAGTTATTTATAAACAACTTATACTTGTCTGCGTTTTCTTCATCCAATCGCTTTCAGTTATGAGGCCCACACGAAAGGTCATACCGTTGCATACGAATATTCTGACAAAGAAGAATATTCCACGACCAAACGAATATTTCAAACAACAATGAATATTTTATAACCACTTGCTTATTTAAAATATTTGCGCATTTTACCCATAACTAACCACATTAATCAAATCAACCCCTTACTATTTCAAAATAATAAATAGAGAAAATTCAATTTCATTAAAAAAAAAATTGGGGGTCTTACATCATTAGCAATGCAAAATAAACAGGAAAGTATTTAAAAATAAAAATGATCTATTCAACCCCCCTTCTAGATCTATTGTGTGCCTACTAGGAACTAACAGTATTACATCAAGGCTTAAATATGTTTCACTACCCTAAACTATCTGACATATTCCACTTTAGAAATTCACCTTTTAATTTTTTTCAATTAGATGATTGAACTATTAATTTTTTTCAATTCTATCCAATTGAGTTTGTCACATAAAAAATTGCTGACGTGACTATTTGGATAGGGCATAAAGTTGTTGATGTGTGTAAAAAAAATATTTTTTTATTTTGGGATTAAACATTTGTGATATACTGAAGGGTAAAATAGTCACAAAATTTTCATTAATAATATTAGACTAATTAAAAAAAAATCAAAAACCCATGTCTCTTAATAAATTGAAATAATTTTTTTCTTCTAAAGAGTCAATTACTCCATATCTCTTAATATATGTCATTTTAGATGATTTCATTTTTCCCTAATTATTTGTAGTTTTAATCATATAATCTATGAGAATTAACTACAATCTTTCCAAAATTACCCCTCATGAAAAAAATACAGATGATAGTGTGTGAGATAAGTATGGTAATTATGAGAATTTAAAGGTATTATAGACAATTAATATTATATTTAATGTTATACAATCATTTTCTTAATAATTGTGCATAACTCTAAAACGACATATATTAAGAGACGGAGAAAATATTATATGGAATGAAGATAGTAATATCATAGCAATAAAAGTAATAAATGTTGTTAAAAGTTTGAAGTGTCGTTAAAAGTAATGTAAAAGTCGCAAAATACATATTTATTCTTGCAGTATAAATATTATTCTGGCATTATTAATTGTCCAAAAAAAATCATAAATAAAGAAATAGAAGGAAAAGAAAACCCCCACAACAAAAAACCAGAAGTCACATCTCCTAGTACCCTTTCAATTACTTTTCAATATATATACTCTCTCTATTAATCCTTAAATCTTCGAAAAATCCACTTAGCCATTTAAGTTGCGAAGTTCACTTCTTCCTTTTATCCAAATAAAGGCTAAAAGATGAAAAGTGAGTCATAAGGATAACACCACTAATATATTGATGGAAACTTCTTTTCTTTTGACTTATTGTTCTTATCAATCTATTACTTTTAGGAACTTAATTTCCAATTATGCTTTTTCGTTTATCAACTTATGAAATACAACTTATTTGAACGATAATATATGTAATAATAATATTTAAAAAAATTCAAATCAAGTCATTACAATATATCACTTTTAATCTACATAATGGATATGTTATATTTAATATCTAAAAAACAAATTAAGATCATTATTTTATGGATTGTTCTTTGCAAGACGTGCGATACTTATGATACTTATGATTTATATCTTAAAAGCATTGATAGGTTGAAATAACAATATGTATCTCTTCATCTAATAAGATAATATTGGTATTGACAATTATTTTTTTATTTATACCATTCTAAATTTTAGTTACTCTAATTTTGATAGTAAGATATCCTCTATCTAAAAATAGTTGGCTCAAGTGAAAATGTTGTTTATTCATAGTGAACTTTTAAAAATTTTAAGTAAGACCGTAAACGAGTCAAGCAGTTCGAGCTCGATTCGGACTCAACTCAAAAAAATACGAGCGAGACTTAGATTTGTTAATAATATGATCCAAATTTGAGCATTAAAATTAGTTCGAATAAAAATATGAGTAGAATATGAGCATGTTTATACTTGACTCGTTTAAGATTCAAACTACTCGAATTTTTAATTGTGATTTGATACATACTCGATTGATACAGATTCGATTAGATACTCGATACAATATCTTATAATATATACAAATTTAAATCAAATTAAGATAATTAATTATTATTTTGTTTTATTTTTAATTTTAATTGTGATTTTATATTTGTAAAGTGTAATAGTAATATATTTTCTCATTTTTAAGTAAAATAACAAATTCAATTTATAATTATATTTATTATAAAACTAGTTATTATATGGAGACTCGAATTCGAGCTTGAATTTGAAGCTCGCGAGTAGTTTGAATATAATTCGATCCGAGTCAAATCGAATTCAAGTAATAAATATTCGAGTCGAAGTCGAATATGAGCTCTTTTTCTTTCTTTCTTTTTTTCTTCTAATTATACTTGGTTGAATTTTCTGTATTTACATTTGATTCTTTTTCTTAATAAAATGAAAAAAAAATATTCATAGTTATTTTACAAAATAATTATGAATGAATAATGAATTATATATTTGGTGAATTATATTAATTATTATTATTATTATTATTATTATTAATTATCTTTAACTATAAAATGATCATCTTTGATAAAAATCCTGCATGGGTCACTGTATAGTAGATTCTGATCATTTACTTCATCCAGTGTCCATGAACATGCACATATTCATGTTTTATCCTTAGATCTTCAATTTTATTTGTCTTTCTTATTGGAACTTTCAAGTTTATTATCTTACTATTTTATCCTCAAAAATTCAAACTTTTAACTTTATAATTTTTTTTCTTGAAAATAAAATTTTAACTTTTTAAAACTATTGGCATAATAATATAAAGGAAACTGATATTTCCACATGAAAAACTGTCGTTATAGATCTTATAATGACGATTTTATAGTGACACTTTTCATGTGAAAATATCAATTTATAATATAAATTACAAGCAATGAAAAAAAGCAGATGCAATTCTATTTTGCAAGTTGCACTTTGTTTATGTTTAATTTATATTTATTACATTTTAATATAATTATACTCTCTATTTTAAAGATTAATATTAATTTTAATCAATTTAATTATCTATTTAACTTTAAAAACAATAAATACAATAATGAATAGTACTTTTTAGATATTTTAAATTGGGAATAATGGTCATACGCAACTGTGTATGTTTTATTTGTGCATAATCTGTCAAAATTACGTCATTTTGGCAGATTTGTTTTTTATTTCTGATTTGGGAGAAGAGAAGTTATTTTTTTAAAAATTTTTTTTGTTAAAACGACGTAATTTTGACAGACTGTGCATAAATAAAATATACACAACTGTGTACGACCATATTGTCCTATAATTTTCATAATTATATCATCTAAACCTAAAAAATTCATACCAAATATTTATTTAAAATTATCTCGATTAAATTTAAAAAATTAATATTAATCTTATCTTATAATTTAAAACAGTCAAACAGATGAAGTTCACAGACATAATAAGTATCAAAATTTATTTCTTTTATATTTTTATATTTGAATTTTTGTAATAAAGTAATACACATTATTAGGATTTTACATAATTAGTTGTTTAGGTAAAGCAGCTGACGACAAGAAAAAGAAATATATATTAAAGAGAGAGATAGAAGATAATTAAAGCTTTCATATTGAATTAATTATTACGTAATGGAGTACATAATATTTGGTCAACGCTAAATCTACAAGCACTGCGTTCGTGGGTGGGATCCACCCGTGTGGCAGCTTAACCAATTATTGACCGGATTTACATTATTTTACTAGTAGTGGTATTTTATTCTCTCTTTATATAAGAGCTTGCTTTTACCTTTTGTCCTTTCTTTTCTAAGAGAGTTTTATTACGCCAAAACTAATAATTTGGCCATCGAAATTGGCATATTCTATTGAATATCCGATTGAATTTTTAATTTTTTAAATTAACTCATTGAACTAATTTTTTTTTTTTCAAATTGTGTCATTCCGTTAAAAAAAATTGACAGACGTTAAAATATTACTTATGTGGCGCTGACGTGACAAAAAAAATAAAAAATATATTTTTAAAAAAAATCCGTTTTTAAAAAAAAACTGTTTTTAAAAAAAGGATATTTTTTTTAAAATTCAGTTTTTTTAAAAAATCTGTTTTAAAATTATTCTATTTTTTAAAAAATATGTTTTTAAAAATTATTTGTTTTTGAAAAAAACATTTTTAAATTTTTATTATTTTTTTTAAAAATTATGTGCAGTTATGATCTTTATTTGCCTAATTTTCATCCATAGCAAATACTTGCATATGGATCATTTATATATATATATATATATATATATATATATATATATATATATATATATATATGTGTGTGTGTGTATAACAATTTATATTTGGCAAAATTATATTTTTACCACTATACTTAGCAAAGTTTTACTTATTACACCTTTGAACTTTTAATTTTTTGTATTACCCCATTAAACTAATTAAAATATTAAAATTGGGTCATTAGTCCAAAAAAGTTGATTGTTAATTAAAAGTGGTATTTGATGTGTGTTGATGTGGCAAAAAAAATAAAAAAATATTGCTTATGTGGCAAAAAAATCAAAAAGCAGTTTTTGAAAAAAAATTAACATTTTAAAGTTTTAAAAATAACATAAACATAATAAAATAAAACAAAAGATTTTTTAAAAAATAGATTTTTTTTAAAAGCAGATTTTTTAAAAAATAAATTTTTTAAAAAATTTCTTTAAAAAAGCAGTAATTCTATAAAAAATATATATGTTTTAAAAAAGATTTTTTTAAAAAAATAGAAATTTTTAAAAGCAGACTTCTTTTAAAAAATAGAATTTATAAAAATATATATTTTTTAAAAAATAGAATTTTTAAAAGCAGATTTTTAAAAAATTGAATTTTTAAAAAAGCAGATTTTAAAAAATAGAATTTGTAAAAAGGACTTTTTAAAAAATATATATTTTTAAAAATTTTAATTTTAAAAAATGATTTTTAAAAATAGAATTTCTTTTAAAATAGATTTTTTTTAAAAATAGAATTTTTTTTAAAAACAGATTTTTAAAAAAAAACTGATTTAAAAAAAAAGTGAATTTTAAAAAAACAGCTTTTTTTTAAAACGGAACTTTTTTAAAAAACAGATTTTTCAAAAAAAATAGAACTTTTTTTAAAAAAAACAGAATTTTTAAAAAAAATTGCTTTTTTAAAAAAAACAGGTTTTTTTAAAAAACATAATTTTTTAAAAAATCTTTTTTTAAAAAAAGTATATTTTAAAAAAATCTATTTTTTTAAAAGATACATTTTTAAAAAAGTATATTTTAAAAAAATTGCATTTTTTTAAAAAAGAATTTTTTTAAAAATTACATTTCTGATTCCCACCAAGAATCTGCCTCTTCACGCAACATAAAAGGTGGTAAAGGTAACCTTTTTCTCTCGAGCATCCCAAGACATCAAATATCTTGGTGATCTACTTTAACCACGTCTGCGCCTTAAGTGGTTCCGCTTCCCAAAAACTCCGGTGGTCTCAACTCCTTGAATTGCTTAGCGGTGACCAACCGTGGGTTGCCATTGTTTTCTCATGTATTATGAGCAGCGAGTCTCTAAATCTCGGTGTTGCATGAATTCTAAAAACTCCTAAACGTCACTGGTCGTTCGTCATTTGGTCGGTGTTGTTGTTTATATACGAGGATTATCGCCTTCACATACGCACATTATCCACGATTATTGATCTGTGGAGACTCAAGCGGTCTCTCGTGCTCCATTGATGTTCTCAACATTCTTGGATGCCATTTTCAAACACCGCCACAAAAACAAGGGTTAATTAACATATCACATATTATCCTTATACTCTACGTGAGCCAATTAAATACCAAATAAACTTAGGTAGGTCATGCTAGCGAAGGAATTCCCGTCTCTCCCTCCTGTTTTTTTTGTCTCACATCTTAGCTGAGGATCATATCCTAAGCTTTGATACCAATTGTGGCGCCCCAAAAATTAGGTATACATCACCCATCCTCGATTCGCCAGATACATGGTATGTAATTCAAATACAACTTAATAATACAACCGTCAGGTACAATACGACAAAATGTAAATGTGAGTTTGATACAAATATTGTCTACTAGAGATTATACAAACTCAAAAGGAGTCCTCATTATAATTATTATCACACTATTTCACAGAATAGTGAGGACTACTAATGCACCATCTAGGACCATCACTCCATTCCCCGACTAGTCCCAGCTACGTTCTCATTTCCTGAAGAAAACAGTGAAAGAAAGGGTGAGCTCAACTAGCCCAGTAAGAAATATTATGACTAAGATAATGCAGAATAAATTATCATTAGCCTCCAACAATGTTAAACCGATAAAATACAATAGACATCAAGTTTAAGCTGCGATTGGAACAAGCAATCCATTAAAAGAGTCAAGTAGAGAATAGAACCTACTATCTTTTATGATTTAAAAGTTTTTTATCACTTTTATCATTTGAGACTCATTTCGATAAATAATCCACATCATTAAATCATCCCCCACTTTCTGAGGCGAGGATATTCTTTAGTATCACGACCACGAATTATCCATGCACTCTGAGCCAAAGATAATCGTGTTTTCATCAAGCTGGTCTGATCATGCCATAAAATAATTCATCTTTGCTCCTTGGTCAAGAGAATCCATAGCCATAATCATACCAAAAAGCGCCCATCAATGCACTCACGGGCCAATGAGGACTTTTAATTTTCACATCATTTGTAACATTACGGCCATGATTATACCGAATAATCCTCAGTCATAATCATACCAAGTCCATCTATGCACACTACTGAGCCATGAGATGACTTTCAACATAACATAAACATGAGGATGATAGCGGTGATATAAGAATTCAATTAAACAAGTTCAAGAATTAATTTGTCCAGAACCAATAACGTCCAAATTGTCAACATGATACTTCTTTGTAAAATAAAATTCAAGAATGATCGGAAGAATATTTCTATAAAAGATCTTTGGATGAATCGCAAATATCAAGGATATTCCACTAATTTCATGGAGTATAGAAGTCAAAACTTTAACCAATTGAGTATAATAAAGAATGGAATAACAAAGATATCACCATGCATGCGATGCCAGATGAGGCGGTTATTCAACAGAATAATAATAACGGAACCAAAGTCGGTGAAATTCACGCAAGTGGGATGTTCAATGTAATAATAAATACGGAATAATAAATGATGGAACCGAGGTCCGGTAGTATAAGAGCATGTACTGTGATTTTTCGGACGAGAATAATAAGAGGCGGAATAATAAAAATAGAACCGGTCCGTGCATATATATAGACAGATAGGATGTTAAGGCGAATAATAGAAGAATGTCACCAAGTATAGGGTAGCTTGGCGTATCAAAGTTATTCAATGAACAATAAAGAAATGGAATAACAGAAGTTCTCTTGTTGAATACAAAAGAATAATATCCTTTACCGTAAAATAATACTTGATATAAGAGTAGTGAAGTAGCAGAAAACTTTTCTTCTATTTCTCTATAGTCTCTCTCTATAGTTTCTCTCTCTAGAGTTAAGTGAATTCGTAAAAAAATAATGAAGGAATGAGCTTCTATTTATAGGAAAATGGAATGCATAGTAACTAATCCATGAACGGTCTAGATTGATTTACTTTAATCTGACGGTTCATATTTAAAGAAAAATCTTTTAAATAAAATATAATATATTCTATTTATATAAAAAGATTTTTACTATGCAAATACTATGCGGGCACTATGCAAATACTATGCATAATAAAATATAATATATTCTATTTATAGAATAACTTTAATAAAGTATTCTGTTTTATATAAAAAGATTTTACTATGCAAAATACTATGCATAATAGAATATAATATATTCTATTTATAGAATAACTTTAATAAAGTATTCATTTTATATAAAAAGATGTTTCTATTTTATTACGTTAATAATCTGAATAAAACAAAACTTCTAAATCAACAATAATTGAATCAAATAATGTGAGATCTATCAAACTATTATTATAGCAATAATTGAACAAAACCGAGTGACTTCTCATATAAATATCAATAATCAATACCGTGTGCTACTTATGCAACAACGCGTATTCTTTGTACTTTTACTACCTAAAGTAGTTCAAAGAATAACGGTAAAACTTCCGCCGATTATTTTCAATAAAATATTTTTGTCGTTTTCTCAATCCAAATAATAATTCCGTTAATGGGGTCCACCAATGATTGTGTCGTCGTCACGAATATTCCCCACCAATCGAATATAATATGACAACTTGCATACTTTGCAAAATTTATAAATATTACCCACAACTATAACATTATCTCAAATTCACACCATAATATAAAAAAATTATTTCGAGAAAATTAATTCTTTATTCATAAAATGCGGGGTTTCACAATCTCCCTCCTTATGGAATTTCGCCCTCGAAATTTACGACGCACTACACAGTATCTTAGAAACGGTGAGGATACCTTAACTTCATTTCATATTCTAACTCTTGAGGTATAACCCTTGAGTGTTGGATACGATTCTGCTTATCCAAGATTTTAACACGAGATCTCATACGTTAAATCATCCGCTATCTCGTCCGATTCTAAATTAATAATGTGGTTCGGGTCATCCACATTTTTACGTAACATTGATACGTTAAAAACGTTATGAGCATGCGACATACTTGGCGGTAAAACGAGTCTATAGGCCACAGTTCCTACTTCATCGAGGATTTCCAATAGGCCAATTAAATCAAGGATTGAGATTTCCTCTCTTCGTCGATTCTTTCTTCTAGAATAACGCCCTCTTGAACCTTCTTCTTCACATTTATCAGCTCCGGGTGTGTAGCTTGAGCGGCTTTAACTTTATCGATTAAAGTCGATTCTACTCGTATATTCGTTATCTTCACTTGGGTCCCTAGAGTCTTTAACTCTATCTTCATCACTTGTAAGTTATACGAAATGAGTCTTTGTGTTAACAACATCGCACTCGTAAACGCATCCGATCTTCTACTTAACACGTCAGCTACCACATTCGTTTTTCCACAATGGTATTGAATAGTACGATCGTAATCTTCAACAGCTCGAGTCAACGTCTTTGGCACTTTACGTTCATTTTAGTTGAAGAAATATTTAAGGGTTTTAGAAATGGGTTTTATACTGGGGTCAATACAAAATTCAATTTCACGCTCTAGGGGTAGGCTAAGAAGTCTTCAAGAATACGTCAGGAAATTTATTAACGATAGAATTATCATTCAAAACTGTGACCCTCATCCAAGACTTGGATAATACATCACATCGATACCTATCAACTTGCCATCGTCATTCGCGACATCGCCTACAGAAAGTCTGGCTTCGGTGCATTCCACACAAGGAAGTCAACAATGAAAGGACCGGGGCTCTTTACTTATGGCTTGATATGACAATGATTGACTTTAGTGGTTTGGTTGCTTGAATTCGCATAACAGGTTGGTTAGGAATATGAAAGCTAACAACCTTATGAAAATCATGATGAGTAGTTAACTAATCAATTTCTAAAAATTGTATCAAAGGCAAGTATTTTCAAAGAGATAAGATTGACACGTAACGTGAAAGTGTCAATTTGAATTAAACAAGATTTATAAATATTGAAGGTAATGAAGGTTTCTACTATCGAAGTTTCAACCAATAAGTCAGTCTAATTTCTCCGAAGTCAAATTTAAACGTTGAGCGCAGGCAAGAGAGATAAAAGAATTGGTAGAACCGATATCTAATAAGGTATAGACTTCACAAGAGTTTATGATTAACTTACCCGTAATAACCTCGTTCAGGTTCCTTGATAAACGCTTTCACTTAAACTATCGGCTTTGACTTGTCTGAGACATCTTTTGGCATCACTATCCCAGCTGGACTTGACTTCGATAAAATCGAGCTAGGTGACCTTCTCTTCTAGAAATTCCCACTTCTATTATCTTGATCATGATTACCACCGAAGTGGTTACCATTTCTGGCATGTTGATTCCTTCCATGCTTATTGTCACCGCTTTGATGACTGTTATCACCGGTATTATCATTTTTTCGGTTGGTCTCTTTTGGTTTGGTTGACTCATTATCGCGCTCCAATAACTGAGCCCTATTAACAACATCTGAATACAAACACAGTTTATGAGAGATATGATATTGACGTATCTCAGGTTTCAAACCTCTTAAAAACATCCGCGTCATTCTTTCTTCATTATCAACCAAGTGGGACGCAAATCGGGACAACTCGGAAAACTTGGCTTCGTACTGTGACATGGTCATGTCATTTTTCTCCAACTTGATAAATTTCATGTCCTTCATGTGACGAATGCTTTCGGGAAAGTACTTGTCATTGAACAGCTCTTGAAACTTCTCCCAAGACATCTTGAGTGCGTCAGGCTGGGTACGTTTTATAGATTCCCACCAGTGATCTGCCTCTTCACGCAACATAATGGTGGCAAAGGGAACCTTTTGCTCCTCGGAGCATCCCAAGACATCAAATATCTTGGTGATCTAATTTAACCACGTCCTCCGCTTTAAGTGGTTACGGCTTTCCCAAAAACTCCGGTGGTCCCAGCTCCTTGAATTGCTTAAGCGGTGACCAACCGTGGTTGCCATTGTTTTCCTCTGCATTATGAGCGAGAGTCTCTCTCTTCGGTGTTGTATGAATTCTAAAACTCCTAAACGTACCGTCGTTCGTCATTTGGTCAGTGTTGTTGTTTATACGAGGATAATCGCCTTCCTATCGCACATTATCCTGATTATTGATCTGTGGAGACTCAACGGTCTCCTGTGCTCCATTGATGTTCTCAATATTCTCGGATGCCATTTTTAAACACTGCCACAAAACAAGGGTTAATTAATATATCACATATTATCCCTATACTCTGACCGACCAATTAAATACCAAATAAACTTAGGTAGGTCATGCTAGCGAAGGAATTCCCCGTCTCTCCCCTCCTAGTTTTTGTCTCACATCTTAGCCAGGGATCATATCCCTAAGCTTTGATACCAACTGTGACGCCCCCAAAATTAGGTATACATCACCCATCTTCAGTCGCCAGATACATGGTACAGAATTCAAATATAACTTAATAATACAACTGTCGTGTACAATACGATAAAATATAAACTGTGAATTTGAATACAAATATTGTTTACTAGAGATTATACAAACTCAAAAGGAGTCCTCATTATAATTATTATCACACTATTTCACAGAATAGTGAGGACTACTAATGCACCATCGAGGACCATCACTCCATTCCCCGACTAGTCCCAGTTACGTTCTCATTTTCAAGAGAATAAATGTTGAAAGAAAGGGTGAGCTCAACTAGCCCAAGAAGAAATATTATGACTAAGATAAATGAGAATAAATTATCATTAGCCTCCAACAATGTTAAACCGATAAAATACAATAGACATCAAGTTTAGCTGCGCAATGAACAAGCAATCCATTAAAATAGTCAAGTAGAGAATAGAATCTACTATCTTTTATGATTTAAAAGTTTTTCATCACTTTTATCGGCTGAGACTCATTTCAATAAATAATCCACATCATTAAATCATCCTCGCACTACATGCCAAGGATATTCTTTAGTATCACGACCACGAATTATCCATACACTACTGAGTGCCAAAGATAATCATATTTTTTATCAGCGGTCACGATCATGCCATAAAACAATTCATCTTTGCTCCCTCGGTAGAAGAGAATCCATAGCCATAATCATACCAAAAGCGCCCATCAATGCACTACGGGCCAATGAGGACTTTTAATTTTCACATCATTTGTAACATTACGGCCATGATTATTAAGAATAATACCGGTCATAATCATACCAAGTCCATCTATGCTTTATAGGCCACATGATGACTTTCAACATAACATAAACATGAGGATGATGACAATGATATAAGAATTCAATTAAACAAGTTCAAGAATTAATTTGTCCAGGAACCAATAACATCCAAATTGTCAACATGATACTTCTTTGTAAAATAAAATTCAAGAATGATCAGAAGAATATTTCCATGAAAAGATACTGGATGAAGCGTAAATATCAAAGATATTCCACTAATTTCATGGAGTATAGAAGTCAAAACTTTAACCAACTGAGTATAATAAAGAATGGAATAACAAAAGATATCACCATGCATGCGGTGCAGATGTAGGCGGTTATTCCAATGAATAATAATAATCGAACCAGTCAGTGAAATTCACACAATGGGATGTTCAAAGAATAATAAATGTGGAATAATAAATGATGGAACTGTGTCCCACAGATATAGATGCAGATGAGGATATTCCAATGAATAATAAAGACGGAATAATAAAAATGGAACCCGTGTCAGGCGTATAGCCACAGATGCGAGGATGTTCCGGCTGAATAATAAAGATGAATAATAGAAGAATGTCACCAAGTATAGGGTAGCCAGCGTGATACAAAAGTTATTCAACGAAAGCAATAAATAAAGAAATGGAATAATGAAGTTCTCTTCTTGAATACAAAAGAATAATATCCTTTTACCGTAAAATAATAATTGATATAAAAGTAGTGAAGTAGTAGAAAACTTTTCTTCTATTTCTCTATAGTCTCTCTCTATAGTTTCTCTCTACAGAGTTCAAATTGAATTAAGTAAAAAAATAATGAAGGAATGAGCTTCTATTTATAGGAAAATGGAATGCATAGTAACTAATCCATGAGCGGTCTAGATTGATTTACTTTAATCGACGGTTCATATTTAAAGAAAAATCTTTTAAATAAAATATAATATATTCTATTTATATAAAAAGATTTTTACTATGCAAATACTATCACGAGCACTATGCAAATACTATGCATAATAAAATATAATATATTCTATTTATAGAATAACTTTAATAAAGTATTACGCTTTTATATAAAAAGATTTTACTATGCAAAACACTATGCATAATAGAATATAATATATTCTATTTATAGAATAACTTTTAATAAAGTATTACATTTTATATAAAAGATGTTTCTATTTTATTACGTTAATAATACGAATAAAACAAAACTTCTAAATCAACAATAATTGAATCAAATAATGTGAGATACTATATCGTGAACTATTATAGCAATAATTGAACAAAAGCGAGAGTGACTTCTCATATAAATATCAATAATCAATACGGTGTCTACTATGCAACAACGCGACATTATTCTTGTACTTTACTACCTAAAGTAGTTCAACAAAGAACAACGGTAAAACTTCCGCCGTTATTTTCAATAAAATATTTTTGTCGTTTTCTCAATCAAACAATAATTCCGTTAATGGGGTCCACTAATGATTGTGACGTCGTCTGAATATTTTTCATTTAAAAACGAATATTCCCCGACCAATCGAATATAATATGATAACTTGCATACTTTGCAAAATTTATAAATATTACCCACAACTATAACATTATCTCAAATTCACACCATAATATAAAAAAATTATTTCGAGAAAATTAATTCTTTATTCATAAAATCTAGGGTTTCACATCTGTCAATTTTTTTTAACGGAATGACCCAATTTGAAAATAAAAATTAGTTCAGTGAGTTAATTTACAAAATTAAAAGTTCAATCGGGTATTCAATAAAACGTGCCAACTTCGATGGCCAAATAATTCGTTTTGCCGTTTTATTACCTTCGATTGTGAGACTTTGTTTTCTTTAATTTTGAGTTTTTTTTAGATGGGGTATTATTTTTTATTGTGTTGATTATATTGACTATTTATTCAGATTTGGGTGTGAAGTTATTATTGTGGTTTGCTTGTTATTTCGTTACTCGTGTTCAAAAACTGCAAAAAAATTTATATGAAAGTCCAATACTAATTTAGAAAGGGGTTTTAATAGATTATTATCGTTTAAAAATTTATCTTAGGTCTTTTTAAATTTTTAGTAAATTAATTTGCAGTGTAGAAGTTAATATGTAAGATAATAAAAATTCAATCACACAATGCACAAAGATTTGTCTGGTTCACAACATACATCACGGGTATGTTGTTAACTTGTTACGTTCAGTATCAAACTCTTCTCCAAGACTTGAGATCCTATCACTCCCAGTAATAAATACTTGTTTAATAGGCGAAAAAACATTTACAAAATTTTAAAGATAAACTTTCAACTATCCTCAACTAACTATCTCAGACAATAAACTCCCAACTCCTTTAAGCTTAGTTGTACATTTTTTTTAAGTTCAGTTCTACTTTATGATCTGGTCTTGAAACGATAGCCTCTTCCTCACCTCACAAGTACACTAGAGACCAAACTTCAAACTGACATTTATAAGACTAGTCTTCGTTAAAAAATTATTCATCTTTCTTACAGGTACATAAAATAAATTAACTATACCATTTTCCCTTTTACAAAGATTTGATAGCTTCTAAGGTAAGCAGATATAATTTAGTTTATATATATATATATATATATATATATATATATATATAAAAGTTTAAATAATTTTTATATTTAATATTTCTTAAATAAGCGGATAACAATTAAAGTTCATATATTTATATAAAAGTTCAAGATTTTTATACTTGTGTGATATGCTTATATGTAAATAGATATACTGATTAATGTAGATTTATAAATATTTTCTCTTTCTTTATAAATAAAAAATATGTTTCTATATTAAACAAATATAACTTTGAGTTCAGATATAAAAGTTTAAATAACTTTTATAGTAAGTGATATGTTTCTTTTTAAACAGATATATTCACTGAAGCTTGTGATATAAAAATTTAAGAAACTTTTATATTATACAATACAAATTTTATGAATAAATGAATTTATGTGCAAAATACTTGTGATGACAGATATCAAGTATAGTAGTTGAATCAATTAAGTAATACTTGATATAACAAATAATTTTATTTTACTCAAAGATATATATTATAATATATTTAATCTATGTTGTGAAAATTTGGCCACTGAGGAATTTAAAGATCGTTCGGATAATATTTTTTGTTAAGAAATACCTCTAAATCTTGGTATCTAAGTACTGACTAAATTTTATTTTCACAACTGATATTTATATAAATTATCTATATCAATAAAATGCCACTTAGAATTTTAAAGATTGTTTAGATAATATTCTTGTTAAAGAAATATATCCAAATTTAGATATTGAAGTAATGATTTTTTTATATGAATAGATGATATATATATATATATATATATGGGAAATAATCCATAACAAGTATTTGCTATGGATGAATATTGGGCAAATAGCATCATAGCTGTCCATTCCAATAATCAATGAGGATTAAAAATTAAACACGCCTTCCGGGCGAGAAATTTTAAAGCCCTTCGCTAGTTAAATCTAAGCGGATCTCAGTAATCATCAAACCCTATCTAAAATTAAGTTCAAACAAATTTAAAAAAAAAACAATCAACAAATCGGAAGAAAAGGCTAGCAAATCAATCCTGCTCTTGGTGTCTGTTAAGTCCTGCAAGTGAGGTTAACATGCAATTCAAGATTACTTGTTTGGTGAATTTCACTCTCATGACACTTGCTTATATCATATTCACATAGCCCAATCATTAGTTTTGATTAAACATCATTCACGTGGATGAGATTGAAAATACAAGGGAAGGATTGGATAGAAAGAAGATATTGTAGAAGAGAAACAATTAAATGAGAGAAGAGAAGCAAAATTGAGACCTGAGATTGAGAAGAAAGTCGGAAGGAAGATGGCGCAAAGCTTGACTAAAGCTACCAAACCTGCTACATCCTTAATTTTAGCCTAGAAAGCAGATCTAAATAGAAACAAGAGGAGAAGACAAAATTAGAGAAAGAAGAAATGAATTAGGTAGAAGAAAGAGGAGAAGAATAAAGGGAGCTAAAAGTCACTTTCAGATTCTCATTCACAATAATAATAATAATAATTAGATGACTCCAAGGCTGAAATCTAAATACTAATCACCTTTATCTGAGACTTGGGGCGAAAATTATTTTTCTAGCCTCCGCTAGTTCAACTAGCGGACGGTCTGTAAGATTCGCTACTTCGTCTGGCGGAAGGCGTGTTTTATTTTTAAATCTCAGCCCTTAATTTATATAATATGCGGTTATGATGCTATTTGCCCAATTTTCATCTATAGCAAATACTTGCTATGTATCATTTCCATATATATATATATATATATATATGTGTGTGTGTGTGTGTGTGTATAACAATTTATATTTGGCAAATCTATGTTTTTCACCACTATACTTGGCAAGTTTTACTTATTACATCACTGAACTTTTAATTTTTTGTATTACCCCATTAAACTAATTAAAATATTAATATTGGGTCATTCCATCCAAAAAAGTTGACAGACGTTAAAGTGACGTTGACGTGGCGCTGATGTGGCAAAAAAATAATAAAAAAATTGCTTATGTGGCAAAAAAAAATCAAAAACAGATTTTTAAGTTTTTTTTTTAACATTTTAAAGTTTTAAAAATAACATAAACATAATAAAATAAAACAAAAAAAATAGAATTTTTTTAAAAACAGATTTTTATAAAAATAGACTTTTTTTAAAAAAGATTTCTTTAAAAAACAGATTTTAAAAAAAAACAGAATTCTATAAAAATATATATGTTTTAAAAACAGTTTTTTAAAAAATAGAATTTTTTAAAAACAGATTTTTAAAAAATTGAATTTTTAAAAACAGATTTAAAAAAAAATAGAATTTGTAAAAAGCGGGACTTTAAAAAAAATAAATTTTTTAAAACAGATTTTTTAAAAAAATAGAATTTTTTAAAACAGATTTTTTTATAAAACAATTTTTTTTAAAATATACTTTTTAAAAGAGATTTTAAAAAATAGAATTTTTTAAAAATATACTTTTTTAAAAACAGAATTTTTAAAAAAGCAATTTTTTAAAAAGTTCTATTTTTTTGAAAAATTTGTTTTTAAAAAGTTCGCTTTTTTAAAAAATCTGTTTTTTTTAAATTCTCTTTTTGAAAATCTGTTTTTAAAAAAATTTATATTTATTTTAGTATTCAATTTTTTTAAAATTCTATTTTTTAAAAAATCTGCTTTTTAAAATAATTCTATTTTTTATTGAATTCTATTTTTTTTAAATTCTATTTTTTTTTAAAAATCTGTTTTTTTAAAAATATATTTTTATAGAATTCTATTTTTTTTAAAATCTGTTTTTTAACAAAATATTTTTTATTTATTTTTTGTTTTATTTTATTATGTTTTTGTTATTTTTAAAACTTTAAAATGTTAATTTTTTTTTTAAAAAAATCTGTTTTTGATTTTATTTTTTTTTGCTGCATCAGCGCCACATCAGTGCCACTTTAACGTCTGTCAACTTTTTTGGACAGAATGACCCAATTTTAATATTTTTATTAGTTTAATGGGGTAATACAAAAAATTAAAAGTTCAGTTGTGTAATAAGTAAAACTTGCCAAGTATAGTGGTTAAAAACATAGTTTTGCCATTTATATTTGTATATCTACAATTATAAACAAGTACGAGATATTGTAAATAAAACAAGTCAATAACTTATCTCAAATATTTTGACCAATTTTTAATTCTTTAAAAGATCATAACTTTGAGTAGAAGAGAGAGCGAAAACTTATTTAGAGAGAGTATGTAGGCAAGGAGAGTAAGTTTTTATTTGTTAGAAATTCTATTGGGAGAACTGATATTTCCACATGTGTTTTTGATTTTCCACATGGTCCTCTCTCAGATGAGCATAAAGTGAGTCTCGTATATATGTGAGAGAATAATGTGAAAATATCAAAAATATATGTAAAAATAGTACTCCCTCCATCCGAGGATAAAAATCCTTGTGGACTTTTCATGCATATTAAGAAAATGAATGAAATGACAAAATTGTCCATAATAATGTCATTAAATATGAATAGAGAATTAGAATAAGAAAAGTATAAGATATTTAATGTTACGGGTATAATAGAAAAATATGTGTAAAAATTTGGATATTAAAGAAAAATGGACATTTAACATAAGATTACCCAAAATAATAATAAGAACTTTTATCATGGGACGGAGGGAATACTGCTTATTGATAAATTGAAATGAAAGAAAAAACTTGTATTTATAGAATATAAAACAAAGATTTGGATGCGTTGATTTAATATTGGAAGGCTCGGATTGATCTTTGCACGGATTGCCAAGGAATTTTGCATAATGACAAGTCTGAAATATTCAAATCATTAGCCCAAGCAAAAAGGTTTTTTACATTAACTTTCCAGCACATTTCATTTGGTTGAGGCATAAATGATATGCATATTTCATGCATATTTCTTTTTTTCCTTTGTGGAAATAGTCTTAAAGATAATTTTTTGAAAAATTTTAGTTTAATAAAATTATTTTGTTGCGAAACAATAAGAGTTCTCCTTATCTTATGAAATGTTACTTTATAAATTAATTTATTTAAATATTTATCAAGGTTAAGAAAAATAAATTTAATAAAAATTTAAAAAAATATTTTTGGTCAAGGTAATTAATAATATTTTAATATATAAATCTTATGAGGAGGATTCTACCCATTTGACTTTTTTACTTAATTTGTTATCATCAAAATAAACTTGAAGATTTCGAGACCTATAAATATATTTTGTTATTTTTTAAAATAAAATTTGACTATATTTTAGGTATTTTTAGTGTCTAATAGTTGTTGTTACGATTGACGCTCTTTTTGATTTGAGTTATTTGTTTGAATTATTTTATTTTATACCATTGTAATATTTTTATCATTGTAACATATTAAGATTTTAATATATTTTTGCCATTTTAATTGCTTAAAAAAAAGAGTTTTTATCTTTTTAAAAAAAAATGTGTCCATGTTTTGAAATTGGTTGAATGACACTTCTATCATTCTAAGTTGTCACTCACTTTTAAAGTCGTCCCTAAAATTTATTTTTCACCAATTAAGTTTTTAAAGTAATATTTTTTTGGCGTTTCCGTTTCTTTTACCCGATTTGACCCCGACCCAGTTTGACCTAACCCCAATTTCACCAACTAACTTTTATTTAAAAAAACTAAAAAGTTTTAAATAATAATTATTTTAATATTTTAAATAAAATATTATTTTTAAAACAATAATTATTTTTGATATTTTAAACTAAAATATTATTTTTAAAAAGTTTTGAAAATAATTTTATTTTCAAGAAAAATATTAGAAACTTTATTTTTTCAAAAATGAGTAAAGTTTCATAAAATATATATTCAAAGAAATTAAAGTTTAAATATTTTTTTTAATTCTTAATTATTTTTATGAAAAATTACACAACTTTTAAAAAATAAAAATATATATTTTTGTTTTATGAATTTTTTTATTTACTTTTTTTTGAATCTATATTTTATGAAATATTACTCATTTTAAAAAAATAAAATTAATTTTTTTAAAAAAATAAAGTTTATTTCTTTGTTTTATTTTTTTAATCTATATTTTATAAAACTGTACTTTTTTTTAACAAAATGAAAACTTTCAAAAAAAAATTATTGAAAATAATAATTTTTTATTAATTTATTTTTATAAAAATTGAATTAGTTTATTTATTTATTTTTACTATTTTTTTATTTTAATTTCTATATTTAGTTTTTGTTTTTAAAAATTCTAATATTAAGAATAAATATAATAATGTTAAAGACATAAACTATTTTTTTAAAATAATTGGTTACATAAAAATGAAAAAATTCTACTTTATTTATGAAAATAAGTTTAATTTTCTTATTTAATTTTTTGAATCTATATTTTATGAAACTTTACTCATTTTTGAAAAATAAAAGTTTCTAATATTTTTCTTGAAAATATTAATTATTTTAAAATATTTAAAATAACAATTATTTTTTAATAGTTTAAAATAAAATAATATTAAAATAATTAGTATTTTAAAAATAATTTTAAAACTTTTTAGCTTGGTTTTTTAAAAATTTAATTGGTAAAATTGGGGTCGTGTCAGACTGGGTCAATTTGTGTTAAAATTTGGTAAAAATTGTTCGGGCTGGTATTAATTCTGTTAAAAGAAATGAAAACGTCAGAAAATATCACTTGAAAGACTTAATTAGTTCAAAATAAATTTGAAGTACCATTTTAAAAGTGGGTACTAACCGGAAGGAGCAACAAAAGTGTAACCATAAGTATACGTGGTCAACAAGTAATAAAGTGAAAGTAGAGTATCGTTCCCACGAGAAATTATTAATAAAAATCACCAAGTACTAACCCGTAACCAACTCAATCTTATTTAAACGAAGGAATTTCAATTTATAAGTAAACTAATTCTAATTACCACTAGTTAAATTAAGATAACGGAGATTTAAGATAACAACTTCACTTATTGCTTCATTTAAGTTAACACACTTCTCATCAATTATTCTCTATCCGGAATTGTTAATCAAGAACACTAAAGCAGATAAAACCACCTCTCGATGCATAATACCCATATTAACGTCAATCCACAATTAAGATAGAAATCTGTTAAACACCTTAATCAACTAACCCACTATATCTCTATGTGAATTACAATTGAAGAAGGTTGAAGAATAAGTTCTCAATCCGATTACATGCGATGTCAAGCGTATCTCTACCTTAACAATAATCAAAAATCTGTTATTGACAAAATTCATGACACATGCTATCATGATAAGATCTAAATCAATACTTCATCTCTCGAGTTCATATAGATTATCGCGGTAATTGATGGCCAATCAATTAAACAATTAAGTCCAAATCACAATAGACAATCCTCACAATAGAACATAATAATTGATAGCGAAGCATATTAAAATAAACTACACAATAAGATCCATTGTAATCTCAAATAAAGAATTAGTTCATGATTATTGAATTAAAACTAAGAATCCACAATTGAATACACATTGAAAGATAAAAATAAGAGTAGAGTAAAGAATAAATCTGTTGTCAGTAGATCTTCATCTTCCTCAAGCTCCTGCTCTTGATCATCAATGGTCTTCAAGTTGCTTCAATCTCCAAATCTAATTAGAACTAGTGTTTTGATCTAATTTACTCTAATCTAATCTAATGGAATCCTTTCTCTAGTCTCTAATCTCTCTAATCCTTGTGATTCTCCTCCTTTTATAAGTCTCTTCATATGTCTTTAAGTCCTCTTGGAAGTTCTCTTGAAAGTCCTTGTGTCAATCGGATCGAAACAATCCTTTCCGAACTCAAATTGGACCAAAATTCGCACTTTCGCGTATTTTCTGGGCTACCCCTCCCCGGTGAGGGTTTATGCTTGATTTAGGCCCACCCCGGCGGGCTAGGGTTCTGACTTGTGGCTGGTACTCCCACCCCGGCGGCGGTTTTGTGACGGAAATTTTTTTGCTCTGACGTCCCTTGGAAAAACGGCCAAAACATTTGATCCATGAAGAGTTATGAGGCCTTCCATCTATCAAATCGAAGATATCGACGAGATCTAAAACTTTCATTCTTTGAGATTTTGGAAATAACGAACGGATGAAGGTCAAAATTGGTCTGGAAGTGACTGTTGTGCAAATGGCCATCCAAAATAGTGACGTTCGATGTCCATTGGTACAAATGTTATAACTCTTGCATCCGAACTCCGATTGGAATGATTCAAGATGTTCCAAAAAGCTAATAAGAAGCTCTACAATGTAATCCAAGTTCCAAACCAAGAACATGAAATAAGCATAAAAGCCCAAACGATGTCTGGATTGCTTTTCTTTGCGTTTTCATACCAATTCTTTGCGATTTCAACTCCCAAGCATATAATCTACAAAACGAACACAAAATGCATGAAAAGTAACTAAAAAACATGAGATTAAGCAAATAATTTAAGTAACAGATACCGGATAAGTAAGTATAAAACCTAGTTATCAAGAAATTATAGAGAGAGTTCTTCTTCTATAATCTTGAGCGTATTTCTTTAGAGTTTAAGAAAACTTTGAGCGTAGTACAAGTTTTCTTCGAGTATATCCTCGCCCTACCAGTCAGAATACTCTTCTTTCAAAGGTAGGGTATATTATTTGTTGCACTCGTAGGGGATATTATTTGTTGTACTCGTAAGGGATATTATTTGTTGTACTCATAAGGGATATTATTTGTTGTACTCGTAAGGGGTATTCTTTCTTTCTTATTCGTGAAGAGAACTTCTGTTATTCCATTCTTTATTATTCTATTGGAATAATCTGTATACGCGGGATACCCTATACTTGGTGAAATTCTTCTGATATTCCATTCTTTATTATTATATTGGAATAACCTGTCTATGCGAAGTACCGCATACATGGTGAAATTCTTCTGTTAATCCATTCTTTATTATTATGTTGGAATAACCTGTCTATGCGAAGTACAACATACATGGTGAAATTCCTCTGTTATTCTATTCTTTATTATTACATTTGGAACATCCATCATGCTTTATGCATGATTTAATTCGTTCCGTTGTTTATTATTCTGTTGGAATATCCTGTTTGTGCTTTTATGCATGACTGGTTCCATTATTTATTATTTCTGTTAGAATATCCCACTTCGGTGCGTTTACGCATGACACGGTTCCATTATTTATTATTCATTGGAATAACTTGCGTCTGTCTTTGTCTATTGCATGCACGGTGATTTCTTTTGTTATTCCATTCTTTATTATACTCGGTTGGTTAAAATTTTGACTTCTATACTCCATGAAATTAGTGGAATATCCTTGATATTTGCGCTTCATCCAAAGATTCTTTCATGGAAATATTTTTTCGAGCATTCTTGAATTTTTACTCCACAAAGCAAAGATCATGTTGACAATTTGGACGTTATTGGTTCCTAGATAAATTAATTCTTGAACTTATTTTATTGAATTCTTATATCATTGTCATCATCTTCATGTTTATGTTATGTTGAAAGTCATCTGTGGCCTGTAGTGCATAGATGGACTTGATATGATTATGACCAGGGATTATGCGGTGTAATCATGACCGTAATGTTACAAATGATGTGGAAAAAAGTCCTCATTAGCCCGTAGTGCATTGATGGACAGTTTTTGGTATGATTATGGCTATGGATTCTCTTCGGCCAAGGGTGCAAAGATGAATTATTTTATGGCATGATCAGGACCGTTGATGAAAACATGATTATCTTTGGCCCGTAGTGCATGGATAATTCGTGGTCGTGATACTAAAGAATATCATTGGCCTGTAGTGCAGGGATGATTTGATGATGTGGATTATTTATTAAGCTGAGTCTCAATGATAAAAGTGATGAAAAATATTTTAAATCATAGAAGATAGTAGATTTTATTCTCTACTTGACTCTTCTAATGAATTGCTTGTTCCGCTGCAATTAAACTGGATGTTTGTTATATTATATCAGTTTAACACTGTTGAAGGCTAACGATAAATTATTCTGCATTATCTTAGTCATAATATTTCTTACTGCGCTAGTTGAACTCACCATTTTGCTTTCATTGTTCTCTTCAGAAATAAGAACGTAAAGAGAGGACTAGTCGGGAAAGCAGTGATGGTCCTAGATGGTGCATTAGTAGTCCTCACTATTCTGTGAAATAGTGTAATAATAAATGTAATGATGACTCCATTGAGTTTGTATATTGTCTAGATGACAATATTTGTATTAAAACTCACAGCATATGTTTAGTCGTACTTTACACGATTGTTGCATAATTAAGTTGTATTTGAATTTTGTACCATGTATTTGGCGACTCAAGATGGGCGATGTATACCTATTTTGGGGGCGTCACAACATGTGTTTTTGATTTTTCACTTGGTCCTCTCTCAGATGAGCATAAAGTGAGTCTCGTCTATATGTGAGAGAATAATGTGAAAATATCAAAAATATATATATAAATAGTACTCCCTCCGTCCGAGGATAAAAGTCTTAGTGGACTTTTCACGCATATTAAGAAGATGAATGAAATGACAAAATTGTCCATAATAATGTCATTAAATATGGAGAGAGAATTAAAATAAGAAAAGTATGAGATATTTAATGTTACGGGTATAATAAAAAAATATGTGTAAAAGTTTAGTTATTAAAAAAAAATGGATATTTAACACGGAACTACTAAAAATAATAATAAAGATTTTTATCATGGGACGGAGGAAGTACTATCTATTGATAAATTGAAATGAAAGAAAAAGCTTGTATTTATAGAATATAAAACAAAGATTTGGATGTGTTGATTTAATATTGGAAGGCTCGGATTGATCTTTGCACGGATTGCCAAGGAATTTTGCATGATGACAAGTTTGAAATATTCAAATCATTAGCCCAAGCAAAAAGGTTTTTTACATTAACTTTCCAGCACATTTCATTTGGTTGAGGCATAAATGATATGCATATTTCATGCATATTTCTTTTTGTTCCTTTGTGGAAACATAATTTTTTGAAAAATTTTAGTTTAATAAAATTATTTTGTTGCGAAACAATAAGAGTTCTCCTTATCTTATGGAATGTTACTTTATAAATTAATTTATTTAAATATTTATCAAGGTTAAGAAAAATAAATTTAATAAAAATTTAAAAAAATATTTTTGGTCAAGATAATTAATAATATTTTAATATATAAATCTTATGAGGAGGATTCTACCCATTTGACTTTTTTACTTAATTTGTTATCATCAAAATAAACTTGAAGATTCCGAGACCTATAAATATATTTTGTTATTTTTTAAAAATAAAATTTGACTATATTTTAGGTATTGTTAGTGTCTAATAGTTGTTGTTACGATTGACGCTCTTTTACCCGATTTGACCCCGACCCAGTTTGACCTAACCCCAATTTCACCAACTAATTTATTTAAAAAAACTAAAAAGTTTAAAAATAATAATTATTTTAATATTTTAAATAAAATATTATTTTTAAAACAATAATTATTTTTGATATTTTAAACTAAAATATTATTTTTAAAAAGTTTTGAAAATAATTTTTATTTTCAAGAAAAAATATTAGAAACTTTATTTTTTCAAAAATGAGTAAAGTTTCATAAAATATATATTCAAAGAAATTAAAGTTTAAATTTTTTAATTCTTAATTATTTTTATGAAAATTTACACAACTTTTAAAAAATAAAAATATATATTTTGTTTTATGAATTTTTTTTACTTTTATTGAATCTATATTTTATGAAATATTACTCATTTTTAAAAAAAAATAAAATTAATTTTTTTAAAAATAAAGTTTATTTCTTTGTTTTATTTTTTGAATCTATATTTTATAAAAACTGTATTTTTTTAAAAAAAATGAAAACTTTTCAAAAAAAATTATTGAAAATAATAAATTTTTTTATTAATTTATTTTTTATAAAAAATTGAATTAGTTTATTTATTTATTTTTTACTATTTTTTTATTTTAATTTCTATATTTAGTTTTTGTTTTAAAAATTCTAATATTAAGAATAAATATAATAATGTTAAAGACATAAACTTTTTTTTTTGAAAATAATTGTTTACATAAAAAATGAAAAAAATCTACTTTATTTATGAAAATAAGTTTAATTTTCTTATTTAATTATTTTGAATCTATATTTTATGAAACTTTACTCATTTTTTGAAAATAAAAGTTTCTAATATTTTTTCTTGAAAATATTAATTATTTTAAAATATTTAAAATAACAATTATTTTTAATAGTTTAAAATAAAATAATATTAAAATAATTAGTATTTTAAAACTTTTTAGTTTGGTTTTTTAAAAATTTACTTGGTAAAATTGGGATCGTGTCAGACTGGGTCAATTTGTGTTAAAATTTGGTAAAAATTGTTCGGGTTGGTATTAATTCTGTTAAAAGAAACGAAAAACGTCAGAAAATATCACTTGAAAGACTTAATTAGTTCAAAATAAATTTGAAGTACGATTTTAAAAGTGGGTACTAACCGGAAGGAGCAACAAAAGTGTGTGACTCGGCTTTTTGAAATTTATTACTCCCTTTGTCTCAAAATAAAAGTCTTAGTTGACTTTTTGCGCATATTAAAAAAGTAGATAAAATAACAAAATTATCCATATTTAAATTCTCATTTAATTACATAGTTTTCTGCACATTACTAGTGATGCTCCATAAATATGCATAGAGAATAGAAATATAACAATTAATAATAAGGGTATTATAGATAAATTATTATAAAAAATAGATCATTTAAGATAAATAAATATTTAACTTAAAAATACCTAAAATAAAAATAAAGATTTTTACTCCGGAAATCTAGAATAGAGGAAGTACTAGATAGGAAGGGATCCGGTTAGCATGAAGTTTATTTGTTGGTAAGTTGCTCAATTGGCCAATAGAATGCTGACACACATAAAATCTCGTCTGCGTGTCAGCACTCTATTTGTAAGACCCCAACTTATTATAAATAAAATCGAATTTCCTCTAATTATATTTGTGAATAATAAGGTATTAATTTGATATAATTCTCTGGTTATGGGTGAAATGTGCAAATTTTGCAAAATATGCAAGTGGTTATAAAATAATCATTGTTGTCGGGGAATATTCGTTTGGTCGTGGAATATTCTTGTTGTCGAGGGAATATTAAATGACGACCAGTAGCAGATCATTGTGGGCCTCATAATGTAATAAGCATCGGATGAAGAAAACGACAAGTTTGAGTTTTTATAAATAACGGCGTAGTTGTTATCGTTAACATTGTTGGAATACCCGGTGGTTAAAATACAGTAATACGCGTGGATGCACAGTATTGATGAATTATTGATCCTTACGTAAGAAGGCACTACTCAATAATTGTTACAGTAGTTACTATTCAATATTTTATTTTATTGATTCAATAATTGTTGCGTTGATATTTTATATTATTGTTGTTTCAATAATTGTCCTTTGCATGATATTTCCCATTATCAAATCAATAATTCATATTATTTGAATAATATTATTAGATAGCATTATTGGAAATGTCTAGAAAGTTCTGTCAAGGAGAGGTTTGGTCACCTAATTGCGCGCCAATAAGAAGAAATTCTTATTGGAAAGTCCCCTCTTTCCTGGGAACGGCCTGGTTGTCATAAATGTGATTCTGTAATATTATTTGTGAATAATTAATTATTGATTCATATGATAAGAAAATATTTATTTTATGTGGATATAAATGTTGGATATATTTATTGTGGTTAAAAATGAAGGAGTTAATGTTGAGGTGTTTTATCAAGATTTTTTTGGAATGAAGGTATTAAAAATTAAACCGGTGTTTTTGAGATATATTGTGTGAGTTATAATTTTTTAATCGATAGTTGGATCGTTGTAATTTTTGGATATGTTATACATATATAAGTTGAGTATATGTCCACAAATTTTGAACCGTTAAAATGAACGTATGATTTGTTATGAATTTTAAGAGGTGACTGATTCGTAAATTAGGTTTATAAATGATTTTGGTGGAAAATTCTAGAATTGAGTGGGCCCCACTTGTGGTTGGTGAAGAAATGTGCTTTGAATTTATTTCAAATGTGGTGGGTGGAAATAGTAGCGAGGAGTAAAGCCATTAGGTTGCTTGGTCAAGTCTGCTAATATTTTTCTATAAATAGAGGTTAAGTTAGAATTGAAAATCACACGTAAACAAGTTTTTCTCTTTCTCTCTCTAGATTATTGAGTGTATTTTGTGAGTATTTAGATACTTTTGAGTTTCTATTCATCGATTGCAAGTTTCCTTGACCTTATACCGATATTCCGATCGTAATCTTCGATATTTTGAGGTAAAGGATGATATTTTTTCATATATGATATTATTTCTTCAATATCATTATGTCAAGTATTGATCTCGAATTTTTATCAAATTTGGAATTTTTGTTATTGGGAGTTCTTATTCACGATACGATACTATTCACGTATCTGTGCTTTATTCACCAAAAAATAAAATTTTCTTCTTTTGTCCAAGATGTCTATTATGGTTACTATCTTTGATTGTATCCATGTTTTGATCTTTATTTTTGAATTCTGCTTCAAAATTGGTTTTTATGAAGTATTATTGATCTTGGATAAACTGTTATACGAATCCCTACTATTTGTCCTTCCGTTTCACTGGATTCGTTTTCTTTAAAATATTTTTCATCATCCTCAGTCCTAAATGATGATATTACTAAATATCTTGACTATAGTGCAAAAGATAAATGATTAATCGATGAATATCTTTGGCCCGTAGTGTAAAGATGAACAGGTGTTGAGATGAACATGACCAACTGGTGATACAAATGAATATCTTTGGCCTGTAGTGCAAAGATGAATATTTGATTAAAGATGTATATTGATTATTGTTACATGGATAAAATATTGATGATGAACTTTTAAATCTTAGAAGATAGTAGAACTCATTCTCTGATTGATTTTCTAATGGATTGATGTTTCAAATTTGCATGTTGTTGATCTAAAACTTGTTGGCTATTATATTTTATCAGATTTTTCCCTGTTGAAGACTAACGATAATTTGTTTTATATTATCTTAGTCATAATATTCTTTACTGGGCTAGTTGAGCTCACCATTTTCCTTTTTGTTCTATTTTTCTCAGGAGGTGAGAACATAGCAGGAACTAGTCGGGGTACGGAGTGATGGTTCTAGAAAGATGTTTTAGCAGTCCTTACTATTTCTGTAAAATAGTGTTTGAATAATTGTAACGAGGACTTATTTGAGTGTGAATATTTTCTAGAAAACAATATTTATATTTAAACTCACAGTATGTGTTGTCGTATTTTGCACAACAATTGTATTATTGAAGTTGTAGTTTGCTTTTTGTACCATGTTTTTGGCGACTCAGAATGGGTGTTGTATACCTATTTTGGGGGTGTCACAGTTGGTATCAAAGCTTAGGGATATGGTCTCTGGCGGAGATCGGGGAATAGAACTAGGAGGGGAGATATGAGTAAATCCTTCGCTAGTGTGTCTTATCTAAGCTTATTTGTTGGTCAGTCATAATATAAAGATATTATGTGATATGTTAATTTGTTTAATTAACCCTTGTTTTATGGAAGTATTTAAGAATGGCCGCTGAGAACGTTAACAATGGAGTGTATGAGGCGTGGAACAACCTTTAGTTACAAACCAGAGAAGCGTGCAATGAGGAAGGCAATATTCCTCTGTAAACAACACTCACCGAAAGCAAACGATGAATGATGGAATGTTTAGGAGCTTTTTGCAGTTCATGCAAAACCAGACGAGGGAGACTCGTGCACAAAATACGGGTGGAAATGATAGCAATGTGCGGCTTGTCACAGCCAAGCAGTTCAAAGAGTTGGGACCATCAGAATTTAAGGGAAAGCCGGATCCGATCATGGCGGAAACGTGGGTCAAGCCAATTACCAAGATATTCGATGTCTTGGGATGCGGAGGAACGAAGGTTCCATTCGCCACCTTTATGTTCCATGCAGCGAGTAGACTCATGGTGGGAGTCTCCAAGAAGTGCACTCTGACCAAACCGCACTCAAAGATGTCTTGGGAAGCGTTTGAAACTATTTAATGACAAGTACTTTCCGAAAGTATTCGCATATATGAAGGAGGTGGAATTTTTCAGATCGAACAAAACAACATGGCGGTGTCCCAATACGAGGCGAAGTTTGCGTAGAGTTATCAGTTTGCACCTCATTTGGTCGAAAATGAGGAACGAATGACAAGGATGTTTCGAGAGGTCTAAAGCCCGAGAGATCTAATATCTTATATCTCATAAATTTTCTTTATATTCAGATGTTGTAAATGTGGCTCAATTATTAGGCGGGATAATGAGTATGTTCATTGAGGACCACAACTGGGTCATACCCGGTGGTGGCTAGAAATCATCGAGCGATGATAACCAACGAGGAGGAAAAATACTGAACAAAGCGGTAACCACTCGGGTGGTCATCATGGCCATGATAATAGGAGAGGTGAGTCAAGTGGAAATTTCGTAAAGAGGAGATTCACCAATGACGGAAGACATCAACAAATGACACCGCATTTCAACAATAAATTCTAGGGGAGGAGAACGACCGCCATTAGATGTTACAAATGCGGAAAGAGGGACATATCATTCAAACCGTCACAACAATCCAAGGTATGTTACAAATGTGGAAAGGAAGGCCACATAGCTCGGGATTGTTCTGTAGCAAAACCAAGTTCAACGGGATGGTGACTCCAAGGGTTGTCCCGGATAAGTCAAAATCAGCGGTTCCTGGAAGAGCGTTTGTCGTGAGTGGCCAAAACGCGAAGAACCCGAATGAGGTGATTACGGGTAAGCTAATCTTGAACTCTTGCGAAGTTTATACCTTACTAGATACCGGTTCTACCCATTCTTTTATCTCTCCGCCTTGTGCTCAACGCTTAAACTTCGATGCGGAGAAATTGGACTTTGACTTATCTGTTGAAACTCAGACTTGGGTGAAACCTTCGTTACATCTACGCTTTATAAATCTTGCATGATCCCGATTGGCACTATCACATTACTTGTTGATCTTATATCTTTAAAGATACTTGCTTTTGATGTGATTTTAGGAATTGATTGGTTAACCACTCATCATGCCAAAATTGATTGTTTTCGTAAGGTTATTAGTTTTCACATTCCTAACCAACTCATTATACGAATTCAAACAACTAAACCACTAAAATCATCACTATCATATCAAGCCATAAAGCTATTCGTTTATTGAAAAGCGGATGTCAAGCTTTCTTAGCCCATGTTATGGATTTGAACAAAGACAAGTCGATTTGAATAATATTTCATTGTTAGAGAATTTTTGATGTATTTCTGAAGAACTTCCGGTCTACCCCGAACGTGATGTTGAATTCTTTATTGACCTTGGAGGGTACAAAACCCATTTCTAAAACCCCATATCGAATGGCTCCTATTGAACTTCGAGGAGTTAAAAGTCCAACTACAGTGAATTGTTAGACATAGGTTTCATTCGTCCCTAGTACATCTCCTTGGGGTGCTCTTGTTTTATTCAGAAAGAAGAAAAGCGGGAGTATGAGACTTTGTATTGACTACCGAGAATTAAACCATGTCACCATCAAGAATAGGTATCCGCTTCCTCGCATTGATGACACATTCGACTATTGCAAGGAGCACAATTCTTTTCAAAGATCGATCTTCGATTCGGATATCATCAATTTGAAGATTAAAGCGAGGATATTCCAAAAGCGCTTTTAGAACTCGCAGACGGGCATTATGAATTCTTAGTCATGTCTTTTGGATTGACTAATGCTCCCGCCGCTTTCATGGATATGATGAACCGTGTATTCAAGGAATATTTGGATGGGTTTGTTGTTGTCTTTATTGATGACATCCTCATCTATTCCAAAAGCCGTGAAGATCATGAGCACCATTTGAAGTCGATACTTGAAAGGCTTCGTGAAAACAAACTTTATGCCAAGTCAAGAAATGCGAGTTCGCTTAAGAAAGTAGCATTCCTTGGGCACGTGGTGTCAAAACATGGAGTATATCATCGACCGGCGAAGATTGAAAAAGACAAAGTTAGGGGGCAACCAAAGTCGGTGGCCAAAGTGCGTAGCTTCTCGGGCTTAGTTGGTTATTATCGAAGATTCGTGGAAGGATTTTCTCGAATCGCCACTCCGCTAACTTCGTTGATTTCGGACGGATACAAAATTTTATGGAGCGAGGATTGCGAAGGGTTTCCAAGAGCTCAAGAGGAGACTCATTTTGGCACTGTTCGCAATACCATCCGCATGCGGATGGATTTGTTATATACAATGATGCTTGAGTGCAAAGGGTTAGGATGCGTTCTCATGCAACATGGGAAAGTCATAGCCTATGCCTCACGACAACTCAAAGAATATGAGAGGAATTATCCTACTCATGATCTAGAGTTGGCAGCAATCGTATTCGCGTTGAAAATTTGGAGACACTACTTGTATGGGGAGAAAGTGGAGATTTATACGGACCATAAAAGCCTCAAATATTTCTTCACCCAAAAAGAACTCAACATGGGGCAACGACGTTGGCTTGAACTATTGAAAGATTACGATCACACTATTCAATATCATCCTGAAAAAGCGAACGTAGTAGCTGATGCATTGAGTAGAAGATCATATGCGAGTACGAATACGATATTGTTAATGCAAAGGCCCATTCTGTATGACTTGCAAAGGATGGAGGTAGAATTAAAGACTCCAGGGACCCACATGATGATGGCGAATATACGAGTAGAACCGACTTTAATCGATAAAGTTAAAGCTGCTCAAGCTACGGACCTGGAGCTAATACGTATGAAGAAGAAAGTGCAAGAAGGAGCTATTCCAGAAGCGAGAATCGATGAAGAAGGAATACTTAGATTCAACTCCAGACTTCGTGTTCTTAACGATTCTGACTTGAAGCATAGAATCATGATGGAGGCACACAACACCCCATTTGCAATCCATCTTGGGAGTACCAAAATGTATCATGATATTCGACATACATTTTGGTGAAACAATATGAAGAGAGAGATCGCGGAGTTTATCTCGAGGTGTTTAACTTGTCAACGTGTAAAGGCGGAGCATCAAGTGCCAAAGGGTCCATTACAACCACTTCGGATTTCAAAATGGAAGTGGGAACACATTACTATGGATTTCGTTACAGGTCTTCCTAAAGTTTCTCAAGGCATAGATGCGATTTGGGTTATTGTTGATAGATTAACCAAGTCTGCCCATTTCTTACCGATACGTGAGACTTATTCCCTTGAATGTCTTGCTCGCATGTACGTGAATGAGATTATGAGATTGCATGGCATGCCAGTATCCATAGTTTCGGATCGTGACCCAAGATTCACTTCACGATTTTGGGTTAGCTTGCAGTAAAGCTATGGCACGGATTTCTGATTCGATTCTAAGATACCATCCTCAAAGCGGACGGACAATCGAGAGGACTATTCAAACCCTTGAAGATCTATTAAGACTTTGTGTCCTAGATTTTAAAGGAAGTTGGGATAAGTACTTGTCCTTTGGTGGAATTCTCCTACAACAACAGTTATTAAGCAAGTATAGGCATGGCTCCATTTGAGGCATTGTATGGATTTAAAGTGTCGTTCTCAAAGATCTTTGGGACGAGGTGGGAGAAGCAACGTTGTTGGGACCGCAATTAAGTACGCATGACTACGAGTAAAAGATCCAAATGATTCGATAACGATACAAAACGACACAAGATCGATAAAAGAGTTATGCGGATCTTCATCAAAAAGACGTGGAATTTAATATTGGGGATCATGTATTATTACGTGTTGCACCATGGAAGCGGGTTACAAGATTTGGGAAGAGAGGAAAGCTCAATCCACGATTTGTTGGTCCATTTGAGATTCTCGATCGAATAGGAAATGTGGCCTATAGACTCAAGATTACCTCCAAGTATGTCTCATGTTCATAATGTTTTTCACATATCCATGCTTTGTAAATATGTGAAAGACCCGAACCATATTATTGCGTTAGAACCAGACGAGATAGCCGAAGATTTAACGTACGAAGAAGTACTGTTAAGATCTTGGATAGGGAAAAGAGCATGTCCTACGCACCAAGGTTATACCACAAGTTAAGGTTTTATGGAGAAACCATGCTATTGAAGAAATGACACGGGAGTTGGAATCGTAAATGAAAGCGATGTATCCTCACTTTTTGAAACACAGTGTCGTATGTCAATTTCGAGGACGAAATTTCATAAGGAGGGAGGTTGTAAGACCTCAACTTATTATTAATAAAATCTAATTTTCTAATTATATTTATGAATAATAAGGTATTAATTTGATATAATTCTCTCTGGTTATGGGTGAAATGTGCAAATTTTGCAAAATATGCAAGTGGTTATAAAATAATCATTGTTGTTATGGGAATATTCGTTTGGTCGTGGAATATTCTTGTTGTTTGGGAATATTAAATGCATTTAGTAGCGATCATTTGTGGGCCTCTATAATGTAATAAGCGTCGGATGAAGAAAACGACAAGTTTGAGTTTTTATAAATAATTGGCGTAGTTGTTATCGTTAACATTGTTGGAATACCGGTGGGTGGTTAAAATACGATGTCTGGCGTGGATGCACGAGATTGATGAATTATTGATCCTTACGTAAGAAGGCACTACTCAATAATTGTTACGATGTAGTTATTGTTCAATATTTTATTTTATTGATTCAATAATTGTCTGCGTTGATATTTTATATTATTGTTGTTTCAATAATTGTCTCCTTTGCAAGATTTCCCATTATCAAATCAATAATTCATATTATTTGAATAATATTATTAGATAGCATTATTGGAAATGTCTAGAAAGTTCTCAAGGAGAGGTTTGGTCACCTAATTGCGGCCAATAAGGAGAAATTCTTATTGGAAAGTCCCTCTTTCCGGAACTACTGGTTGTCATAAATGTGATTCGTAATATTATTTGTGAATAATTAATTATTGATTCATATGATAAGAAAATATTTATTTTATGTGGATATAAATGTTGGATATATTTATTGTGGTTAAAAATGAAGGAGTTAATGTTGAGGTGTTTTATCAAGATATTTTTTTTGGAATGAAGGTATTAAAAATTAAACAAAGTGTTTTTGAGATATATTGTGTGAGTTATAATTTTTAATCAAATATTGTTGGATCGTTGTAATTTTTGGATATGTTATACATATATAAGTTGAGTATATGTCCATAAATTTTGAACCGTTAAAAATGAACGTATGATTTGTTATGAATTTTAAGAGGTGATTGATTCAGAAATTAGGTTTATAAATGATTTTGGTGGAAAATTCTAGAATTGAGTGGGCCCCACTTGTGGTTGGTGAAAAAATGTGCTGAATTTATTTCAAATATGGTGGGTGGGAATAGTAGCAGGTAAAGTCATCAAAGTTGCAGTCAAGTCTCGCTAACATTTTCCTATAAATAGAGGGTTAAGTTAGAATTGAAAATCACACACCGGAAATAAGTTTTCTCTCTTTTCTCTCTAGATTATTGAGTGTATTTTGTGAGTATTTAGATACTTTGTGAGTTTCTATTCATCGATTGCAAGTTTCCTTGAATTTTATACCGATATTCCGATCAAGTAATCGATATTTTGAGGTAAGGAATGTTATTTTCTTCATATATGATATTATTTCTTCAATATCATTGTCTTGTCAAGTATTGATCCGAATTTTTATCAAATTTAAAACCTTTTGTGTGGGTTACTATTCACGATACTAAGACTATTCACGATATGGTAACTATTATTCGCCATACGACACTATTCACGAATACTAGACTATTCAATAGAAAAATGAATTTTTTTCTTTTTGTCCAAGATGTCTATTATGGTTACTATCTTTGATTGTATCCATGTTTTGATCTTTATTTTTGAATTCTCGCTTCAAAATTGGTATTTATGAAGTATTATTGATCTTGGATAAACTGTTATACGAATCCCTACTATTTGTCCTTCCGTTTCACTTTGGATTCGCTTTTTTTTTAAAATATTTTTCATCATCCTCAATCCTAAATGATGATATTACTAATTATCTTAGATCTGTGAAGTGCAAAAGATAAATGATTAACTGATGAATATCTTTGGCCCGTAGTGCAAAGATGAACAGGTGTTGAGATGAACATGACCAACTGGTGATACAAATGAATATCTTTGGCCTGTAGTGTAAAGATGAATATTTGATTAAAGATGTATATTGATTGTTGTTCTGAGGATAAAATATTGATGATGGACTTTTAAATCTTAGAATATAGTAGAACTCATTCTCTACTTGACTCTTCTAATGGATTGTTGTTTCATTGCAGTTGTTGATCTAAAACTTGTTGGCTATTATATTTTATCAGATTTTTCCCTGTTGAAGACTAACGATAATTTGTTTTATATTATCTTAGTCAGAATATTCTTTACTGGGCTAGTTGAGCTCACCCTTTTCCTTTTTGTTCTATTTTTCTCGGGGAGGTGAGAACATAGCGAGAACTAATCTGGCATGAGTGATGGTTCTAGAAAGATGTTTTAGCAGTCCTTACTATTTCTGTAAAATAGTGTTTGAATAATTGTAACGAGGACTTATTTGAGTGTGGATATTGTCTAGAAGACAATAGTTATATTTAAACTCACAGTATGTGTTGTTGTATTTTGCACAACAATTGTATTATTGAAGTTGTAGTTTGCTTTATGTACCATGTATTTGGCGACTCAGAATGGGTGTTGTATACCTATTTTGGGGGCGTCACACTATTGGTCAATTGACCAACTTACCCAAAAATAAACTTCATGCTAACCACTTCCGATAGGAAGGGGGTTGTTGGAGTCTGACATGTATAAATGGGTCGGCCTCCCTTTTGTGCAAAGCCTTTCAATGAGGATCCAATTTTCTTTAAGCATCAATTGTTGTCAACATCATTAATTTTTATATTGAAATAATAATAATAATAATAATAATAATAATAATAATAATAATAATAATAATAATAATAATAATTGCCAGAGTAGAACTTTTTGACAATTGCTACACCTACGCGCTTGCCTCCTATGAAATCAACTGAAAAATTACTGATCAACCAAATCTGTTATGTCGGTTGAATCGCTGATTCAACCGGTGATTAATTTGTTCAATTTAAATTGAACCATCAAATTTGACGGGACTAAGGGGGTGTTTGATAAAAACTAAATGAATCTGAATCTGAATCTGAATGAAAAAAATATATTTAATAATTGACATGTTTGAAACATCTGAATGACAAAACTTTATTATTTTACCCCTCTGAAAAAATTCAAAATTGTTGTAAATTTATTTAATATTACTTAATATAATAGTTATTTTTTTATTTTTATTTTTTTTACTTCATTCAACTGCTCATTCAGTCATTCAGCTAAAAAAATCTGACTTAGCCATTCAGCTTGTCCATCTTACCGATTCAGCCATTCAGACCAAAACAATCGCACCGACCGATTCAGCCATTCAGATTCAGCTACATTCAGCTCTAAACAAACACCCCTAAATCAGATTCGTTTCTAATTAACTCGATAGGACCGATTCAATTTTTAAAACATTGAATAAAATTGATACTTCTTTTGCAAATTTTGAGTGTTTAAATAATTTTTTATCATTTGTACCTTCCCTATTAAAATAATTTGCACTTTAGTTTTTATTGTAGAGGTGTAAATAATTTCCACACTCAGAAATTTAGTATACTTTTAATAAACATAAAATTTGAAATAAATTTTAATTCTAAATTATAGGTTCCAATTTAGAATTTAGTCTACTTTTTATTGGTTTTAATAGAATTACTGAAAAGGGGAATAAAAAAAGTCAAAGCTTATACTGGCTTATAAGGTGTAAACGAGTCGAACAGAGAGCAATTCGACTCAAAATATTAAATTCATACTCGAATTCGACTCGACTTGAATATTTATTACTCAAATTCGATCCGACTCAGATCAAATTATATATTCAAACTACTCGCGAATTTCAAATTCAAGCTCGAATTCGAGTCTGCATATAATAATTAGTTTTATAATAAATATAATTATAAATTAAATTTGTTATTTTACTTATAAATGAGAAAATATATTTACTATTACACTTTATAAATATAAAATCACAATTAAAAATAAAACAAAATTATAATAATTAATTTGATTTAATTTTGTATATATTATAAGAGAATGTATCGAGTATCTAATCGAATCAGTATGTATCGAATCACAATTGAGAATTTGAGTAGTTTGAATCTTAAGCGAGTCGAGTATAATATTGTTTTCGATTCTACTCATATTTTATTCAAACTATTTTTATACTCAAATTTAGATCATATTATTCGATTTAATCGAGTCTCGGCTTGTATTTTTTGAATCGAGTTCTTATTGGCTTAGTAGACCTGACAAACATGACCCAAGCTGCAAAATTCTAACCCAAAGCCAAATCCAAAATTTTTGACCGTCCATTTTGACCTACCACATCACTTATCACCCGTTTGGGCTTGGTCCGTCCATTTATTAGGTCTATGGCTTAGCAACTTAAACTCTCTAGTTGGGGTTTGATAAAGTGCGTGGTTAAGAGTTGACTACTCTACTCAACAAATTGGAGGCACCACCAATTTCAGCTAATCAAAAACTGGGAATTAGCTCACTTGCGATTGGTGCATATGAAGGTGGTTGATGCAGAAAGCAATATGGATAGCCTATTTTCATTTTTCACAAAGTAAATAAAAAAAATGGTACTCAATTTTTCCTTTAATAATAAATGATTTAACTAAAAAAAATTATTTGTAAAATGAGAAAAAAATATATATATTTCTTTTGCTCAAACAAAGGTTTCATTTGCTAATTAGGCTCATCATATCTTACTCTTTCCTGGCTCTGTCCCTTAATATAAATCTTTTTAGAATTGTGCATAAGTATTAAAAAAATGATTGTATAACATTAAATATAATATCATTTGCTTATAATATCCTTAAGTGTCCATAATTATCATATTTATCTCATACTCTCTCTGTCGTATACTCGTATGTAACATTTTCTCATGATGGATAATTTTGGAAAGATAGTAGTTAATTCTCCTAAACAATGTAAAACGACAGATAATTAGGAAAAAATAAAATCATCTAAAACAACATATATTAAAGGTATGGAAGGAGTATTTAAATATGTAGAGAGCCTTCATCATAACATTAGAAAATCTATACTGTGACAACCCCAAAATAGGTCCATTCCATCCAACCCATTCCGAGTCGCCAAATACATGGTACAGAAAACAACTACAACTTTATTACAACAATTGTCGTGCAAAATACAACAACACATATATCTTGTGAGTTTGGATACAAATATATACCAAATGTGACACATGTCCCAACGTCAGGATGAGACCTCACAAATGACACCTTACATAAAGGTATAGTCAAAAACTATTTTAGAAAATAAAATCTTTGGGAAGTGCTCAAGGAAACCTTCCATACATGGGAGATCATGCTTCACAGGTTATGATAGATATCATATGGCCACGTAATTATCCTTGGTTGATTAATAGACCCCAAAGAAAAACGAGAAGATTACTATCATATTCTTCCCAATGGTGAGTCTTCTCTTGATTTATCATTATCTCCACTGTCTCAAATTGAGAATTATACTTCAAACAAACACCAAGATTATATAGGTAGTGCTCATAAATATACTCAGCAAGTGGATGAGCACAACCCACATCTTATAATGACACGAGGTTGTATGTCATTAGACATCTTGTATGATAGTGGCAAAACACCCTTCCAACGTTGGGTTCGGCCTCTCCCTATATGATTCACCAAATATAACTACTAAAAGATGTATACAACACACTTGTCTATACTTTTTAGGAGAACTCCATGACTAGAGACCATAGATTCTATTCCCTTGTTACCCCCGCTTCGACCCAAACTACACTTTTATTACGAAAAAGGAATTGTGAAGCAAAAGGGTGCGCATAACTAGCTCGATAAAGAATATCATGACTAAAGATAATTAAATTATCAATAGCCTTCATCAATAACAAATCGTAGATTTAGAACATATGGCGAGATGATAAAAATTTCAACCATAGTTGCGGTGAACGAAAGCAATCCATTAGAAGAGTCAAATAGACAATCATACTATTATCTTCTCCATGTTAAAAGTCCACCAACAATGTTTTATCTCTGTAACATCAATCAACAGTTCCTTTCTACAATTATATGAATATCTCATAATCATAATTGTAATTCTAAATTCCTCTTCATACCCAAGACGAATATAATTTTCATCACATGTCTTTACCTGAAACATCAAAGATCATTGTTATACCAAATCACAGTTCCTGCTCATAATCATACTAATAAATTCATCTTTGCACTCTGACCAAAGATATTCATCCTGATTCATCTTCGCACTTTTCGCCAAAGATATTCAACAACAGTCATCTTTGCACTACTGGCCAAAGATATTCATTAATGATTCATATTTGCACTTGTGCCAAATATATTAATATCTCAAAGAAATATTTAATCATTTCGAATTTATATAAACAATAATTATAACCATGTTGATCAATTCACCTTTGCACTTAAGCTAAAGATATTCAATTATAAATTCAATGGTCATGATCATACCAGTCACAATTCAACTTTTCACTACTGGCCAAAGAGAACCCTAGTCATGATCATACCAATAATCTACCCATCTTTATACTCAAGTGAAAGAGAATTTCAACATCAGGGTTATAAAAATATTATATATGATAATAAAATTAATATAATCAATATATAGTTTTAATCTCCAGAGTAATATTCATAAATCAACTATAATTTGGTTAGAAAAAGAAACCAATTTTGTAGTGAATAGTACCCGTGAATAGTAACTCGTGAATAGTAACTCATGAATAGTAACCCTGACACAAAAAGGTAAAAATTCTACAATAAAATCCATACCAATATTTCGGTATAATGATATTGAAAGAATAACATTTCTTAAACTTATAAACAATTTATTTTAATTGTTTACACTTTACTAAATAATGCATTTAATCATTATAAAATCCCAAACTTATAAGATTTCATCACCAATAACCAAAACCCTCATCGAAAAATCTGCATATACCACATATATGATTCTCAAGCCATAAAATCATATTTTTCAATTTTCTTCCTTCACATAACATATTTAACTCATTTATTCATAACTAGTCCATTTTCATGAAAAATACCAAATTAGTTCCAAAAATATTTCTTTTCTGGGATTTAGCAGAATATAGTCCCATATTGAACATATATTTTTCTTAGAATTTTTAAAATTCATTTACTATTTTTCATATGGCCAAAATCGCCGAATATTTTAGACATTTATCATAAATTGTACTTTTATCCAAAAATTCCTAAATTCATAGAGTACACTGATATTATATATATGTACTCCCAATAAAAATTTTATCAATTTTGGAGTTAACCACAAAGAATTATAAGCGGTTACTTTTAAAATAGTATTTTCTCATAAAATTCATAACTCTTAATCTATACATCCAAAAATCACCATTTTTGGACACAATCAATAAAACTCATCAACATATCATTTCAAATATTTCCAAAATTTTTTGAAGGTCAGAAGAAGTACGAACTGAAAAACATAATAAGCCTTAAAATCCCTTACTATCTCTTACCTCGAAAAAGAAAGAAAGACTTACGATTGGATATCGGATATGATATTTCAAGGAAACTTGCACTGATGAATATCAACTCACCAAGTATCTAAATATTCACAAAATACACTCAATAATCTAGAGCGAAAAAGAGAGAAAAATTATGAATTCTGGTGTGATTTTCAATTCTAACTTAGCCCTCTATTTATAGGAAAATTTTAGCAGACTTGACCTGCAACCTGATGGCTTTACCTACTACTATTCCCACTCACCACATTTGAAATAAAATTCAGTACATTTCTTCACCAACTACAAGTGGGGCCCACTCAATTCTAGAATTTTCCACCAAAATGCTAAATTCGGATACTTCAACAATTTCTGAACCATTCACCTCTTAAAATTCATAACAAATCATTCGTTCATTTTTAACGGTTCAAATTTTGTGGACATATACGCAACTTATATATGTATAACATATCCAAAAATTACAACGATCCAACGGTCGGATTAAAAATTATAACTCACGTAATATATCTCAAAAACACTGGTTTAATTTTTAATACCTTCATTCAAACAAAAAATATCGATAAAATACCTCAACATTAATTCCTTCATTTATAACCACATAAATAAATTCATCATTTATATCCACATCAAATAAATATTTCCTCATCATATAAATCAATAATTAATTATTCACAAATAATATTATGTAATCACAATTATGACAACCGGTAGTTCTCGAGAAAGGGGCTTTCCAATAAGAATTTCTCTCATCTTGGCGCAATTAGGTGACCAAACTCTCCTTGATGTAACTTTCTAGACATTGCCAATAATGCTATCGAATAATATTATTCAAATAATATAAATTATTGATCGATAATGAGAAATATCATGCGTTGATAATTATTGAAACAACAATAATATAAAATATCAACGCAACAACTATTGAATCAATAAAATAAAATATTGAACAGTAATTAATGTAACAATTATTGAGTAGTGCCTTCTTACGTAAGAATCAATAATTCAAAAATCTTTGTATAATAATACCGTCTTCTTTGTGCAACAATAGCGTATTACTTTATTTTACCAACCGGGTATTCCAACAATTGTTACTTGAAGTAACGATTACGCCGTTATTTATAAAAACTCAATTTTGTCGTTTTCTTCATCCGACAGTTATTTTGTTATGGGGCCCACAAATGGTTGCGCCGTCGTACGAATATTCCCCGACAGAAAGAATATTTCACGACCAAACGAATATTCCCCGACAACAATGAATATTTTATAACCACTTTCTTATTTTGAAAAAATTTCATATAGCACCCTTAACTTTGCTTTTTATCAACTTAACCATTTACTGAATAGTAATTATAAGAAAAATTGAATACTTTTATTTCATAAAATTCAGGGTCATACATATACAATTTTCAAAATTAGAACTTGTTAATTTTTGGCATTAAGATATTGGCTTCATCCAGGAGAAATTCATCTACATTGACATGTGGACTAAAGTTCTTCACATGAATACAAAATTCTGCAAACAAGTAAAATTTGTGGGCATATTAATTACTCCCTCCGTTCTTAAAAGATTGTCGTTTTAGGAGAAAAAATTTGTTCTAAAAAGTTTGTCGTTTATAACTTTCGAGGAAAATAAATTATTTACTTTCCTATATTACATCTACCTTCTCTCATTGTTCCAAGACATTCTCTACCTTGTATTAATAGTTTTCAATTTCCCATAAAGGGATAGTGATGAAATTTCAAACAAATTTTACTTGGTAAATGACACTTCCTTAATCTATGTGCCAAAACCTTAAACGACAATCTTTTAGGAACGAAGGGAGTACTTGTTAAAATTAATTTTGATTTTTGCAAATAGATAATGGTGTCTAAACATCAATACTCAATACTCTGCTAAAGGAAAAGACCCTTTCATTGCTCCATTGAGTTTTGCAAACAACAATAACGTTAATGCGGGCTCCAACAAGCCAATTTTTACCACCGTACGCAAAATAATACTCCTTACTTTCTACTCTTTTCGTCCTTTAATATAAGTCGTTTTAGAATTGTGCACACTTATTAAGAAAATGATTGTGTTGGGCCCAAATTATATGGTAGGTCAAAGTTCACGTGGAGTTATCTTAGTCCACGTAAAAAAAAATTTAGTAGTTCAGTAATTTAAGAAATTAAAGATTTCTAATTATATTTGGTTTTTAATCTCTAAGGGAAGTGTCAGGTTTTAAACCGACTTCCTTTCCTTGATGGAATTATTTTTGATCCCGAATTATACGGTACAAGGGTTTACCCTGGTTCTAAGGTACATACACACTCGTTATTATTATTTTACAGCACTAAAGTGTTAAGCTTCTATTGTTAAACTTTATACAGCCTGTACTTATTCTGGAGTTATCCCTGTGACCTAAGCCGTCAAACTTTTGGTATGATTTTGTTTCTGTGCAGGATTTGACGCGCTTTGGTGATTGGAGCGCGTGGACAAATATTGACGTTAACAGATTGTATACAGAGGCGGAACTAGGGGCCAGGGGGGCACATGACCCTGGTACCTTGCCCCTGGCAGACTGCCTATGCATGCATGAATAAGAATGTCTTTGGTCCCTTCTTAACTACGCCCCCTGCCTATTATTTGTTGCATCTATATGTTTTTCTTTCAGACAACATTAGGAGAGTCAGCCCAACCCAAGATATATAGCCCATAACTAATTATCATTTATTAGCTCATGCTTTAGACTGGGAATATTTTTTTATTATGAAATATCTTAACATTATACTACTATTTAAATGGAAAGAGGTCTAAAGTCCCAAGAGGCTTAGAAGAAAACATGAAAACCCAAATCAACAAATGGTTGGTAGACACATGCAAACCCCACCTTTGCATTTTTACTTGCAATGGTGGTGTATCTTGATTTGTTTACTCATTTCTATGGATGAGCATGATCCGATTTTGTGACGCCCCCAAAATAGGTATACATCACCTATTCTGAGTCGCCAAATACATGGTACAAAATACAAATACAATCTTTAATATACAACAAGAGAGCTGTGAGTTTTAATACAAATACTGTCTTCTAGACAATATCCACTCTCAGAATAAGTCCTCATTACATTTATTGTCACACTATTTAACAGAATAGTGATGACTACTAATACTATCATCTGGTCCATCACTCCGTTCCCCGACTCGTCTCCCCAAATTTATATTCTCATTTCAGAAGAGAACGGTGAAAGAAAGGGTGAGCTCAAGTAGCCCAAAGAAGAAATATTATGACTAAGATAATGCAGAATAAATTATCATTAGCCTTAAACAGTGTTAAACTGATACAATATAACAAATGTCAAGTTTAACTGCAGCGGAACAAGCAATCCATTAAAAGAGTCAAGTAGAGAATAAAATCTACTATCTTCTATGATTTAAAAGGTTTTTCATGACTTTTATCATTTGAGACTCGATTTTAATAAATAATCCACATCATAAAATCATCCCTGCATTACAGGCCAAAGATATTCTTTAGTATCACGACCATGAATTATCCATGCACTATGGGCCAAAGATTGTAAGACCCCAACTTTTTGAATAAAGATTAAATTTTCTCAAAATATATTTTTGAATATTATGGTGTGGATTTGATATAATATTATAGTTGTGGGTAATATTTATAAATTTTGTAAAGTACGCAAGTTGTTATATAATATTCGATTGGTCGGGGAATATTCGTTTTAACAGAGAATATTCGCATAACTAAGACAATCATTGGTGGACCCACAACTGGCGGAATTATTGTCGGATTGAGAAAACGACAAAATACTTTATAAAAATAATATTGGAAGTTTTACAGTTAAGCTGTTGAACTACCCGTTAGTAAAAACAAAGAATCTGGCGTGGTTACATAAGTAAGATACGGTATTGATTATTGATGCTTACGTGAGAAGTCACTTCGGTTATACTCAATTATTGCTACAATAATTGCTGCATCATATCTCTCATATTATTGATTCGATTATTGTCATAGTATCATCTGCATAATATGTTATTTTATTAAATCAATAATTGAGACGACAAAGTTATTCATATTATTAAATTGCAATATTTACAATGTCTAGAAGTTCTATCAAGGAGAGGTTTGGTCACCTAATTGCGGCACGCCAATAGGGAGAAATCCTTATCGAAAGCCCCCTTTCCAGGAACTACCGGTTGATAAATATTGTGAGTTATAATATTAATGATGAATGTTATTAAAATTGAAGTTGTGTTTGGAGTTGAATTTGGAGATGCTGGACGTGATATTTGAGTCCGGAACGATGAAATTAGTAAAAATAGTCTATAAACACAAAATTTTCCAGAATTCACTATTTGGTCAAAAAGTCAACAGTTGACTTTTTCGAGAAAAGTCAAACTTCGAAATTTCAAAATTTATATTTTTGATAAAAATAGTTTCATTATGTTGGAATTAATTGTGTTAGTTAAAATCGACAATTATTTCGATAATAATTGATGTCTGGAGGTTATATTGACCAATCGGGTATTTAACCGGATAAATGAGTAATTGATTGCTATTATTTCACATGATTATAACTATTTGTTCACATATGTATACTATTGTTTCATATTCTTGTTACTATTAGGGGAGTTGGTGCAAGATTGATAATACTTGCATGACTAAGTTAAAAATGGAGGTATAGATGGAGGTACTATACTGTAATTCGTATTTTTACATGTCTAGAACTATTTTTGATTCACATAATTTACTATTGAATCACATTATTTACTATTAGGGGAGGTGGTGCAACTTTGACAATACTTCCATGACTAAATTAAAAATAAAGGAAAAGTTGGAGGTATTGTCATTGAATTTTTCGAGCCCCCAAAAGCGTGTAATTATCAAAACTATATTTTTCTATAAATAGAAGCTCATTCTTCCTTCATTTCTCACCAATTCACAAAAGCTTTAGAGCGATTATTATAGAGAGAAATTATAGAAAGAAAAAGAGAAGTCTGCTACCTCACTATTCCAAAGATATCAGCTTTTTCTAAAGGTAGGGAGTATTATTTCTTTCTTATCTATGAAGAGAAATTACATTATTCCATTCTTTATTATTCTCGTTAGAATAACTCAGATATCTGTGGGCTACCCTATACTTGGTGAAATTCTTCATTGTTCCATTCTTTATCATTCATTTGGAACATCATGTTCATGAGTTTTTACGTAGGACCGTTCCGTCTTTATTATTCTATCGGAATATCCCACATGCATGCTTTTACGCCGGACTGATTCCGTCTTTATTATTCTATCGGAATATCCATGCATGCATGCGCTTTTACATGGGACCGATTCCGTCTTTATTATTTTGTTAGAATATCCCGTCATGCACGCTTTTACTGGGATTCGATTCCGTTATTTATTATTCTATTGGAATAACTCGCTGTCATGCGGTCTATCGCATGCTCGGTGATTTCTTTTGTTATTCCGTTCTTTATTATACTCAAATTGGTTAAAGTTTTGACTTCTATACTCTATGAAATTCTTTGGAATATCCTTGATATTTGCGCTTCATCCGAAGATCTTTTCATGGAAATATTCTTCTCGAGCATTCTTGAATTTTACTCTACAAAGCAAAGTATCATGTTGACAATTTGGACGTTATTAGTTCCTCGGATAAATTAATTCTTGAACTTGTTTTATTGAATTCTTATATCATTGTCATCATCTTCATGTTTATATTTTGTTGAAAGTCATTTGTGGCCTATAGTGCATAGATGGACTTGGTATGCTTATGACTGAGGATTATTGATTGTAATCATGACCGTAATGTTACAAATGATGTAGAAAAAGTCCTCATTGGCCCGTAGAGCATTGATGGACAGTTGTTGGCCTGATCATGACCATTATTGAATACGCAAATATTCTTGGCCCGTAGTGCATGGATAATTGTGGTCGTGATACTAAAGAATATCCTTGGTAGTAGTAGTGTGCGAGGGGTGATTCGATGATGTGGATTATTTATTTGTCGAGTCCCGGTGATAAAAGTGATGAAAAACCTTTTAAATCATAAAAGATAGTAGATTTTATTCTCTATTTGACTCTTTTAATGGATTGCTTGTTCCGCTGCAGTTAAATTTGATGGTATCAGTTTAACATTGTTGAAGGCTAACGATAATATATTCTGCATTATCTTAGTCATAATATTTCCTACTGGGCTAGTTAAGCTCACCCTTTTACTTTCATTGTTCTCTTCAGGAAATGAGAACGTAGCAGGGACTAGTCGGGGAACGGAGTGACGGGCCAGATGATAGCATTAGTAGTCCTCACTATTCTGTGAAATAGTGTGATAATAATTGTAATGAGGACTCCTTTTGAGTTTGTATAATCTCTAGTAGACAATATTTGTATTCAAACTCACAGCTTATGTTTTGTCGTATTGTACACGACAGTTGTATTATTAAGTTGTATTTGTATTCTGTACCATGTATTTGACGACTCAGAATAGGTGATGTATACCTATTTTGGGGGCGTCATAGTTGGTATCAAAGCTTAGGGATATGATCCCTGGCTAAGATGTGAGACTAGAATTAGGAGGGGAGAGACGGAGAATTCCTTCGCTACTATGACCTACCTAAGTTTATTTGGTATTTAATTGGTCAGTCAGAGTGTAGGGATAATATGTTTCATGTCAATTAACCCTTGTTTTGTGGCAGTATTTGAAAATGGCATCCGAGAATGTTGAGAACATCAATGGAGCACAGGAGACCGTTGAGTCTCCACAGATCAATAACCAGGACAATGTGCATCAGGAAGGCGACAATCCTCATGCAAACAACAACACTGACCAAATGATGAACGATGGAATGTTCCGAGGTTTCATGCAATTCATACAACATCAGGTGAGAGCGGCTCCTGTCCAAAATGCAGGTGGAAACACTGGCAACTCTCGGACGGTCACCGCCAAACAGTTCAAGGAGCTGAGACCACCGGAGTTTATTGGAAAGCCAAAATCACTTAAGGTGGAAGCATGGATAAAGCAGATAACCAAGATATTTGATGTCTTGGGATGCTCCGAGGTACAAAAGGTTCCCTTCGCCACCTTTATGTTGCGTGAAGAGGCGATTCTTGGTGGGAATCAGAAACGCGTACCTGACTGACGACTCAAGATGTCTTGGGAGAAGTTCCAAGAGCTGTTCAACGACAAGTACTTTCTCGAAAGTATTCGTCACATGAAGGAGGTAGAGTTTATCAAGTTGCAACAAAACAATATGACCGTGTCGCAATACGAGGCTAAATTTGCGGAGTTATCCCGGTTTTCATCCCATTTGGTTGATAATGAGGAGCGAATGACCCGAATGTTTTTAAGAGGTTTGAAATCGGAGATACGACAATATCTTATTTCTCATAAACTGTGTTTGTATTCAGATGTTGTAAATAGGGCTCAGTTGTTGGAGCGCGATAACGAGTCAACGTAACCAAGAGAAAGTAGCCGGCAGAATGAAAATACCAGTGGTAATAGTCATCGAAGCGGTTACAACAAACGTGGAGGGAATCAACATGCCAGAAATGGTAACCACTTCGGTGGTAATCATAGCCAAGACAATAAAAATGGACATTTCAAGAAAAGGAGATTCAACCATGATGGAAAGACGTCAACACCAGCACCCGTTGTTAAGGAAGGAGAACGACCACCTATCATATGCTTCAAATGCGGAGGGAGGACACATCACCCAAACCGCGGCGATGTCGTCCAAAGCATGTTATAATTGTGGAAGAGAAGGTCACTTAGCTCGATTTTGTCGTTCTCAATCAAGACAAATTCAAGCTAGGATGGAGGCACCAAAGGCCGTCCCGGTAAAAGTCAAAGCCAGAGTGCAAGGGAGAAAGCGTTTGTTGTGACCTCCAGAAAGCAAGGAACCCGAACGAGGTTATCACGGGTAAGCTTATCATAAACTCTAGTGAAGTCTATACCTTATTTGATACCAGTTCTACCCATTCTTTTATTTCTCCTACTTGCGCTCAATGTTTAAATTTGACTCCGGAGAAATTAGACTTTGACTTATCTGTTGAAACTCCATTAGGAGAATCCTTCATTACATCCACTTTTTATAAGTCTTGTTTGATTCAAATCGGTAACCGCACATTACCTGTCGATCTTATCTCCTTAAAAATACTTGCATTTGACGTGATTCTAGGGATTGATTGGTTAACTACTCATCATGCTAAAATTGATTGTTTTCGTATGGTTGTTAGCTTTCATATTCCTAATAAACCTATTATGCGAATTCAAGCGACCAAACCATTAAAATCAATCACGGTCATCTCAAGCCATAAAGCTATTCGTTTATTGAAAAACGGATGTCAAGCTTTCTTAGCTCATGTCACTTGATTTAAACAAAATGAGTCGATTTGAAGGATATTTCTATTGTTAATAAATTTCCTGACGTATTCCCTGAAGAACTTCCTGGCCTACCCCCAGAGCGTGAAGTTGAATTTTGTATCGACCTTGAACCCGGTACAAAACCCATTTCCAAAACCCATTTTCAAGAACTCAAAAGGAGACTCATTTCAGCACCTGTTCTGACAATACCATCTGGTTCGGAGGGATTTTTCATCTACAGTGATGCTTCGGGCAAAGGGTTAGGATGTGTTCTCATGCAACATGGGAAAGTCATAGCCTATGCCTCAAGACAACTCAAAGAATATGAGAGGAATTATCCTACTCATGATCTAGAGTTGGCAGTTATTGTCTTCGCACTTAAAATTTGGAGGCATTACTTGTATGGAGAGAAAGTGAAGATCTTTACGGATCATAAAAGCCTCAAATATTTCTTCACTCAAAAGGAACTCAACATGCGACAACGACGTTGGCTAGAACTATTGAAAGATTATGATCATACCATCCAATACCATCCTGGAAAAGCGAACGTGGTAGCTGACGCATTGAGTAGAAGATCATATGCAGGTATGAGTGCAATATTCACAACACAAAAGCCCATTTTATGTGACTTAAAAATGATAGAGATAGAATTAAAGACTCCAGGGACCCATGTGATGATGGCGAATATACGAGTAGAACCAACTTTAATTGATAAAGTTAAAGTTTCTCAAGTTACAGATCCGGAGCTGATACGTATGAGGAAGAACGTGCAAGAATGTGCTATGCCAGAAGCAAGAATCGATGAAGAAGGAATACTTTGAGTCAACTCCAGACTTTGTGTTCCTAACGATGCTGATTTAAAGTATAAAATCATAATAGAGGTGCATAACACACCGTTTGCAATCCATCTTGGGAGTACCAAAATGTATCGTGATCTTCGTCATACATTTTGGTGGATCAATATGAAGAGAGAGATAGCGTTATTTATCTCAAGGTGTCTAATTTCTCAACGAGTTAAAGCGGAGCATCAAGTACCAAAAGTTCCATTGCAACAACTTGAAATTCTAGAATGGAAGTGAGAGCACATTACCATGGATTTCGTTACCGGTCTTCCCAAAGTTTCTCAAGGCATAGATGGGATTTGGGTCATTGTTGATAGATTGACCAAGTCTACTCATTTCTTACCGATACGAGAAACTTATACACTTGAACGTCTTGCTCGTATGTACATAAACGAGGTTATAAGATTGCATGGTATGCCAGTATCTATAGTTTCTGATCGAGACCCAAGATTCACTTCAAGATTTTGGGTTAGTTTGCAAAAAGCTATGGGCATGGATTTATGATTTAGCTCTAAGATATCATCCCCCAGACCAGACGGGCAAATGGAGAGGGCGATTCAAACTCTTGAAGATCTATTAAGACTACGTGTCCTTGACTTCAAGGAAGTTGGGACAAGTTCTTACCATTGGTGGAGTTTTCCTACAACAACAGATTATCAAGCAAGTATTGACATTGCTCCATTCGAGGCGTTGTATGGAAGAAAGTGTCGTTCTCCAAAGATATCTTTGGGATGAGGTGGGTGAAGCAACGTTGTTGGGACCAGAGTTGTACACGTATGACTATGGAAAAGATTCAAATGATCCGACAATGTATAAAAACCTCACAAGATCGACAAAAGAGTTATGCTGATCTTCATCGAAAGGACGTAGAATTCGATATTGGAGATCATGTGTTGTTACGTGTTGCTCCATGGAAAGGAGTTACAAGATTTAGAAAGAGAGAAAAGCTCAACCCTCGATTCATTGGCCCATTTTTAATCCTCGATCGAGTAGGAAGCGTAGGCGTATAGACTCGCTTTCTGCATTAAGTATGTCTCGTGTTCATAACGTTTTTTACATATCTATGTTACGTAAATATGTGAAAGACCCGAACCACATTATTGAATTAGAACCAGACGAGATAGAGGAAGATTTAGCATATGAAGAGTTACCAGTTAAAATCTTGGATAAAAAAGATCATATTCTACGCTCCAAGATTATACCTCAAGTCAAAGTTTAGTGGAGAAACCACGATGTGGAAGAAATGACCTGGGAGTTAGAATCTGAGATGAAATCAAGATATCCTTACTCTTCTTGACATACCGTGCGCGCACCCTAATTTTGAGGACGAAATTTCATAAGAAGGGGAGGTTGTAAGACCCCAACTTTTTGAATAAAGATTAAATTTTCTCAAAATATATTTTTGAATATTATGGTGTGGATTTGATATAATGTTATAGTTGTGGGTAATATTTACAAATTTTACAAAGTATGCAAGTTGTTATATAATATTCGATTGGTCGGGGAATATTCGTTTTAACAGAAAATATTCGTACGACGGCACAATCATTGGTGGACCCCACATCAGAAGTATTGTCATATTTAGAAAACGACAGAATTACGTCATTGTTTAACCTTCTCTTCTTAAAATGTTCATTCTTATTGTTTTGGCCATGATTACCATCGAAGTGGTTACCATTTCTGGCATGTTGATTCCTTCCATGCTTATTGTCACCGCTTTGATGATCAATTATCACCCAGTATTATCATTTTCTTTACCGCTCTCTTTTGGTTTGGTTGACTCATTATCGCGCTCCAATAACTGAGCCCTATTAACAACATCTGAATACAAACACAATTTATGAGAGATAAGATATTGACATATCTCAGGTTTCAAACCTCTTAAAACATCCGCGTCATCTCTCTTCATTATCAACCAAGTGGGGACGCAATCCGGACAACTTCGGCAAACTTGGCCCGTCTTTCGCGACATGGTCATGTCGTCGTTTTGCTCCAACTTGATAAATTTCACGTCCTTCATGTGACGAATGCTTTCGGGAAAGTACTTGTCATTGAACAGCTCTTAAAACTTCTCCCAAGACATCTTGAGTGCGTCAGGCTGGGTACATTTTACAGATTCCCACCAGTGATCCATTAAAAGAGTCAAGTAGAGAATAAAATCTACTATCTTCTATAATTTAAAAGGTTTTTCATGACTTTTATCGCTGAGACTCAGCTTACTAAATAATTCACATCATCAAATCATCCACGCATTCATAAAGCCAATGATATTCTTTAAGTATCACGACCACGAATTATCCATGCACTACGGGCCAAGATAAACATGTTTTCATCATTTATCTCCCGATCATGCCATAAAACAATTCATCTTTGCACTCTTCGTCAAGAGAATCCATAGCCATAATCATACCAAAAGCGTCCATCAATGCACTACGGGCCAATGAGGACTTTTTCACATCATTTGTAACATTACTACCATGATTATACCGAATAATCCTCGTCATAATCATACCAAGTCCATCTATGCACTCTGAAGCCAGAGATAACTTTCAACATAATATAAACATGAGGATGATGACAATGACATAATAATTCAATAAAACAAGTTCAAGAATTAATTTATCCAGGAACTAATAACGCCCAAATTGTCAACATGATCTTTGCTTTGTAGAGTAAAATTCAAGAATGCTCAGAAGAATATTTCCATTAAAAGATATTGGATGAAGCGCTTGAAATATCAAGGATATTCCACTAATTTCATGGAGTATAGAAGTCAAAATTTTAACCAACTGAGTATAATAACGAATGGAATAACAAAAGAAATCACCGCACGCATGCGGTACTCAGCATAGATAAAAGTTATTCAACGGAATAATAAGTAAAGAGGAATCAGTCAAAGTGAAATTACATGCAAGCGAGCATGTGATGTTCCAACAAAATAATAAAGGCGGAACCAGTCCCACAGTAAAACGCATGCATGACGAGGATATTCCAAATGAATAATAATAAAGACGGAATATTTGAAGAATGTCACCAAGTATAGGGTAGTAAACACAGATTATCTTTGGTTATTCAGTGAGAATAATAAAGAATGGAATAACAAAAGTTCTCTTCATGAATACAAAAGAAATAATATCCCTTACGAGTACAACAAATAATATCCCCTACCTTAGAAAGAGGAGTACTGGATATAGAAGTAGTGAAGTAGCAGAACACTTTTCTTCTTTCTCTCTATAGTTTCTCTCTCTAGAGTTTCAGTGAATTCGTAAGAAATAATGAATGAATGAGCTTCTATTTATAGAAGAATGGACTGCATAGTAACTAACTCATGAATGGTCCAGATTGATTTACTTTAATCTGACGGTCCATATTTAAAGCAAAATCTTTTAAATAAAATATAATATATTCTATTTATAATCTAATAAAACGAAAAACTTTATAAAAGATTTTACTATGCAAACACTATGCATGCATTATGCAAACACTATGCATAATAAAATATAATATATTCTAATTATTGTCTAATAAAACAGATAACTTTATAAAAGTATTCTGTTTTATATAAAAAGATTTTACTATGCAAAACACTATGCAACACTATGCACAATAGAATATAATATATTTTATTTATAGAATAACTTTATAAAGTATTCTATTTTATATAAAAAGTTTTTCTGTTTTATTACATTAATAATACCAATAAAACAAAACTGAGTGACTTATCACGTAAGCATCAATAATCAATACCGGTAGTGTTACTTATGCAACCACGCCAGTATTCTTCATTTTACTACTAGGGTTGTTCAACAAGATTAATCAGTAAAACTTCCGCCATTATTTTCATAAAATATTTTTGTCGTTTTCTCAATCCAACAATAATTCTGTTGCGGGGTCCACTAATGATTGTACCGTTATACGGATATTCCCCGACAAAAAGAATATTCCACGACCAATCGAATATTATACAACAACTTGCATACTTTTCAAAATTTATAAATACTACCCACAACTATAACATTGTCTCAAATCCACACCATAATATTAAAAAATATTTTGAGAAAATTAAATCTTTATTCATAAAATCTGGGGTCTCACAATCTCCCCTCCTTATGAAATTTTTTCCTCGAAATTTACGTACGTACCTGGTATGTCGAAGAGGTGAAGATACCTTGACTTCATTTCAGATTCTAATTCTTGAGGTATAACCTTTGAGTGTTGAATACGATCCAAGATTTTAACACGTATCTCCTCATACGTTAAATCTTCTGCTATATCGTTTAGTTCTAATTTGATAATGTGGTTCGGGTCGTCCACATATTTACGTAACATCGATACGTTATTATGAATACGCGACATACTTGGCGGTAAAACGAGTCTATAAGCCATAGTTCCTACTCGATCGATACTTTTAAATGGGCCAATTAAATCGAGGGTTAAGATTTCCTCTCTTCGTCGATTCTTGCTTCTAGAATAACGCCCTCTTGAACCTTCTTCTTCACATTTATCAGCTCGGTGTGTGTAGCTTGGCTGGCTTTAACTTTATCGATTAAAGTCGATTCTACTCATATATTCGTTATCTTCACTTGGGTTCCTAGAGTCTTTAACTCTATCTTCATCATTTGTAAGTCGTACAAAATGGGCCTTAGTGTTAACAACATCGCACTCGTAAACGCATACGATCTTCTACTCAAAGCGTCAGCTACCACGTTCGCTTTCCAACGATGGTAGTGAATGGTACGATCGTAATCTTCAACAGCTCGAGCAAACGTCTTTGGCGCATGATACGTTCGCTTTAGTTGAAAAAATATTTAAGGGTTTTAGAAATGGGTTTTGTACTGGGGTTAATACAAAATTCAATTTCACGCTCTAGGGGTAGGCTAAGAAGTTCTTCGAGAATACGTCAAGAAATTTATAAACAATAGAAATATCATTCAAAACTGTGACTCTCATCCAAGACTTGGATAGCACGTCACATTGATACTTATCAACTTGCCACCGTTATTCTGGCGCCCCTACGAAAAGTTGACGGCATTCCACACAAGGAAGTCAACAATGAAAGGACCGGGGCTCTTTACTTATGGCTTGATATGACAATGATTGACTTTAGTGGTTTGGTTACTTTGAATTCGCATAACAGGTTGGTTAGGAGTATGAAAGCTAACAACCTTACAAAAAGCATGATGAGTAGTTAACCAATCTATTCCTAAAATCACATCAAAAACAAGTATTTTCAAAGAGATACGATCGACAGGTAACGTGAAAGTGTTGATTTGAACAAGATTTATAAATAGTGGAGGTAACGAAGGTTTCTCCCAACAGATATATCAAAGTCTAACTTCTCCGGAGTTAACTTCAAACATTGAACACAACTAGGTGAAATAAAAGAGTAAGTAGAACCCAGATTCAACACTTGGTATAGACTTCGCAAGAGTTTATGACTAACATACCGTGATAATTTTATTCGTGTTCCTCGTCACAAAAAAAACGCTCTCTCTTAAACTCTAGGCTTTGGCTTGTCCGGGACATCCTTTGGCATCACTATCCCGGTGGAATTGACTTCACCATACGATAAAATCGAGCTAGGTGACCTTCTCTTCCGTAATTAAAACACGTTTTGGATTGTCACAGATACAGTTTGGACGGATGTGTCCCTCTGTCGCAGATTTGAAACATACGACCGGTGGTCGTTCTTCTTCTTCCTTTGAAGCGGTCTTTGGTGTCGACGTCTTTACGTCATAGTTTAACCTTCTCTTCTTGAAATGTCCATTCTTATTGTTTTGGCCATGATTACCATCGAAGTGGTTACCATTTCTGGCATGTTGATTCCTTCCATGCTTATTGTCACCGTTTTGATGACTGTTATCACCGGTATTATCATTTTTTAATTTGGTCTCTTTTTGGTTTGGTTGACTCATTATCGCGCTCCAATAATCGAGCCCTATTAACAACATCTGAATACAAACACAGTTTATGAGAGATAAGATATTGACGTATCTCAGGTTTCAAACCTCTTAAAAACATCCGCGTCATTCTCTCTTCATTATCAACCAAATGGGACGCAAATCGGGACAACTCGGAAAACTTGGCTTCGTACTGTGACATGGTCATGTCATTTTGCTCCAACTTGATAAATTTCACGTCCTTCATGTGACGAATGCTTTCGGGAAAGTACTTGTCATTGAACAGCTCTTGAAACTTCTCCCAAGACATCTTGAGTCGTCAGGTTGGGGTACGTTTTATAGATTCCCACCAGTGATCTGCGTCTCTACACAACATAATGGTGGCAAAGGGAACCTTTTGCTCCTCGGAGCATCCCAAGACATCAAATATCTTGGTGATCTACTTTAACCACGTCTCACTTTTTAAGTGGTTACGGCTTTCCCAAAAACTCCGGTGGTCCCGGCTCCTTGAATTGCTTAAGCGGTGACCAACCGTGGGTTGCCATTGTTTCCTCCTGCATTATGAGCAGGAGAGCGCCACCGATGTTGCATGAATTCTAAAAAGCTCCTAAACATACCGTCGTTAAATCGATTGATCGATTGTTGTTGTTTAGAGGAGGATTATCACCATCATGTTGCACATTGTCTTGATTATTGATCTGTGGAGAATCAATGGGTCTCACGTGCTCCATTGCTTATCTCAACATTTTCGGATGCCATTTTCAAAATCGCCACAAAATAAGGGTTAATTAACATATCACATATTATCTCTATACTACGACCCAGCCAATTAAATATCAAATAAACTTAGGTAGGTCATACTAAGCGAAGGAATTCCCGTCTCTCCCTCTTAGTTCTAGTCTAACATCTTAGCTGAGGATCATATCCTAAGCTTTGATATTAACTGTGACGCCCCCAAAATAGGTATACATCACCCAATACGAAGTCGCCAAATACATGAGTGCAGAATACAAATACAATCTTTAATATACAACAAGAGAGTCATTTGTTTTAATACAAATACTGTCTTCTAGACAATATCCACTCTAAAAATAAGTCCTCATTACATTTATTGTCACACTATTTAACAGAATAGTGAGGACTACTAATACTATCATCTTGTCCATCACTCCGTTCCCCGACTCGTCCCAGCTATATTCTCATTTCCTGAAGAGAACAGTGAAAGAAAAGGTGAGCTCAAGTAGCCCAGTAAGAAATATTATGACAAAGATAATGCAGAATAAATTATCATTAGCCTTAAACAGTATTAAACTGATACAATATAATAAATATCAAGTTTAACTGCAGCGGAACAAGCAATCCATTAAAAGAGTCAAGTAGAGAATAAAATCTACTATCTTCTATGATTTAAAAGGTTTTTCATGACTTTTATCGCTGAAACTCAGCTTAATAAATAATCCACATCATCAAATCATCCCTGCATTACAGGCCAAGGATATTCTTTAGTATCACGACCATGAATTATCCATACACTACGGGCCAAGATAATCATGTTTTCATCAACGGTCCTGATTATGCCATAAAACAATTCATCTTTGCACCCTTGGCCGAAGAGAATCCATAGCCATAATCATACCAAAAAACTGTCCATCAATGCACTACGGGCCAATGAGGACTTTTTTCACATCATTTGTAACATTTCATGATTATACCGAATAATCCCTGGTCATAATCATACCAAGTCCATCTATGCACTACATGCCACAGATGACTTTCAACATAATATAAACATGAGGATGGTGACAATGACATAATAATTCAATAAAACAAGTTCAAGAATTAATTTATCCAGGAACTAATAACGTCCAAATTGTCAACATGATCTTCGCTTTGTAAAGTAAAATTCAAGAATGCTCGGAAGAATATTTCCATGAAAAGATCTTTAGATGAAGCGCAAATATCAAGGATATTCCACTAATTTCATGGAGTATAGAAGTCAAAACTTTAACCAATTGAGTATAATAACGAATGGAATAACAAAAGAAATCACCATGCGTAAATGCAGACTTAGCATAGAACGAGTTATTCCAATGAATAATAAGTAATGGAATCGGTCGGGGTAAATTCGCGCAAGCGGGATGTTCCAATGTAATAATAAAAAGAGCGGAACCAGTGCTGGCGTAAAAGCGCGCATGCACGAGGATATTCCAGCGGAATAATAATAATAAAGGCGAAACCGTGTCGTCGTAAAAAAGCGCATGAACATGATATTCCAACAGAATAATAATAAAAGGCGGAACCAAGTAAGTCGCAGTAACACGCATGACGAGGATATTCCAAATGTAATAATAATAAAGACGGAATATTAGAAGAATGTCACCAAGTATAGGGTAATGGCGATATCTTTGGTTATTCCAATGAATAATAAAGAATGGAATAACAAAAGTTCTCTTCATGAATACAAAAGAAATAATATCCACATTTAGTACAACAAATAATATCCCTACCTTAGAAAGAAGTCTTTGGATATAGAAGTAGTGAAGTAGCAGAACATTTTTCTTCTTCTCTCTATAGTTTTCTCTCTAGAGTTTCAAAGTGAATTAAGTAACAAATAATGAATGAATGAGCTTCTATTTATAGAAGAATGGATTGCATAGTAACTAACTCGTGAGCGGTCCAGATTGATTTGCTTTAATCGACGGTCCATATTTAAAGCAAAATCTTTTAAATAAAATATAATATATTATATTTATAATCTAATAAAAACGAATAACTTTATAAAAGATTTTTACTATGCAAAACACTATGCATACCTTTATGCAAAACACTATGCATAATAAAATATAATATATTCTAATTATTGTCTAATAAAATGAGATAACTTTATAAAAGTATTACTTTTTATATAAAAAGATTTTACTATGCAAAAACTACGCAACAACACTATGCATAATAGAATATAATATATTTTATTTATAGAATAACTTTATAAAAGTATTCTATTTTATATAAAAGTTTTTCTACGTTTTATTACATTAATAATACCAATAAAACAAAGCCGAGTGACTTATCACGTAAGCATCAATAATCAATACCGGTATTATTCTATGCAACCACGCGTACATCAGATTTACTTTACTACCGAGTAGTTCAACAAGATTAAGCGTAAAACTTCCACCAGATTATTTTCATAAAATATTTTTATCGTTTTCTCAATCCGAAATAATAATTCCGTTTATGGGGTCCACCAATGATTTGTCTTAGTATTATCACGGATATTCCCAAACAAAAAAGAATATTCCCCACCAATGAATATTATACAACAACTTGCATACTTTTCAAAATTTATAAATACTACCCACAACTATAACATTATCTCAAATCCACACCATAATATTAAAAAATATTTCGAGAAAATTAAATCTTTATTCATAAAATCTGGGGTCTCACAGGTTTAATGTTCAAATCGCACACGAAACCGTTTAAGTGCAGTTTAATAAATTCAAAATCGTATATGAAACCGCTTATGATTGATGCGGTGCGGTTTGGTTTTGAACCGTGTGATGTTATTTCATTTGATGTAGTTTCGGTTCCAAAACCAATTGAAACAATGAAATTTTATGCAATTTAAATTAACAATTTAGCATCACATAATATTAAATTTCGCTTTGATAACACACAACAATCACTAAATTCTAATATATAAAGAATTAGCGGGTGGTTGTTCAGTGCTGAATATGGTGAGAAGGGGATGGGAACGAGAAGTAGAGTAGCCCATGGATGAACTTGATTCTTAACTTGGGTATTCTGTCTCTTATTTTGGTTATAATCTAACAATTTCTGTCCTTTTTAATAGGCTTTTTGTGGAAAAGTTGCTTTGCAGAGGAAATAATTAAGCACATATGAATAATTAATTAATTAATTATATATAGGCAGCCTACATAGGAATAATTAAGCACGAGTTATATATATGAAGCAATAAAATTAGAAGAGAGAGTTTAAGTAATTAGTGAACACAGACACAATCACTAAATTCTAAGTGATAACAATATTTCATTTTTACTGGATTTTATTTGGTGCAGTTTCAGTTTTATGCATGCGGTTTTTCCTAGTAACCAAAATCAAATCGTAAATTCGATTTTTCAACTTATTTTAAATCGCTACATACGTTTTCAAACTATGCAGACTCGCATGATACAGTTGACTACTCTCAGTCGTACAATCAAAAGAAGCTCTTTAAGCGTCAATAAATAAAAAAATTTACTGATGTATTTAACCCTCCTATAAACATTTTCTGGTTCCGCCACTGATTGTATAACATTAAATATAATATCAATTGCTTATATTATCATTGTATTAGAAAAAGAAGAGTATTATTTATTGGACAAAAAATAGTGAGAATCAAAATTATATTTAATAGTTGGGATAATATTGAAAACTAAACAATTAATGCTTATTTAAAATTCTCAAATAATTTATATTTAAGGATAAAAATATATTTATCTAAAATAACTTATATTAAGGAACGGATGGAGTATATGTAGAACTTTTCAGACATGATTTCACATATTAAGAAATCTCTTTAATAACCATGCTCTCTCTCTCTCTCTCTCAATTAGCCTTGGTATGCTAAATCACTTGGAAACTAAGTGATTGGATTAATGAGATTAAGGGTAAAATAGGAAAGAAAGAATTCTTTTTTCTTCCAATACATCTTGCATAACGAAAAGGACGGAGTAACACATGTTTAGAATCAAACTTTTAAGCCGATTTATGCATATTAGTACTTCATTTTTTTATTATATTTTTAATTATATTTCTGATGTGAGACTCTAATTCACTTGTGTAATCGTAACACAAACTCCCTCTGTTGCATCATTATTGCAGTTATACAAATAAACTTTTACTGTCCTATACTTCCTCCGTTCTTAAAAGGTTATTGTTTTAGAAGAAAAAATGTGTTCCAAAAAATTTGTCGTTTACAACTTTCAAAAAGAATAAATTATTTATTTTCCTATATTACCCATACCTTCTCTCATTATCCCAATAAATTCTCTCCCTTGTATTAATAGTTTTCAATTTCCCATAAAGGGGTAGTGTTAAAATTTTAAACAAATTTTACTTAGTAAATGACAGTTTCTTAATCCATGTGCCAAAACCTTAAACGACAATCTTTTAGGAACGGAGGGAGTAGTAGCTAGACTACGAGAATACATACCAACACAAAAGTATGGAAGCGATTAGTATGAAGTTTATTTTGAGGTAAGTTGGTCAATTGACCAATAGAATACTGACACGCAGACAAGGTTCAATAGAATACTGACACGCAGACAAGGTTGTATGTGTGTCAGTATTCTATTGGTCAATTGACCAACTTACCAAAAAAATAACTTCATGCTAATCAGATCCCAAAAGTATAGTTCATTTCAAACAAGTACACACCCAAGTGCCAATTCATGCACTGGCAAAATTGTAGATACAACTGATGAACTAATTTCATGCTCATCAAATAATTAAGAAGTCTCCATATTCTTGAGTATCATTTTACACAAAATATCAAGTCACCCAAGTGTTTCGTAAAAAAAAAACAGAAAAAAAAAAAAGAAAAAAGAAACAAATGAGGGTATCTGTTGAGCATAATGAACAATCTCCAGACCGGAACTCAAGAAAATGCCCATATTTTCACAAGAAAAATTAATATTTCCAAATAATTTATCCCTCATCAATAGTGAGCAAATATCACATTTACATATGAAAATATATATCAGTTTCCTAATAATCAATCTAACAATTACTATCACATAAAAAAAAGTCACATAATGCTCACATACACACACATGCATACTTTAGACCCATGCATACTTTAGACCCCCGCCTGACATTTGGAGTTTGCACTATACATGTGTGTATTTGAGCATTATTTTATGGGATAGCAACATTATTTTAATCAATACAACAGCCAGCAACAATTTCACGACCTTTGTGATTTTTAAAGTACCACCCCTCAAATGTCTCAAATCACTGTTTAATAAATAAATAGATTTATGCAAGGAATTAACAGAGTACACATTCAAATATGAAAATTATACAGCTTTTTAGCAACTAGGAGACATGTAACTTTCTGAAACCTTCAGCTATGTTTCAAAATATCAATAATCTGCACCCAAAGAACATAGCTGCTACATTGAAAAGAAGGAAAAATAGGACTAAGTTAACCATTAACATATATTCTACAGGCGCTAAGATTAATTCCAAATAAGCACGCACAAATACAAATTCATCCAATGAAAAAGTTGCAAAAACAACCGATTTTGTGTTCATATTTGGAAGCAGTCGCATCTAGTTTTACCGCGCTTCTTTCTTGCCTCCCCTATGCTTTTTTCTCTACAATTCCTGGTCCATCTAAAGAAACTCCTCATTCCTATCGATCGTCATAATAAAATCATAACTATCGAAAAGATGCTGTGGTCCTACCAGAGATTTCCTTAATTTTGAAAAAGTGCTTCCAACCCTTGAACAGCTACAGGTTCACTTTGAACAGTTGAGGGTGCACTTTGGTCAGTAAATGGTGCCCTTTGAACAGTTACTGGTGTACTTATATCCAGGGAAGCAAGCTCTTCTAGCTCTTGCAATGCCCCTACTGCAATGACTGCGGTTTCAGTATTTAAGTAAGGCTTTACAACGCTAACGGCTTGCTTAATTCTAGATTGCTGCAAAAAAAAAATTGATATTTTAAACAAACACTATAAATACCAATTTTGCTGCTTCGACAAATGTTGATAAAACTAGAAACTTTATGATACTACTACTTGATCTTGACTTACAAAATGTTCAACTCTCGCCTTAAGGTCTTGATAGGCCATCAATTGCTGTTGCTGTTCAGATGCTTGAATTGCTGCCACTGATGCATTCTATACTCCAAAATGACAATCAAGTATAAAATAAAAATAAATTCAATTTCCATAAAGAACCAATATTCTATATTACATATAGTGGGAAGGATTAAAATCTAATCTCCAAGTTCGCCTAATTCAGTTTTTTCATCCAACAAGTTCTCTATTGGCGTAGTACTAGAAAGCTGAAAATCTTGAAGTCCTACAAACTGAAAATCTACTTGCAATTAAGAGTTTTCTAAATAACGTTCGACAAGAACATAATTAACAACCAAAATCAAATCGTACTTAAACATAATTAAGATTATTATACTAGTAGTACATTAATGATTCTAAAAAGTGCATTCCTATTTTAGGACATTCCAAAGGACGGACCAACTACGGTAAAACCTCTATTTAGGAATAGACTTGGAACCAAACTATTTGTATTCTAATTGAGAAGTTATTACTAAATAGAAGTATTGGTATAAAATATTTTCCAAACACCCAAAAATATCCACTTTAACAAAAATATCAATAAGAACTCTCTATTTAGATTTTCAAACTAGGAAAGCGTAGTCTATAAATGTGGTCTTTTATAGGAAATATAATCTTTTATAAAAAAATTGTAGTTCTTTATATGAAATGTAGTCTTTTAAAATTAATATTGTCTCTCTCTCTCTCATATATATATATATATATATATATATATATAGTATTCCTAAAATAGGGGTTTTACTGTATAATGAATCACCTATTCTGACAACAAATATGAAAATTTCAACACATTAGCTTTGCCACCGCAGCCAAAGTTTCAGTCTTCATTTTGACAAAATTGTATATTCAAGTATTCATGTCTCCTGAATCATCTGTTTCAGTTGCAAAATTAAAAGATGCAAAAATATGAAATGAAAATTTTTTCATATACCAAATTCCAAATGCAAACTAAAAATTCATGTAGCAAATACACCAGAAAAGACGAAAAAGATGGCAAATTTAGAGATGTGTGTATATAAATATATACATATATAGGGTCAGGTTCAGGTAAGGACTCCCTTACTTTGTTAAAATATGGAATTTTTTTTTTTTTGATTTTTTTTGGTTTTTTTTTTTTAAATAACTAAAAAAAAAAGTTTAATATTTTATGAAACTGAAATTTTTTAATAATACAATATTTAGACGTGATTTGGATACGTATGACAAAACAGGTCTGTGCAGACTTTATCACCATTTTTTGGTATAGATATTCAAATCACACCCAAAATATTATATTATAGAAAAATATCAGTTTTATAAAATATTAAATATTTTTTTTAGTTGTTTTAATAAAAAAACAAAAAAAAAAGCCCATTTTAACAAAGTAAGGAGTCCTCAACTGATCGGTTCTGTATATATATATATATATATATCAATTTAAAATTAAAAATTAAAATTACCTTCTTGGGTCGGCCCAGAGGTTTTCCACTAAGTTTCCTGGTCTTCTTTGCTACACCCATTTTGGGAGGTCGTCCGGCCCGCTTCACGGGTAAAACTCCACCACCACCACCAGTAGCAGCAGCAGCCCCACCATCAACAGGACTCAAAGCCCCAACACCATTCAAATCTACATTCTTCCTGGGCCGGCCCCGAGGCTTGCCTGTGAGCCCAACTGTAGAAACATCAGCTTTCTTGGGCCGGCCTATTGGTCTGTGTCCACCAATGGGTGGCCTGCCTCGACCCCTCTTCTGGACATCACCATTTATAACAGACAATACCTTGGGCCGTCCCCTGCCTCTCTTACCTATGGGCCACGGCCCATTACTGACCTTTGGAGGCCGGCCCCTCCTCTTAGTCACTGTACTCTGCACCCCGTCAACTGGCCCAACTGAAACAACAAGAGGCCCAACTGGTTCATCTCCAAACACCGCAGACTTCACCTCCTTGGGTGGCCGCCCTCGCCTTTTAGCCGGCGTCAGCTCATCAACCTGGGCAATTGGAACAACCGTAGGCACCGCTCCTACCGGGTCAAATATTGGGCCAGTACTAGTCAGCCCACTAACCTGTTGCCCAAATGTTGGGACCGTATTCCCAGGTCCACCAAGCTGGCCAAATTGGGAGAAAGTATTCACAGGCCCAGACCCACCAACTTGGCCAAAAGCAGAAAAACCAGTCAGCGGGCCACCAAATTGACCTGGATCAATAGTCTGCAGCCCAGCAAATGGAAATTGTGGCCCAGTACTCGGTGGCCCACCAATATACCCAAATTGTGGACCAATATTCTGCGGCCCAATACCAACACCTGAAACAAACCCATTTTCAGGTACACCCACATCATTGGGCTGGATCTCGGGCCTGGGCTTGGTAGGACGACCGGGCCTTCTCTTGGGCAAATCAAAAGCTTGAGGATTAGCAAAGACACTACTACTACTACCTGATGAACCAGCTATATTATTACCTCCATTTCCATTACCATTACCAGTAGTGGAGAAAGGAAAAGGCACAGATCTAGGGAGCATGTAAGAATGCTTCGCCATAACGAGTTGACCATTATTCTTCATCCGTTTCAGCTGCTGAGTCAACAAGGTTGAGTGAACCGGTGACAAATTCTTATACTCGTTCTCTATATACCTAGCTATGGCTTGTCTGCTCGACCCATCCTTCTCCTTCATAGCTAAAATAGCAGCTGTAATCATCTACAAAACAAAAACAAAAACAAAAACAAACACAAAATAAACCCAAATACATCTGATTTTTAGAGGGAGAAAGTGTATATATGTTACAGATATATAGAGAGAGAAAAAAAAGGGGCTTTCAGGCTTTGTACCTCGGCATAAGGTGGATGGTTGAAATTGGGAGCATAATTTGGTGTGGGGTTAGCCGCGTAAGCCATGTGAGCCGACGGTTCGGTCGCCGGCGGTAGATCTGTAGATAACGGTACTTCCATAGGACTGAGGAGCAAGGACAAAGAGGAGAGAGAAAGGGAAATGGGTTTATTTTTTAGAGAGAGAAAATAAATAAAAGTTTTGGAGAAAGATAAAGGTAAAGGAGGAGGGTTTGGTAGTATTTTAGGTTTTATTTAGAATAAGATTTGGATGAAAAAAAGGTAAATCGGACCGTTGAGGATGAGGGAGACCCCATTTATTTTGTCAGCTAGATTGATGACGATTGGGTTTCACTTGTCTTTATGCCCTTTTATTTGATTAAATATCTCTATGTGGTAGGATCTAAGCTATATTTTGCATAAATTTCTTTTTTACTTATTTTTTAATAAAAAAAGAAGAATAATAAAATGAAGATGCGTCTTGAAATTTAAGTTGGAAAAACAAAACAAGAGAAAACAAATACTTAAAAGCCTCATCTACACTTTTTTTTATAGTCAAATTCATCATTTTTAAAATGAGTCTTTCTACCATATTATTATATTTCTAGCGATTTTTTTATAGTAACTCTAAAAAAATATATGATATTTATTTTAATTAAAATTTTTATAAAAATAGTATTTTAAGTATAATTTGGGTACATACAAGAAATAATTATGTTACTTATATGTATCTAAATTACAGCTAAAATATTATTTTTTGTATATATCTAAATTACACCTAAAATATTGTTTTGTATAAAATTCCAATTGAAATAAAATACTATACATTTTTTGAGTTATTAAAAAAAAAGTCGCTAAAAATGTCACTAGAACAATGTCCCCCTAGACTTATTGTTTTAAAATTAATATTTAAGAATTTATAAATACTTGTCTAAAATTTAAAAAATTGAAATTGATAGCAAATTGTATCTAATTTCTTATGAATATAATCTCTTAATCTAAATGTTATTAACAATGGTACAAAAATTAATTCTTAAAATAATTAATTTGATCAAAAAAGTCAAAATCAGACTTTTAATTTGAGACAAAGAGAGTATTATTCAAGTTCAAAGATTTTTAGAGAAAAGAAAAGGAGTTCGCCCATAATAAAAATAATTTATGGGAGAAATTGGGAACCAAATATAACAAGAATGGCAAGTACAAATAAATGTATGGGCGAACATTCAAACCCAATTAAAAAGAGGATTTTAATTTAGCAATAAACAACGATATCATACAACACACGAGAGTTATTTCTTCCATTGGTGAATATTATTTTTATATGTATTTTTGATATTTTTATATAATTTATTTTTACGTGAAGATGAGATACACTGTATACTCATATGAGAAATAATCATATAAAAATATTAAAAATACATATAGAAATATCAATTCACTTAATCTATCAACTTTTATTTAACTCACTTGCACCTCAAACTTTTTTTTTATATAAAATACAATTCAACCAAAATTAATTGTAAAGGATAAATAATTAATATTGGGTAGTGATATATGTACACCCTATATGTTAAAAGACTATATTACCCTTAGGTAATGAGATGTCAATTAACATTTTAATTACTTACCCATTTAGCCTTAAACTTATTAATCTCAAAACTCAAAAAATTAAATGAATAAATAAAAAACTTCAAATTTCTATCTTTATCTTCATGAAATGAAAATTATTATCATATATTTTATCAATCACGTAATATTTAATACTTTAAATTTAGTTCAATTATTCAGCAGTAAGCTTCAGATGTGCTTCAATTTCTTATGTGTCATTCACTTCAATTTCATATAAGTTACTCAATCAATAAAATTGTGTTTAAATTACCCTATTATAGAGATTATATACGCGATAGACCGTTAAAAATTTAAGTAGAAATACTTAATTACTTAGGATATAGTTCATGGTCTTGTAATCCTTAAACGTATTTATGATCGTGTTATTAATCTTGACATAAAAGTCGAGTTTTCTATTATTCAGTATCCATTGATTATTCTCATGATATTATTGTTATTGTTATACTTGTGGGCAATTGTTTGCTCACCCTTGCATAATAGCATTGCAGCTAAAGTGGAAAGATTCAACGAGCCGTCCACTAGTAAGGACAAAAACAAGATAAACACATGATGAAGACTTGTTTAATTTTATTTGAAAATGTTTATGTAATAAGACTTGTTTAAATATGTTATGTTTCCGCAATTAATGTAATTTAAGGTTAGACAAGCTGGGATTTGCTTAAGATGATATAACCCTTTAATGGAGAGGATTTTTATTTAAGTTTATATGTTGTTAACATCCTTTATTGTGGGTAGTTAGAGATGATTGTTTTGGACAATGAACACCAAATATTATGAGAATGAAATATCTGAATTTGAGGGTGTCACAAGAATTACCTCAGAATTAGAGTCACGTTCTAAACTCTTAACATTTCTTGAGTCATCATTTATGTTAGCCATGAGACAGAGGAGTGCATGATCTTTACCATTGGATTTTTCTTCATCTGAGTTTTTAGAGTCACTCAAAGAAGCTTTCATTGCTTTAGCTTCATTCTTCTTGTACTTGTATGGAGTGTACTTTTTTCTCTTTGTGGGCCCATGTGCAAAATTAAGGTTCACATGACCTAATTAAATTAAATGTACAATTAGTGTAAGACCCCAACTTTTTATAAATAAAAATTTAATTTCTCTAAATATTATTTTGAAATAGCAAGGGGTTGATTTGATTAATGTGGTTAGTTATGGGTAAAATGCGCAAATATTATAAATAAGCAAGTGGTTATAAAATATTCATTATTGTCAGGAAATATTCGTTTGGTCGTGGAATATTCTTGAGTGTTGGGAATATTCATACGGAATGACAGTATAACTTTTGTGGGCCCCATAAAAGCGATTGGATGAAGAAAGCGACAAGTATAAGTTGTTTATAAATAACGGCATAGTTATTCTGAATTAATCTTGTTGGAATACCTTATTGGTTAAAGCCTGATAATACGCGTTGTTGCAGACGAGAAAGACTTTGCAGTATTGTGGACCCCATTTCTTGACTGAAATTTGATTATAGCCTATAAAATCGTCCGTATGTGAATTTCGGTAAATTTCTGTTTGGAATTTGGAAAAACTTAAACTTACAAATTTGTAGAGAATTGAATTTCCTATAGAAGGACATAAGACCCGAATTTTTCTGATAAAAGGGCTATTTATTATGAATTATTGAAGTTCCGAAATAATTGATTTTTGAAGTTTTAAATATATTTTTTAATAAAAATGTTTTTTTCATTTTGTGGGCCTCACTAACATGTGCAAAGTGTTGAAATCGGGTTGGTAAAAGTGGGCGTGGGAAATTTATATAAATATATTAATATTTTATTAAATTTTACCTTGCAGTGTTCTAAGCATTTTTCTATAAATAAATAAGTCTTGGGTTAGAATTGAAAAGCACACCGAAGCTGAAGTTTTCTCTCTATATTATCGAAGTATTTTGTGTGAGTATTTAGATACTTTGAGTGTTGCTATACGGTGCAAGTTTCTTCAGCACTATATTTAGTATTCCAGTCAGAAGTACGGTCTTTTTGAGGTAAGGGATGTTATTTTTTATAAATGATATTATTTCTTTCAATATCATTATCTTAGGAATATTGGTAAGATTTTTTTCTTGTGAAATTCTTATCTTTTCATGTTAAGTTACTTATTCATGAATTACTATTTATGAGTTACTATTCATGAGTTACTATTCACGAGTTACTATTAACGAGTACTATTCACGAAGCATGATAATTTTTCTTGTGGAATTTCTATCTTTTAGTGTCGGAGTTACTATTCACGTATACGGCACTATTCACGTGTTCGAAACTATTCACAGAAAAAAATAAATTTTCTTTTATGTGTCCAAGATTGTCTGTTATGGTTTCTATCTTTGATTGGATCTATGTTTTAATCTTTATTTTTGAATTCTGCTCCACAATAGTTTATTATGGAGTATTTTTGAACATGGATAAACCGAAGTACGAATCTTTACTATTTGTTACATTGTCTCTTTGGATTCGCTTTTCTTTAAAATATATTTTCATCATCCTGGGTCCTAAATGATGATATTACTTAATATCTTTGGCACAGTAGTGCAAAGATGAATGATTTCTTGATGAATATCTTTGGCGTAGTCAAAAGATGAGCAGGTATTGAGATGAACATGACCAACTGATGAATATCTTTGGCTTGTAGTGTAAAGATGACTATTTGATTCAAGATGTATATTGATTGATGTTACAGGGATAAAATATCGATGATGGACTTTTAAATTCATAGATGATAGTAGATTTCATTCTCTACTTAACTCTTCTAATAAATTGTTGTTTTCGCTGCAGTTGTTGATCTAAAACTTGTTATCTATTGTATTCTATCAGATTTTTCCCTGTTGAAGACTAAGGATAATTTGTTGTACATTATCTTAGTCATAATATTCTTTATTGGGCTAGTTGAGCTCACCCTTTTCCTTTTTGTTCCATTTTTCTTCTCAGGAGACGAGAATATAGTGGGAACTAGTCGAGGTGTGGAGTAATGGTTCAAGACAGTTATTTTAGTAGTCCTCACTATTTTGTAAAATAGTGTATCAATAATTGTAATGAGGACTCCTTTTGAGTTTGTATACTGTCTATTAGACAGTATTTGTATTTAAACTCACAGTTTATATGTTGTCGTATTTTGCACGACAATTGTATTAATGAAGTTGTAGTTGTTTCTGTACCATGTATTTGGCGACTCGAGAATGGGTGAAGTATACCTATTTTGGGGCGTCACGATTAATATCGAGCTTGAGGATATGGTCTCTCTGGCGGAGATCGGGGAATAGAACTAGGAGGGAGAGGCGAGTAAATCCTTCACTAGTGTGTGTCTACCTAAGCTTATTTGTTATTTAATTGGTTTCATTACCATAATATAGGGATAATATGTGGCATGTCAATTAACCATTGTTTTGTGATGAAGAAATGGCATCTCGAAGATGTTGAGATAAGCAATGGAGCACATGAGACCGATTGAGTCACCACCGATCAATACCGGGATAAGGAAGACAATAACCTCACGTAAACAATAACAACCGACCAAATGATGAACGATGGTATGTTTAGGAACTTTCTAGAATTCATGCAAAACCAAACGAGAGAGACTCTTTGTTCAAAATGCGGTGGAAACACTTTGGCAACTCAAGGATGGTCACCGCTAAGCGGTTTAAGGAGTTAGGGACCACGGAGTTTTTGGGAAAGCCGAACCACTTACGATGAGAGGCGTGGATAAAGCGGATCACTAAGATATTTGATGTCCTAAGATGCTCGAGGAGGAGCAAAAGGTTCCTTTCGCCACCTTCATATTTGAGGAGAGGCGATTATTGGTGGGAATCAGTAAAAGCGACTTTTAGCTGCCTTTATGCTTGAAGATGTCTTAGGAGAAGTTCCAAGAATTGTTCAACGATAAGTACTTTCCCGAAAGTATTCGTCACATGAAGGAGGTAGAGTTCATCAAGATGGAGCAAAACAATATGAACGTGTCGCAGTACGAAGCTAAGTTTGCCGAGTTGTCCCGATTTGCATCCTATTTGGTTGATAATGAGGAGAGAATGACGTGAATGTTTCTGCGAGGTGTGAAACCCAAAATACGTCAATACCTCATTTCTCACAAACTTTGTTTATATTCAGATGTTGTGAATAGGGCTCAGTTATTGGAGTGCGATAATGAGTCGGCTCAATGAAGAATAATGACCAACAACTTCGATGATAATCGTCTTAGGTGGTAGCAGTGGCCATGAACAATGATAACCATCGTGGAGAAAATTATCATGCCAGAAATGGTAACCACTTCGGTGGTAATCATGGCCAAGATAATAGGAAAGGTGAGTCAAGTGGAAATTTTAAAAAGAGAAGATTCAACAATGACGGAAAGACGTCGGCACCAACACCGAAGCGAATTCTGGGGAGGAAAAGACCGCCGGTTAGATGCTACTGAGATGTGGAGATGAGGGACACATAAGTCCAAAGCATTCACAACCTTCCAAGGTATATTTTAGTTGTAGAAAAAGGTCATTATATAGCTCGAGATTGTCCTATAAGCGAAACCAAGTCCGGTGAGGGATGGTGACTCAAAAGGTCGCCCACGACAAGTCAAAGTCGGTGGTTCTTGGAAAAGCATTTTTTCGTGACTTCAAAAAGCGAGTAACCCGAACGAAGTTAGCAGGTTAGTTAATCATAAATTCTTCTTGAAGTTTATACCTTATTAGATCTTTGGTTCTACCCATTCTTTTATCTCTCATACTTGTGCTCAACGTTTGAACTTGACTATTGAGAAATTAGACTTTGACTTATTTGTTGAAACTCCGTTAGGAGAAACTTTCGTTACATCCGCTGTTTATAAATTTTGCTTGATTCACATTGATACCCTCACCCTACTTGTTGATCTTATATCTTTAAAAATTCTTGCATTTGATGTGATCTTAGGGATTGATTGGTTAACCACTCATCATGATAAAATTGATTGTTTTCGTAAGGTTGTTAGTTTTCATATTCCTAACCAACCTATTATGTGAATTCAATCACTGTCATATCAAGCCATAAAGCTATTCGTTTATTGAAAAACGGATGTCAAGCTTTCTTACCCATGCCATGGACTTGAATACGTCAGATTTGAATAATATTTTGTTGTTAGTGAATTTCATGACGTATTTCCTAAAGAACTTCCTGGCCTACCCCAGAGCATGATATTGAATTTTGTATTGACTTTGAACCCAGTACAAAACCCATTTCTAAAATCTCATATCGAATGGCTCCTATTGAACTTCAGGAGTTAAAAACCTAACTACAGGAGTTGGTACCTTAGCCTCTATCTGGTGACTTCCTTTATGGAATACACTGAAACCAGACTCTCTGTAGGGGACGTCATATTCGTGTGGTGGTAAACTGATAGGTGTCATTGTGACGTGCTATCCAAGATTGGGATATGAGTCACAGTTGAGAGCAACCTAAGTCGAGAATCGAAATAAGTAGCTTTTTAGGCTTAGTGGTTCTTATCGGAGATTCGTGGAAGGATTTTCTCGAATCGATACTCTATTAACTTTCGGTGACTCGAAAAGATACAAAATTGAGCTGAGCGAGGAATGTGAGAAGAGCTTCCAAGAACTCAACATGCGGCGGCGACATTGGCTCAAGTTGTTGAAAGATTACGACCATACCATTCAATACCATCCGAGAAAAAAAAACTAACGTGGTGGTAGGCGTGAGCGTTGAGTAAAAGATCGTATATCGTTTTGAGTGCGATATTGTTAACACAAAGACCCATTTCGTCGACTTACGGAAGATGGAGATAGAGTTAAAGATTCCAAGAACCTGCGTGAAGATAACGAATATACGATTAGAATCGACTTTAATCGATAAATTTAAAGCTGCTCAAGCTACAGACCTAGAGTTGATGAATATGAAGAAAAAGATGCAAGAAGTCGTTATTCCAAAAGCGAGAATCGGCGATGTGAGGAAAGCTCAAACCATCGATTTATTAGTCCATTTGAGATTCTCGATCAAGTAGGAACTGTGGCCTATAGACACATTTTACAACCAAGTATGACGCGTGTTCATAACGTTTTTTGCGTTTCGATGTTAAGTAAATATGTGGATGACCCGAACCACATTATTGAGTTAGAACCAGATGAGATAGCCGAATATTTAACGTACGAGGAAGTACTAGTCAAGATCTTGGATATCAATAAGCATGTCCTACGCACAAAGGTTATACCGCAAGTTAAGGTTTTGTGGAGGAACCATGCTATTGAAGAAAAGACCTAGGACTTGGAATCAGAAATGAAAGCGAGGTATCCTCACCTTTTCGAAATACCAGGTACGTACGTCAATTTTGAGGACGAAATTTCATAAGGAGGGGAGGTTGTAAGACCCCAACTTTTTAAAAAAATATATTTAATTTCTCTAATTATTATTTTGAAACAGTAAGGGGTTGATTTGATTAATGTGGTTAGTTATGGGTAAAATGCGCAATATTTTAAATAAGCAAGTGGTTATAAAATATCCATTGTTGTCGGGGAATATTCGTTTGGTCGTGAAATATTCTTAGTGTCGGGGAATATTCGTACGACGGCGCAGCCTTTTGTGGACCCCATAACGAAAAGCAATTGGATGAAGAAAACGACAAGTATAAGTTATTTATAAATAACGGCGTAGTTGTTACCGTTAATGCTTTTGGAATACCCGGTGGTTAAAGCACAATAATACGCGTTGTTGCACAGTAGCACACGGTATTGCACTAATTATTGATTCTTACGTAAGAAGGCACTACTCAATAATTATTACAGTAATTACTGTTCAATATTTTATTTTATTGATTCAATAATTGCTACGTTGATATTTTATATTATTGTTGTTTCAATAATTGTCACTACACAGTATTTCCTATTATCAGATCAATAATTCATATTATTTGAATAATATTATTTGAAACAACTCGGGTCAAATCCCGAGTCCGGAACAAATCTCGGGTCAAATCCCAAGTCTGAATCGAATCAAATCCATCAAAATAAGGCCTCAAACTACTGGCCCAATAGTATCTTCTTGGGTCATCTTAGCCCACCATAGGCTCCCAAAAGGTCATGACTTGAAGGTACTATTGGTAGTAACTTATTTTCTTATATGGAGACAAATTTTTCTCCTATCTTTTGATGTGGGATTGGGGTGTTACAAACTCCCCCACTTAAATTTCTGACGTCCCCGTCAGAACTGGGCCCAAAGATCTTTGCCTCTCTAGCCATTGTGGGATAATACCGGCTGACTTCGTGTCCCCACCTCCCAGGACCTCCATCTCTCCATTGTGGGATAATACCACCGACCTTCGTGTCCCCACCTCCGCAACCCAATCGGATGACCAGGCAGAGCTTTCCGAGTCGGCTTTGATACCATGTAAACAACCGGGTCAAATCCAGAAGTCAGGAACAAATCTCGGGTCAAATCCCAAGTCCGAATCGAATCAAATCCATCAAAATAAGGCCTCAAACTAATGGCCCAATAGTATCTTCTTGGGTTATCTTAGCCCACCACAGGCTCCCAAAAGGTCATGACTTGAAAGTACTATTGGTAGTAACTTATTTTCTTATATGGAGACAAATTTTTCTCCTATCTTTCGATGTGGGACCGGGGTGTTACATTATTAGATAGCATTATTGGCAATGTCTAGAAAGTTCTGTCTAAGGAGAGGTTTGGTCACCTAATTGCGCGCCAGTAAGGAGAAATCCTTATTGGAAAGCCCCCTATTTCCTAGGAACGGCCTGGTTGTCATTATTGTGATTCTGTAATATTATTTGTGAATAATTAATTTATTGATTTATATGATAAGAAAAATATTTACTTATGTGGATATAAATGGAAGAATTTTTTAGAAAAGTGACAATTGTTGAAAATTTATATTTTATCTTTTCTGATAAAATAATTCATTTAAATATATTATTATATTTCAATAATATAATAATGGTGATATTTTTACAATGAATGTGGGATATATTAATAAATGAGGAGGAAGAGTATTTTTATTACAAAAAATATTTAAAACATGTTTTTCATGTTTGTGGACCTCATTTCTTGACTGAAATTTGATTATAGCCTGTAAAATCGTCTGTATGTGAATTTCGGTAAATTTCTGTTTGGAATTTGGAAAAACTTAAACTTACAAAGTTGTAGAGAATTGAATTTCCTATAGAAATACATAAGACTCGAATTTTTTTGATAAAAGGGCTATTTGTTATGAATTATTGAAGTTCCGGAATAATTGATTTTTAAAATTTTAAATATATTTTTTAATAAAAATGTTTTTTTTCATTTTGTGGGCCTCACTAAAATGTGCAAAGTGCTGAAATCAATTGGTAAAAGTGGGCGTAGGAAATTTATATAAATATATTAATATTTTATTAAATTTTCTGCTTTGGTGTTCTAAGTATTTTCCTATAAATAGGGTGCTTAGGTTAGAATTGAAAATCACACCTGAAACTGAAGTTTTCTCTCTCTATATTATCGAGCGTATATTTGTGAGTATTTAGATACTTTGAGTGTTGCTATACGGTACAAGTTTTTTCAAAGACTATATCCAGATATTCAATGTAAATCTTGTCTTTTTTGAGGTAAGGGATGTTATTTTTTATAAATGATATTATTTCTTTCAATATCATTATACCAGAATATTGGTAAGATTTTTCTTGTGAAATTCTTATCTTTTCATGTCGGGGTTACTATTCATGAGTTACTATTTATGAGTTACTATTTATTTAAGACCCCAACTTTTATGAATAAAGATGAATTTTCTATAAATATCATTTTTGAATATTATGGAATGAATTTGATATAATGTTATAGTTGTGGGTAATATTTATAAATTTTGCAAAGTCACATAAGTTGTTATATAATATTCGATTGGTGGGGAATATTCGTTTTAACGGAAATATTCGTATAAGCAAGACAATCATTGGTGGACCCCACAAATGTAATTATTGTCGGATTGAGAAAATGACAAAAATACTTTATGAAAATAATTGCGGAAGTTTTACCGATTAAGCTGTTGAAACAATAGATGTTAAAAAAAAATGCGATAATACGCATAGTTACTGAAGAGCACACGATATTGATTATTGATGCTTACGTGAGAAGTCACCAATTTTGTTCAATTATTATTACAAAGATAATTAACTGACATAGTATCTTCACGTTATTTGATTCAATTATTGTCAATATTTTATAATCAATAATTGAGATGATAAAGTTATTAATATTATTATTTGCAATATTAACGATGTACAGAAGTTACATCGAGGAGAGGTTTGGTCACCAAATTGCGCGCCAATGGGGAGAAATCCTTATTGGAAAGTTCACTCTTTCCTGGGAACGACCTGGTCGATTAATATTGTGAATTATAATGATTATGATGAGTTTTGTTTTATTAGTATTATTAATGTAATAAAACAGAAAAGCTTTTTATATAAAACAAAATAATTTTATAAAGTTATTCGTTTTATTAGACTAATAGTAAAATCTTTTTATATAAAACAGAATACTTTTATAAAGTTATCTGTTTTATTAGACAATAATTAGAATATATTATATTTTATTATGCATAGTATTTGCATAGTGTCTGCGTAGTGTTTGCATAGTAAAATCTTTTATAAAGTTATTCGTTTTATTAGATTATAAATAGAATATATTATATTTTATTATAAACCTATCTCTGTAATCTGGTCTAGTTTTAAAGTAAATCGATACGGACCGTTCATGAATTAGTTACTATGTAGTCCATTCTTCTATAAATAGAAGCTCATTCCTTCATTATTTCTTACGAATTCTTTGAAACTCTAGAGAGAGAAACTATAGAGAGAGTTCTTCTATAATCTTGGCGTATTTCTTTAGAGTTTAAGAAAGTTTTGAGCGTAGTCTGAAGTTATCTTTGAGTATATCCTCGCCTCCTACCGGTCAAAAATACTCTTCTTTTTACGGAAGAGGGTATTATTTCTTTCGTATTCATGAAGAGAAAGTCTATTATTCCATTCTTTATTATTACGTTGGAATAACTTTGTATACATGCTGGATACCCTATACTTGGTGAAATTCTTACATTATTCCATTTTTTATCATTATGTTGGAATAACCTATCATCAAGCAACCGCATGCATGGTGATTTCTGTTATTATTATTAGATTCTTTATCATTTTTTGTTGGAACATCATGCGTGCTTTTACGCATGACCGTGTTACATTCTTTATTATTCTCATTGGAACATCACATGCGTGCTGCTTTACGCATTTGACCTTGTTCCATTATTTATCATTCGTTGGAACATCCCGCCTGCGTGCGTTTGCATGACTGAATTACATTATTCATTATTACATTGGAATAAACCTATGCATGCGATCTATCGCATGCACAGTGATTTCTTTTGTTATTCCATACTTTATTATACTCGGTTAGTTAAAGTTTTGACTTTATACTCCATGAAATTAGTGGAATATCCTTGATATTTGCACTTCATCCGAGATCTTTTCATGGAAATATTTTTTGAGCATTCTTGAATTTTACTCCACAAAGAAGTATTATGTTGACAATTTGGACGTTATTGGTTCCTGGATAAATTAATTCTTGAACTTGTTTTATTGAATTCTTATATCATTTTCATCATCCTCATGTTTATATTATGTTAAAAGTCATATGTGGCCTGTAGTGCATAGATGGACTTGGTATGATTATGACCAGGGATTATTCGGTGTAATCATGACCGTAATGTTACAAATGATGTGGACAGAGTCCTCATTGGCCGTAGTGCATTGATGGACAGTTGTTGGCATGATCATGACCATTGATGAATACACGAATATCCTTGGCCCGTAGTGCATGGACAATTTGTGGTCGTGATACTAATGAATATCCTTGGCCGTAGTGCAGAGATGATGTGGATTATTTATTAAGTTGAGTCTCAGCGATAAAAGTCATGAAAAACCTTTAAAATCATTGAAGATAGTAGATTTTATTCTCTACTTGACTCTTCTAATGGATTGCTTGTTCCGCTGCAGTTAAACATGATGTTTGTTATATTTTACCAGTTTAACACTGTTAAAGGCTAATGATAATTTATTCTACATTATCTTAGTCATAATATTTCTTACTGGGCTAGTTGAGCTCACCCTTTTGCTTTCATTGTTCTCTTCAGGAAATGAGAACATAGCAGGGACTAGTCGGGGAACAGAGTGATGGTTCAGATAATAGCATTAGTAGTCCTCACTATTCTATAAAATAGTGTGATAATAAATGTAATGAGGACCCCATTGAGTTTATATAATGTCTAGATGACAATATTCGTATTAAAACTCACAGCATATGTTTAGTCGTATTTTACACGACTGTTGTATAATTAATTTGTATTTGAATTTTGTACCATGTATTTGGCGACTCAGAATAGGTGATGTATACCGATTTTGGGGGCGTCACAGTTGGTATCAAAGCTTAGGGATATGATCCCTGGCTAAGATGTGAGAATAGAACTAGGAGGGGAGAGACGGGGAATTCCTTTGCTAGTATGACCTACCTAAGTGTATTTGATATTTAATTGGTCGGTCAGAATATAGGGATAATATGTTACATGTCAATTAACCTTTGTTTTGTGGCAGTATCTGAAAATGACATCCGAGAATGTTGAGAATAGCAATGGAGCACAGGCGATAGTTGATTCACCACATATCAATAATCAGGATAATGTGCATCAGGAAGGCGACAATCCTCATGCAAACAACAACACTGACCAAATGATGAATGATGGAATGTTCAGAGGCTTTATGCAATTCATGCAACAGTAGGCGAGAACGGCCCCTGTCCAAAATATAGGTGGAAACACTGGAAACTCTCGGACGGTCACCACTAAACAGTTCAAGGAGCTGGGACCACCGGAGTTTATTGGAGAGCCAAAACCACTTAAGGCGGAAGCATGGATAAAGCAGATCACCAAGATATTTGATGTATTGGGATGCTCCGAGGAGCAAAAGGTTCCCTTTTTCGCCTTTATGTTGTGAGGAGAGGCAGATTACTGGTGGGAATCGGTAAAGCATACTCAATATGCCACACTGAAGATGTCTTGGGATAAGTTCCAAGAACTATTCAACGACAAGTACTTTCCCGAAAGTATTCATCACATAAAAAAGTAGAGTTCATCAAGTTGGAGCGAGTAATAATATGACCGTGTCGCAAAGACGGAAGCTAAGTTTGCCGAGTTGTCTCGGTTTGCATCCCGATTGGTGGATAATGAAAGAGAATGACCCGGATGTTTTTAAGAGGTTTAAAGGCGAGATACGTCAACATCTTATTTCTTATAAAGCTGTGTTTGTATTCGGATGTTCTAAATAGGGCTCGATTAGTAGAAAGCACGATAACGAAGTCAACACTACCAAAAGAGAAGAACCAAAGAAATGATAATACCGGTGAGAAGCGATCATGAAGCGGTGATAACAAGCGTGGAGGAATCAACAGGCCAGAAGTGGTAACCACTTCGGTGGTAATCAGGGCCCAAAAAATAAGAATGGACATTTCAAGAAGAGGAGATTCAATAATGATGGAAAGACGTCAGCACCAGCACCCGTTATTAAGGAAGGAGAACGACCACCTATCATATGCTTCAAATACGGAGAGGAGGGACACTTCAGTCCAAACTGCGCGATGCCATCCAAAGCATGTTATAATTGTGGAAGAGAAGGTCACTTAGCTCGATTTTTTCGTTCACCGAAGATAAGTTCAGCCAAGATGGAGGCACCAAAAGCCGTCCCAGAAAAGTCAAAGCCGGTAGTGCAAGGGAGAGCGTTTTGTGTGACCTCCCAGAAAGCAAGGAACCCGAATGAGGTCATCACGGGTATGCTTATCATAAACTCTAAATAAGTCTATACTTTATTTGATGGGGTTCTACCCATTCTTTTATTTCTCCTACTTGCGCTCAACGATTAAATTTGACTCAGGAGAAATTAGACTTTGACTTATCTGTGGAAACTCCGTTGGGAGAAACTTTCATTACATTCACTGTTTATAAGTCTTGTTTGGTTCAAATCGGTACCCTCACATTACCTGTCGATCTTATTTCGTTGAAAATACTTGCATTTGATGTGATTCTAGGGATTGATTGGTTAACTACTCATCATGCTAAAATTGATTATTTTCGTAAGGTTGTTAGCTTTCATATTCCCAATCAACCTATTATGCGAATTCAAGCGACCAAACCATTAAAATCAATTACGGTCATCTCAAGCCATAAAGCTATTCGTTTATTGAAAAACGGATGTCAAGCTTTCTTAGCTCATGTCACGGATCTAAATAAAAATACGTCAGTTTTGAATGATATTTCTATTGTTAATAAATTCCCTGACGTATTCCCTGAAGAACTTCCTGGCCTACCCTCAGAGTGTGAAATTGAATTTTGTATCAACCTTGAACCCGATACAAAACCTATTTCCAAAGCCCCATATCGAATGGCTCTTATTGAACTTCAGGAGTTAAAGACCCAATTGCAAGAATTGTTAGACATTGGTTTCATTCATCCTAGTACGTCTCCTTGGGGTGCTCCTGTTCTATTCGTGAAGAAGAAAGATGGGAGTATGCGACTTTGTATTGATTATCGGGAGTTGAATCATGTCACCATCAAAAATAGGTACCCATTGCCACGTATTGATGACTGTTTGATCAATTTAAGAGCCAAATTCTTTTCAAAGATTGATCTTCGTTAGGATATCACCAATTGAAGATCGTAACCGATGACATCAAAAAAGACTTCGAACTCCCAGACGGGCATTATGAATTCTAGTCATGTCCTTTGGATTGACTAATGCTCATCTGCCTTCATGGATATGATGAATCGAGTATTCAAGGAATATTTGGATCACTTTGTGGTCGTCTTTATTGATGACATCCTTATTTATTCCAAAAGCCGTGAAGATCATGAGCAACACTTGAGGTTGACACTCCAAAAGCTTCGTGAATACAAGCTTTATGCCAAGTTGAAGAAATGTGAGTTTTGGCTTGAGGAAGTAGCATTCCTTGGGCACGTAGTATCAAGTCATGGAATATCTGTTGACCCGACAAAGATTGAAGCAATTCAAAGCTAGGAGCAACCTAAATCAGAGACCGAAGTACGTAGCTTTCTCGGCTTAGCTGGTTATTTTTGAAGATTCGTGGAAGGATTTTCTCGAATAGCTACTCCATTAACTCAGCTGACTCGGAAAGATACAAAGTTCGGTTGGAGCGAAGAATGTGAGAAGAGTTTTCAAGAACTCAAGAGGAGACTCATTTCAAAGACCTGTTCGACAATACCATCTGCTCTTGAGGATTTGTCATCTATAGTGATGCTTCGAGCAAAGGGTTGGGATGTGTTCTCATGCAACATGGGAAATTCATAGCCTATGCCTCAAAACAACTCAAAGAATATGAGAGGAATTATCCTATTCATGACCTAGAGTTAGCAAATTGTTGTCTTCGTGACTTAAAAATTGGAGGCATTACTTATATGGGGAGAAGGTGGAGATCTTTACGGATCATAAAAGCCTCAAATATTTCTTCACTCAAAAGGAACTCAACATGCGACAACGATGTTGGCTTGAACTATTGAAAGATTATGATCATACCATCCAATACTATCCCCGAAAAGCGAGCGTGGTAGGCCGACGCATTGAGTAGAAGATATATGCAAATACGAAAGTGCGATATTGTAACCACAAAGGCCCATTTTATGTGACTTGCAAAGGATGGAGATAGAGTTAAAGACTCCAGGGACCCATGTGATGATGGAGAATATACGAGTAGAACCGACTTTAATTGATAAAGTTAAAGTTGCTTTCAAGCTCTGGACACGGAGGTGATGCGTATGAGGAAGAAAGTGCAAGAATGTGCTATGCCGGAAGCAAGAATCGATGAAGAAGGAATACTTCGAGTCAACTCCAGACTTTGTGTTCCTAACGATCCTGATTTAAAGTATAAAATCATGATGGAGGCGCACAACACACCGCTTCATAATCCATCACAGGAGTACCAAAATGTATCATGATATTCGTCATACATTTTAGTGGAGCAATATGAAGAGAGAGATAGCGTTGTTTATCTCAAGGTGTCTAACTTGTCAACAAGTTAAAGCGGAGTATCAAGTACCAAATGGTCCATTGCAACCACTTGAAATTCCAGAATGGAAGTGGGAGCACATTACCATGGATTTCGTTACCGGTCTTCCTAAGGTTTCTCAAGGTATAGATGTGATTTGGGTTATTGTTGATAGATTGACCAAGTATGCTCATTTCTTACCGATACGAGAAACTTATACACTTGAACGTCTTGCTCGTATGTACATAAACGAGATTGTAAGACTGCATGGTATGCCAGTATCCATAGTTTCTGATCGAGACCCAAGATTCACTTCATGATTTTGGGTTAGTTTGAAAAGCTATGGGCACAATTTCTGATTTAGCTCAAGATATCATCCTCGAGACGGACGGCGATCGGAAAGGACTATTCAAACTCTTAAAGATTTATTAAGACTCTGTGTCCTTGACTTCAAGGGAAGTTGGGATAAGTTCTTACCATTGGTGGAGTTTTCCTACAACAATAGTTATCAAGCTAGTATTGGCATGGCTCCATTTGAGGCGTTGTATGGAAGAAAGTATCATTCTCCAGTATGCTGGGATAAGGTGGGTGAAGCAACGTTGTTGGGACCGTAGTTAGTACGTATGACTACGGAAAAGATTCAAACGATCTGATAACGTATAAAAACCTCACAAGATCGACAAAAGAGTTATGCTGATCTTCATCGAAAGGACGTGGAATTCGATATAGGAGATCAAGTGTTGTTACGTGTTGCTCTATGGAAAGGAGTTACGAGATTTGGAAAGAGAGGAAAGCTCAATCCTCGATTCATCGGCCCATTTTTAATCCTCGATCGAGTAGGAACTGTGGCCTATAGACTCGCTTTACCGCCAAGTATGTCTCGTGTTCATAACATTTTTCACATATCCATGTACGTAAATATGTGGAAGACCGAACCACATTATTGAGTTAGAACCGGATGAAATAAGCGGAAGATTTGGACGTATGAAGAGGTTCTTAAAAAATTGGATAAGAAGGAACATATTCTACGCTCCAAGGTTATACCTCAAGTCAAAGTTTTGTGGAGAAACCACGATGTTGAGGAAATGACTTGGGAGTTAGAATGCGAAATGAAATTAAGGTATCCTTACTCTCTTGACATACCATGTCGTACCCTAATTTCGAGGGCGAAATTTCATAAGAAGGGAGGTTGTAAGACCCCAACTTTTATGAATAAAGATGAATTTTCTATAAATATCATTTTTGAATATTATGGAATGAATTTGATATAATGTTATAGTTGTGGGTAATATTTATAAATTTTGCAAAATCACGCAAGTTGTTATATAATATTCGATTGGTTGTGGAATATTCGTTTTAACAGGGAATATTCGCATACAACGACACAATCATTAAGTGGACCTACAACGGAATTATTGTCGGATTGAGAAAGCGACAAAAATACTTTATGAAAATAACGGCGGAAGTTTTACAGATTAGCTGTTGAAACACCCGGTGTTAAAAAATACGATGAATACGCTTAGTTGGACAAGAAGACACGACGATATTGATTATTGATGCTTACGTGAGAAGTCACTCGCTTTTGTTCAATTATTATTACGATAAAGCTTGCGATAGTATCTCACGTTATATGATTCAATTATTGTCAATATTTTATAATCAATAATTGAGATGATAAAGTTATTAATATTATTATTTGCAATATTAACGATGTCTAGAAGTTCTGTCAAGGAGAGGTTTGGTCACCTAATTGCGCATCAATGGGGAGAAATCCTTATTGGAAAGCCCACTCTTTCCTGGGAATGACCTGGTCGATTAATATTGTGAATTATAATGATGATGATGAGTTTTTTTTATTAGTATTATTAATGTAATAAAACAGAAAAGCTTTTTATATAAAACAAAATACTTTTATAAAGTTATTCGTTTTATTAGACTAATAGTAAAATCTTTTTATATAAAACAGAATACTTTTATAAAATTATATGTTTTATTAGATAATAAGTAAAATATATTATATTTTATTATGCATAGTGTTTTGCATAGGCTCGCATAGTATTTGCATATAGTAAAATCTTTTATAAAGTTATTCGTTTTATTAGATTATAAATAGAATATATTATATTTTATTGTAAACCAATCTAGATCGTCTGTTTAAAGTAAATCAATCTGGACATTCATGAATTAATTCTTATGCTGGATCCATTCTTCTATAAATAGAAGCTCATTCCTTCATTATTTCTTATGAATTTTTGAAACTCTAGAGAGATAAACTATAGAGAGAGTTTTTCTTCTATAATCTTGAGCGTATTTTTTTAGAGTTTAAGAAAGTTTTGAGCGTAGTGCAAGTTATCTTTGAGTATATCCTCGCCCTACCAGTCAAAATACTCTTCTTTTATGGTAAAGGGGTATTATTTCTTTCGTATTCATGAAGAGAAAGTCTGTTATTCCATTTTTTATTATTCTGTTGGAATAACCTGTACACGCGGGATACCCTATACTTGGTGAAATTCTTCTGTTATTCCATTCTTTATCATTATGTTGGAATAACATGTCTATGCGAAGTACCGCATGCATGGTGATTTCTGTTATTATTCCGTTCTTTATCATTCTGTTGGAACATCCTGTCTGTACCTTACACATGACCTGGTTCCATTATTTATCATTCTGTTGGAACATCCTGTCTGTGCGTTTACACATGACCTGGTTCTGTTATTCATTATTCTGTTGGAATAACCTATCTGTGCGGTCTATCGCATGCCTGGTGATTTCTTTTGTTATTCCATACTTTATTATACTCAGTTAGTTAAAGTTTTGACTTCTATACTCCATGAAATTAGTGGAATATCCTTGATATTTGCGCTTCATCCAGTATATTTTTATAGAAATATTCTTCTGAGCATTCTTGAATTTTACTCCACAAAGAAGTATCATGTTGACAATTTGGACGTTATTGGTTCCTGGATAAATTAATTCTTGAACTTGTTTTATTGAATTCTTATATCATTGTCATCATCCTCATGTTTATATTATGTTGAAAGTCATCTGTGGCCTGTAGTGCATAGATGGACTTTGTATGATTATGACCAGGGATTATTCGGTGTAATCATGACTGTAATGTTATAAATGATGTGGAGAGAGTCCTCATTGGCCGTAGGGCATTGATGGACAGTTGTTGGCATGATCATGACCATTGATGAATACACGAATATCCTTGGCCCGTAGTGCATGGACAATTTGTGGTCGTGATATTAATGAATATCCTTGGCCGTAGTGCAGAGATGATGTGGATTATTTATTAAGCTGAGTCTCAGTGATAAAAGTCATGAAAAACCTTTTAAATCATAGAAGATAGTAGATTTTATTCTCTACTTGACTCTTCAAATGGATTGCTTATTCCGCTGCAGTTAAACTTGATGTTTGTTATATTTTATCAGTTTAACACTGTTGAAGGCTAATGATAATTTATTCTGCTTTATCTTAGTCATAATATTTCTTACTGGGCTAGTTGAGCTCACCCTTTTGCTTTCATTGTTCTCTTCAGGAAATGAGAACGTAGTAAGGACTAGTCGGAGAACAGAGTGATGGTCCAGATAATAGCATTAGTAGTCCTCACTATTCTATGAAATAGTGTGATAATAAATGTAATGAGAACCCCATTGAGTTTGTATATTGTCTAGATGACAATATTTGTATTAAAACTCACAGCATATGTTTAGTCGTATTTTACACGACTGTTGTATAATTAAGTTGTATTTGAATTTTGTACCATGTATTTGGCGACTCAGAATAGGTGATGTATACCGATTTTGGGGGCGTCATAATTCACGAGTACTATTCACGAAGCATGATGATTTTTCTTATGGAATTTCTATCTTTTAGTGTCGGAGTTACTATTCAAGTATACGACACTATTCACAGAAAAAATAAATTTTCTTTTATGTGTCCAAGATTATCTGTTATGGTTTCTATCTTTGATTGGATTTATGTTTTGATCTTTATTTTTGAATTCTGTTCCATAATAGTTTATTATGGAGTATTTTTGAACATGGATAAACCGAAGTACGAATCTTTACTATTTGTTCTTTTGTCTCACTGGATTCGTTTTCTTTAAAATATATTTTTCATCATCATCAGTCCTAAATGATGATATTACTTAATATCTTTGGCCTGTAGTGCAAAGATGAATGATTTCTTGATGAATATCTTTGGCCCGTAGTGCAAAGATGAATAAGTGTTGAGATGAACATGACCAACTGATGAATATCTTTGGCTTATAGTGCAAAGATGACTATTTGATTCAAGATTTATATTGATTGATGTTACAAGGATAAAATATCGATGATGGACTTTTAAATTCATAGATGATAGTCAATTTTATTCTCTACTTAACTCTTCTAATGAATTGGTGTTTCCGCTGCAGTTGTTGATCTAAAACTTGTTGTCTATTGTATTCTATTTAGATTTTTTCCTGTTGAATACTAAGGATAATTTTTTGTACATTATCTTAGTCATAATATTCTTTATTGGGCTAGTTGAGCCCACCCTTTTCCTTTTTGTTCCATTTTTCTTCTAAGGAGACGAGAATATAGCGGGAACTAGTCGGGGTGTGGAGTAATGGTTCAAGACAGTTGTTTTAGTAGTCCTCACTATTTTGTAAAATAGTGTATCAATAATTGTAATGAGGACTCTTTTTGAGTTTATATATTGTCTATTAGACAGTATTTGTATTTAAACTCACAATTTATGTGTTGTCGTATTTTGCACGACAATTGTATTAATGAAGTTATAGTTATTTCTGTACCATGTATTTGGCGACTCAGAATGGGTGATAACATCAATCAATATAAATCTTGAATCAAATAGTCATCTTTGCACTAAGGATAAAATATCGATGGTGGACTTTTAAATTCATAGATGATAGTAAATTTTATTCTCTACTTAACTCTTCTAATGAATTGTTGTTTTCGCTGCAGTTGTTAATCTAAAACTTGTTGTCTATTGTATTCTATCAGATTTTTTCCTGTTGAATACTAAGGATAATTTGTTGTACATTATCTTAGTCATAATATTCTTTCTTGGGCTAGTTGAGCCCACCCTTTTCCTTTTTGTTCCATTTTTCTTCTGAGGAGACGAGAATATAGCGGGAACTAGTCGGGGTGTGGAGTAATGGTTCAAGACAGTTGTTTTAGTAGTCTTCACTATTTTGTAAAATAGTGTATCAATAATTGTAATGAGGACTCTTTTTGAGTTTGTATATTGTCTATTAGACAGTATTTGTATTTAAACTCACAGTTTATGTGTTGTCGTATTTTGCACGACAATTATATTAATGAAGTTGTAGTTATTTCTGTACCATGTATTTGGGGACTCAGAATGGGTGATGTATACCTATTTTGGTGGCGTCACAATTAGGGTTCACATAACCTAAAGGAATGAAGATGGAAAAGTCAAAAATAAATGTGCTAGACCCGGGAGAAGCCTCCACGGGTCCCGAGGCAGAAGACTCGTGGAGGCGGCTCGTTTTGGGAATTGATTGAGGGATTTGATTGGTGGCTAGAAGGATAGGGCAATATGGGCATTATTTTAATGACTAAAGGGTATTTCTGGAATTTCTCTGAAAGCATGTGCCTTGCACATGACTACTTTCCAGAGAACCCTATAAATACCCCTTCCATTCCATTGGGAAGGTGACCTTTTTTGGAGACACAAGACTGGAACTCTTTTGGTGACTTAAGGCTTGTATATTCCACCTAAAAGCACTAAAAGGGTTTAGACATTTTCTCTCAACTCGAAGGACACTCAAGAAGGCTCTTGGAATCCCAATAATCCTAACACGGTTCCTGGATTCTAGGAGTTCTGCCACGCGTCATTGGAGTAATCGCTCACCTATCGTTCTCCACTCTTCAATCAATCAATCAATTCCGTGCTCTTCGTGGATTTCTCTCCTCCTCAGCCAACATGAAACCCTAAACTAGCAAGACGCGATTTCCTTTCCCACACTCTTTATAATTCTTTTTCAGTTGAGGATAATCAATTCTATAATGCCCTGGCTTTCCACATTCATAGTAAGTAACTACTTCCTTAGGCCTATGATCTTTCTTCTATCCTATTCTTCTTCCCTTAAACCTTCTATTTTTGAAGAATTTGTTGAATTTTTTAGATAGAGCATAACAATCTCGTCTTCTGTTACTGACTCACAATCAGAGTTAGAGTCTTCACTTGAGCTATTTTTTACTTTAAATGCAACTGCATTTTTTTCTTTTTTCACTGTCATCCCTTTCTGCCAGATTGAACTCATGTGTCTGCAGTGAGCCATATACATCGGGTAAAGTGATTTTTGACAAGTCTTTAGCTTCCTTTATTATTGTGACTTTTGGCTCCCCACTTCTTTGGTAAAGACCTTAGCAGCTTCTGAATATTCTTCTTATCATTGTATTTTTTTCCAAGATAGCCAAACTTGTTGATGATTGTTATCAGCTTTCATTTGAGTCTCTTGAATGACTCATATTCTTGAGTCAATATGAAAATTTTACTTTCCTTAACTTGACTTGTTCCTTCATATGTCGTTGTTAGATAATTCCAGATTTCCTTAGAAGTACTATAGGATGAGATCTTCATGAATTCATTTCCACTTAGAGCACATATCAGAACATTGTAGGCAGGATATTCCACTCTAAATTTTCTAGCTTCTTCTTCAGTCCATTCACTTTTTGGCTTTGGACCTTCATTGTCAGGTTTATGAGGAACCGTTATGCCATCAATGAGACAACTAAACATGTCGGGACCTTACGCCATTATGAAAGCTTTGAGTTTTTACTTCCAATAGTTGAAGTGCTCTCCATCGAACATTGTTGGTTGATTGATGTCATAACCTTCTTGGAGTAGGTCATCCATGTTAGCCATGTTTATCAAGTCAGTGATTTGAGTTTAGATTTTGATACTAGTTGTTGGCCCAACGTATGACTAAACTAAGAGGGGGGTGAATTGGTAGTCTCAAAGTTTTTTTCAAGTTGAAATTTTCAACTATTTACAGCAGAATAATTTAAAACACTCCCAATCATATTGTTTGACTTTATTCTAGCTTCTTGAATCTCCCCGGGCTTTCTTCATTTTTTATATTGCTTGAGCTTGAATGTCCCGAAATGCCTTTCTGAAAATTCTTCAATGTCCCGACTATTCACAGAACGTGAGAAACAGATGATTAATCATTCATTTTAGAAAAAAAATCGAAAAATTTCTTGGGAATCCTACAAGACCCGTTCATTCTTTTTTCTCTAACAGATGGTCATAACTGATGAACTTGACTGACTCATGGTGTAAGACCCCAACCTTTATGAATAAAGATTAATTTTTTCTCGAAATATATTTTTGAATATTATGGTTTGGATTTGATACAATGTTATAGTTGTGGGTAATATTTACAAAGTTTGCAAAGGAAACAAGTTGTTATAAAATATTCGATTTGTCAGGGAATATTCATACGATGACACAATCATTGGTGGACCCCACAACAGAAGTATTTTTGGAGTTAAAAAATGATAGAAATATTTTTTTATAAAATAACGGGTAAAGTTTTACCGTTAAACTGTTGAAATACCTGGTGGTAAAAGAACAGTAATACGCGTTGTAAGACCCCGAATTTTATGAAATAAAAGTATTCAATTTTTTTATTCAGTAAATGGTTAAATTGATAAAAGGTTAAAGTTAAGGGTGATATATGTAAATATTTTAAATAAGCAAGTGGTTATAAAATATTCATTCATATTTGGGGAATATTAAATGCACAAGAAACTTTTTATGGGCCCCATAATGTAATAAGCGTGGGATGAAGAAAATGAAAAAATTGAATTTTTATAAATAATCTGGCGTAGTTGTTATCGTTAACATTGTTGAATACCCATGGTTAAAACACAAGAATGTCTGGTGGTGTTGCACACAAGAAGATAGATACCTGACATTGCACCAATTATTGATTCTTACGTAAGAAGTCACTACTCAATAATTGTTACAGTAATTACTGTTCAATATTTTATTTTATTGATTTAATAATTGCTACGTTGCTATTTTATATTATTATTGTTTCAATAATTGTCACTGCATTGTATTATTTATTATAAGATCAATAATTCATATTATTTGAATAATATTATTAGATAGTATTATTGACAATGTCTAAGGAAGTTCTGTCTAAGGAGAGATTTGGTCACCTATTTGCGCGCCAGTAAGGAGAAATCCTTATCGGAAAGCCCCCTCTTTCCTGGGAACGACCTGGTTGCCAGTTTGTGATTCTGTAGTATTATTTGTGAATAATTAATTATTAATTTATATGATAAGAAAAAATATTTATTTATGTTGATATAAATGGAGGAATTTTTAGAAAAGTGATAATTGTTGAAAATTGATATTTTATCTTTTTTGATAAAATAATTCATTTAAAAATATTATTATATTTTAATGGTGATATTTTTACGATGAATGTGTGATATATGAATAAATGAGGAGGAAGAGTATTTTTGTTGCAATAAATGATAAAAACATGTTAAACATGTCAGTGAGCCCAAATTTTGACTGAAATTTTATTATAGCCTATAAAATCGTCCGTATATGGATTTCGGTCAATTTTTGTTTATAATTTGGAAAAACTTAAACTTACAAAGTTGTAGAGAATTGAATTTCCTATGGAAGGACATAAGATTCGAATTTTTATGATAAAAGGGCTATTTATTATGAATTATTGAAGTTCCGGATTAATTGATTTTTGAAATTTTAAATATTTTTTTAAAGAAAAACATTTTTGGTGAGTTGGTGGGCCCCACTTGTGTGGTAAATGTGTTTAAATCTGAATTCAAATTGTGCGTATGATTTTTAATAAAACATAATATTTTATTAAATTTTATGCTTTGGTGTTCTAAGCATTTTCCTATAAATAGGGTGCTTATATTAGAATTGAAAAACACATCAGAAAATGAAGTTTTCTCTCTTTATATTATTGAGTATATTTTTGTGAGTATTTAGATATCTTGAGTGTTGCTATACGGTGCAAGTTCCCTTCAGTGTCATATCCGACATTCCAGTGAGAAATACTGCTCTTTTGAGGTAAGGGATGGTAAGGGTTATTATGTTTTTCAGTTTCATAATTTTTCTGACCCTCAAAAATTCTGGAAAATTTTGAAATGATAATGTGATGAGTTTTCTAGATTGTGTCCAAAAATGGCGATTTTTGAATGTATAGATTAGGAGTTATGAATTTTATGGGAAAAGACTATTTTAAAAGTAAACCCTTATAACTCCTTGTGGCTAACTCCAAAATTGATGAAATTTTTATTGGGAGTACATGTATATAACAGAAGTATACTCTGTAAATTTCGTAATTTTTGGATAAAAGTACAGTTTATGATAAATGTCTAAATATTCGACAGTTTTGGCTATATGAAAAATAGTAAATGATATTTAAAAATTCCGAGAAAAATATATGTTCAATATGGGACTATATTTTGCTAAATTCCAGAAAAGAAAATTTGTTTGTACTTATTTGGTATTTTTCATGAAAATGAACTAGTTATGAGTAAATGAATTAAATATGTTATGTGAAGTAAAAAAATTAGAAAATATGATTTTATGGCTTGGGAATCCTATATAAGGTATATGCAGATTTTTGATGAAGGTTTTGGTTATTGGTGATGAAATCTTATGAGTTTAGCATTTTAGGATGATTAAATGCATTAATTAGTAAAGTATAGTTACTATTCATGAGTTACTATTCATGAGTTACTATTCACGAGTTACTGTTCACGAGTTACTATTTATGAGTACTATTCACGACAAAATTGGTTTCTTTATCTGACCAAATTATCGTTGCTTTATGAATCTTACTCTTGAAATTAAATGCAGTTGTTGATCATATTATTTTTATTATCATATATAACATTTTTATAATCCTGGTGATGAAATTTCTCTTTGACTTGAGTGTAAAGATGGGTAGATTATTGGTATGATCGTGACTATGAGTTCTCTTTGGCCAGTAGTGGAAAGTTGAATTGTTGACTGTAATGATCATGACCATTGAATTTATAATTAAATATCTTTAGCTTAAGTGCAAAGGTGAATTGATCAACATGGTTATAATTATTGTTTATTTAGATTCTGAAATGATTATATATTTCTTTGAGATATTAATATCTTTGGTCTGTAGTGCAAAGATGATCTGTTGTTGAATATCTTTTGTTGGGCTTTATTTGAACGCACAATGAAATTAAAATTTTAAAGCAATTCTCAAACCCTAAAACAGATCCATGCGAAAAATCAATTAATTCAGAGGTTTAGAGATTATACCGAGATATAAACAAACGAGAATCAAACCGATCGCGCCTCGAATCTCCAACCTTAATACAAACCGATCAAGGCTTTACTAAGATTCACTATTAACGCCGCAGCCTTACGAACCATCGAACGATTCGCAATAAGAAGGACTTCACAGACTAGCCACCAAAAGGAATGGATTTTCCAAACTGTTTTTTCTCTAGTCTCTCTCTAAGAAATGGCTAGGGTTTTTCAATTATGATATCTTTCCCTAAGTAATGCTATATATCATATATATAGTAGTTAAAAGGAATTAATCAAATCAAAACCTAATTTCATAAAATCCGAATTTATATATATATATATATATATCTTAATTAAGTCTTACTTAATTAATATACATATATACTAATTATCCTTTTAATTTAAATTGTGATTTAAATACTATTAATCATATTAATATATTTAAATCCTTAAAATTTAAATTAATTTCCTTTTAAATAACGTTCTATGTGTGTGACTTTATAAGTTATTATTACGTTGGCAATAATTTTAAAATCATATTATAAAATTATAAAGCAATGTGAGCAGCATCTAGTAATGCATCATCGCTACCCAAGTAATAATAAAATCGATGATTCGATGCAACCTTTTCGTGACCAATGTTTCAATGTAATTTAATCCTTTTAACCTTAATATCCTAGATTAAACTTGAGTCATGGAATGTGTCATACTCTTCATAATTTAATCTGAAGTTTTCTTGATCAATGAGTAGACTATATGAAACAAATCACTATTTGAGCATGACCATGCATTTCATAGTCCTACTCAATCAAGAGGCCTATGGATATCACCCATAATATATAGGATGGTTAAATTCCATCTAGATCACTCATATTTCTCACACGATTATTGATGAACCCAATAATCACCTTTATAGTCCACCCTATTAAAGGTGACATTTGATGATATCAAAGTACATAAATTCTCGTGTAGTAATATAGCGATTTCAGGTCGGAGGACCATTACATCATTGGCACTATGAGAATTGCTAATGACACTTCGCATAATGCTCCATATAGAATTCTCATGGTGGGTCCGTCCGAAGACATCGTTTTCAACATGTATCTATGCATTGACTTAATATCTCATATATTTATGACCAATGAGATTTGGTCATCAATCGATCCACATACTAGTCTCAATGCATCATTGTTGTCCCATCAACAATGATACTCGATTAGGACATTTAAGAACACCGATACTAATGGTAATATATAATCTCATGTTCAAGTCACATACTTGAAACTATATAATTTGTATCACTATTCTAAGGAATTTTATTATGTTAACAATTATATTACGCAGTAAATAAAACCATAATAAAATCATATATTTATTCAATCAAATATAATATCAAAACGTTAAGCAATTATATCAAATAATTGGCCTCTAGGGCATAAACTCTAACATCTTTGGCATGTAGTGCAAAGATGACATGTGGTTGAATATCTTTGGCCAGTAGTGCAAAGATGAACTGTTGATGAATATCTTTGGCCGTAGTGCAAAGATGAATTTATTAGTATGATTATTAACAGGAACTGTGATTTGGTATAACCATGATCTTTGATGTTTCAGGTAAAGACATGTGATGAAAATTATCTTCGTCATGGATGAGAAGAGGAATTTAGAAACATAATTATGATTATGAGTTATTCATATGATTGTGAAACAGAACTGTTGATTGATGTTACAGGGATAAAACATTGTTGGTGGACTTTTAACATGGAGAAGATAATAGACTTTATGGTCTATTTGACTCTTCTAATGGATTGCTTCGTTCTCACGCAACTATGGTTGAAAAGTTTTATCATCTACCATATGCTCTAAATCTCTGATTTATTACTGATGAAGGCTATTGAAAATTTAATTATCTTTAGTCATAATATTCTTTACTGAGCTAGTTGTGCTCACCCTTTTGCTTCACAATTCCTTTCAGATAATAAGAGTGTAGCTAGGTCGAGCGGGAGTAACAGGGGAATAGAACGGTGGTCTTTAGCTGTGGAGGTTCTCTCTAAACAGTATAGAAAAGTGTGTTGTATTTTATACATCATTTAGTAGTTATATTTGGTGAATCAAATAGGGTGAGGCAAACCCAATGTTGGAAGGGTGTTTTGCCACTATCATACAAGATGTCTAATGACATGCGACTTCGTGTTATCATAAAAAATGGTTGTGCACGTCCACTTGCTGAATATATCTACGAGCACTACCTATATAATCTTGGAGTTTGGTTGAAGTATAATTTTCAATTAGAGACAGTGGAGATAATGATATATCAAGAGAAGACTCACCATTGGAAAGAATATGATAGTAATCTTCTCATTTTTCTTTGGGGTCTATTGAGTCAACCAAGGATAATTCTGTGGGCATATGATATCTATCATAACCTAGACGCATGGCCTCCCATGTACGAACGTTTCCTTGAGCACTTCCCAAAGATTTTAATTTCTAAAACAGTTATTGACTGTAACTTTATGTAAGTTGCCATTGTGATGTACTATCCAAGGTTGGGACATGAGTCACAATTGATATATATTTATATCAAAACTCACAACATATGTGTTGTTGTATTTTGCACGACAATTGTAGTAATAAAGTTGTAGTTGTTTTCTGTACCATATTTTTGGCGACTCAGAATAGGTTGGGTGAATTGGACCTATTTTGGGGGCGTTACACGCGTGGTTGCATAGTAGCACACGGTATTGATTATTGATGCTTACGTGAGAAGTCACTCAGTTATACTCAATTATTGCTATAGTAATTATTGCATAATATCTCTCATATTATTGATTCGATTATTGTCACAACATCATCTGCATAATATTTTATATTATTAAATCAATAATTGACACGACGAAGTTATTCATATTATTATTTGCAATATTGACAATGTCTAAAAAGTTCTGTCGAGGAAAGGGGTTTGGTCACCTAATTGCGCGTCAATAGGGAGAATTCTTATCGGAAAGCCCCTTCTTTCCTAAGAATGATATGGTTGTTAAATATTGTGAGTTATAATATTAATGATGAATAAGTTTGTGTTGATTAAAGATGAAATTGTTATTTCCATTGTGTTGAGATTATTATTGTTAGTGTGGAAATCGACATTTATTTCGGTAATAATTGATTTCTGGATGTTATATTGACCAATCGAGTAATTAATCGAATAAATTAGCAATTAATTGCTATTAGTTCACATGCTTATAACTATTTATTTACATGTATGTACTATTGATTCATATGCATGTACTATTAAGGGAGGTGGTACAAGTTTGATAATACTTGTAGGACTAAATAAAAAATAGAGGAAAAGATGAAGGTATTATACTGTAATAATTCGATCCCCAAAACGTGCAATTATCGAAACTATGTTTTCCTATAAATAGAAGCTCATTCTTCTTTCATTCTCACCAATTCACTAAGACTCACAAAAGCAATTATAGAGAGAGAAGCTATAGAGAGAAAGAAGAAGAGTAGTCTGTTACTTTACTATTTCAGTATCCAGTTGTAAGACCCCGAATTTTATGAAATAAAAGTATTCAATTTTTTCTTATAATTACTATTCAGTAAATGGTTAGATTGATAAAAAGTTAAAGTTAAGGGTGATATATGATTTTTTTTTTCAAAATACGCAAGTGGTTATAAAATATTCATTGTTGTTGGGGAATATTCGTTTGATCGTGGAATATTCTTTCTATTGGGGAATATTTGTACGACAGCGCAGCCATTGGTGGGCCCCCATAACAAAATAACTGTCGGATGAACAAAACGACAAAACGGAGTTTTTATAAATAACTGGCAGTAGTTATTACGTATTAACATCATTGGAATAATTCGATGGTTAAAATGCGATGAATACGCGTTGTTACACAAGAAGATTACTCAGATTGCACCAATTATTGATTCTTACATAAGAAGGCATTACTCAATAATTGTTACAGTAGTTACTATTCAGTATTTTATTTTATTGATTCAATAATTGCTGCGTTGATATTATTATTGTTTCAATAATTGTTACTACATAAAGATTTTCTATTATCTGAGCAATAATTCATATTATCCGAATAATATTATTAGATAACATTATTGGCAATGTCTAGAAAATTTCGCTCAAGGAGAGGTTTGGTCACCTAATCATTGCTTGTAAGAAGTGAGAAATTTTATTGGAAAGCCCACTCTTTTCAGGAACTACCGATCACAAGATCTTTGTGATTACGTAATATTATTTGTGAATAATTAATTATTGATTTATATGATAAGGAAAATATTGATTTTATGTGAATATAGATGAAGAAAATTTTTAAAGTGACAATTGTTAAAAATTGATATTTTATCTTTTCTGATAAAATAATATTTTATTATATTATTATAATATAATAATGGTGATATTTTTACAATGAATGTGGGATATATGAGTATATGAGGAGGAATAGTATTTTTGTTGCATTAAATGATTAACACATGTTTTGTGTGTCGGTAGACCCCATTTCTTGACTGAAATTTGATTATAGCGTGTAAAATCGCCCGTTTGTGGATTTCGGTCAATTTTTGTTTGGAATTTGGAAAAAATTTCTTCTGTAAAGTTGTAGATAATGGAATTTCTTATAAAAATTCACGAGATTCGAATTTTCTAACAAAATGACTATTTATTATGAATTATTGAAGTTCTGAAGTTCCGAAATAATTGATTTTTGGAAGTTTTAATTATTTTTTTCAAAGAAAACGTTTTTGGTGAGTTAAATGGGTCTAGCATGTGACATTAATGGCTGAATTCAGATCTACAAAGGTTGGCGTAGGAAACTTAATAATATATATTATTATATTTTATTAAATTTTCTGCTTTGGTGTTCTAAGCATTTTCCTATAAATAGGGTGCTTTGGGTTAGAATTGAAAATCACACGTAAACTAAAGATTTCTCTCTTCTCTCTATATATCGAGCGTATTTTTGTGAGTATTTTAGTACTTGAGTATTGCTATATGGTCTTGCAAGTTCTTTTAGCACTATATCCAGTATTCCAAATGTAAGTATTATTCTTTTCGAGGTAAGGAGATTATTTTCTTCATAAATGATATTATTTCTTCAATATCATTATAGAAATATTGGTTTGAACTTTTATCAAATTTGGAACTTTTTCATGACGGGGTTACTATTCCTGAGTTACTATTCACGAGTTACTATTCATGAGTTACTATTCACAAGTACTATTCACGAAGCATGATGATGTTTTTTTGTGAAATTTCTATCTTTTGGTGTCGGAGTTACTATTCACGATATACCAAGACTATTCACGATATCTGACTGACTATTCACAAATACAACATTATTCACAAAAAAATTAAGTTTTCTTCTCTGTGTCCAAGATTGTCTATTATGATTCCTATCTTTGATTGGATCTATGTTTTGATCATTCTTGAATTTTACTCCACTCTGGTTATTTATGAAGTATTTTTGAACTTGAGTTGTTTAAAGTACGAATCCTTAATATTTGTTCTTTTGTTTCACTGGATTCGTTTTCTTTAAAATATTTTGCATCATCTTCAGTGATATAACTGAATATCTTTGGCCTGTAGTGCAAAGATGAATAATTTCTGATGAATATCTTTGGCTCGTAATGCAAAGATGACTTGTTGATGAATATCTTTGGCCTGTAGTGCAAAGATGACTTGTTGATGAATATCTTTGTGATAGTGCAAAGATGAATTTATTAGTAGGATTATGAACATGAACCGTGATTTGGTATAACCATGATCTTTGATGTTTGGTGATGAAAATTAACTTTGTCTGGATGAGAAAGGAATTTAGAACTACAATTACGATTATGAGTTATACACGTGATTGTGGACATGAATTGTTGATTAATGTTACGAGGATAAAACATTGTTGATGGACTTTTTAACATGGAGAAGATAATAGATATTATGGTCTATTTGACTCTTCTAATAGATTGCTTCGTTCATTGCAACTATGGTTGAAAAGTTTTATCATCTACCATATGTTCTAAATCTCGATTTACATCGATGAAGACTATTGATAATTTATTTATCTTTAGTCATGATATTCTTTACTGAGCTAGTTGTGCTCACCCTTTTGTTTCACAATTCCTTTCAGGTAATAAAAGTGTAGCTTGGTCGAGCGGGGGATAACAGGGAAATAGAACGGTGGTCATCATTTAGTAGTTATACTTGGTGAATCAACTAGGGTGAGGCGAACCCAACATTGGAAGGGTGTTTTGCCATTATCATACAAGATGTCTAATGACATACAACCTCGTGTCATCATAAGACAGGGTTGTGCTCATCCACTTACTGAGTATATATACGAGCACTACCTATATAATCTTGGAGTTTGGTTGAAATATAATTCTCAATTAGAGACGGTGGAGATAATGATATGTCAAGAGAAGACACACCATTGGGAAGAATATGATAGTAATCTTCTCGTTTTTCTTGGGGTCTATTGGGTCAACCAAGGATAATTTTGTGGGCATATGATATCTATAATAACCTAGACGCATGGCCTCCCATGTACCGGTTCTACCCACTCTTTTATTTCTCCTTTTTGTACTCAACGTTTAAACTTGACTCCAGAGAAATTGGAATTTGACTTATCTGTGGAAACTCCGTTAGGAGAAACTTTTATCATATCCACTGTTTATAAATCTTGTTTGATCCAAGTGGGCACAATCACATTACCTGTTGATCTTATCTCTTTAAAGGTACTTGCATTTGACGTGATTTTAAGGATTGATTGGCTAACTACTCATCATGCTTTTCGTAAGGTTGTTAGCTTTCATACTCCTAACCAACCTGTTATGCGAATTCAAAGTAACTAAACCACTAAAGTCAATCATTGTCATATCAAGCTATAAATAAAGAGCCCCGATCCTTTCGTTGTTGACTTTCTTGTGTGAAATGCACCAAAGCCAAACTTTCTATAGGCAACGTCGTGAATGACGATGACAAATTGATAGGTATCAATGTGACGTGTTATCCAAGTCTTGGATGAGGGTCACAATTTTGAATGATATTTCTAGTGTTAATAAATTTTCTGACGTATTCTTGAAGACTTCTTAGCTTACCCCTAGAGCGTGAAATCGACTTTTGTATTGACCCCAGTACAAAACCCATTTCTTAAACCCTCAAATATTTTTTTCACCTAAAACGAACGTAGCATGTGCCAAAGACGTTGGCTTGAGCTGTTGAAGATTACGATCATATCATTCAATACCATCGTGGAAAAGCGAACGTGGTAGCTGACGCGTTGAGTAGAAGATCGTATGTGGTCACAAGTGCGAATATACAAACCCACGTGAAGATAATGAATATACGAGTAGAATCGACTTTAATCGATAAAGTTAAAGCTGCCAAGCTACACTTTTCGGTGATGAATGTGAAGAATTAAGAAGGTTCAAGAGGGCGTTATTCTAGAAGCAAGAATTGACGAAGAGATGAAATCTAAACCCTCGATTTTATTGGTCCATTTGAAATCCTTGATCAAGTAGGAATTTTGGCTTATAGACTCGTTTTACCGCCAAGTATGTTGCGTGTTTAGAACATTTTTTTGTATCGACAGTTACGTAAATATGTGGACTAATTCGAACCACATTATTAATTTAAACCGGACGAGATAGCGGAAGATTTAACGTATGAGAAGATGTGTGTTAACATCTTGGATAAGAAGGATCATATTCGACGCTCAAAGGTTATACCTCAAGAGTTAGAATTTGAAGTGAAGTCAAGGTATCCTCACATGTTCGGTATACCAGGTATGTACGTAAATTTCGAGGGCGAAATTTCATAAGGAGGGGAGATTGTGAGACCCCAGATTTTACGAATAAAGATTTAATTTTCTCGAAATATTTTTTAAAATTATGGTGTGGATTTGATATAATGTTATAGTTGTGGGTAAAATTTATAAATTTTGCAAAGTACGCAAGTTGTTATAAAATATTCGTTTGGTTGGGGAATATTCTTTTTTATCGGAGAATATTCGCAGACGACTCAAGACAATCATTAGTGGACTTATTAACGGAATTATCATCGGATCGAGAAAAGCGACAAAAATACTTTTTTATGAAAATAACGGCGGAGGTGTTACCGTTAAAATTGTTGAACTACCCGGTAGTTAAAGTACAAAGAATACTGGCGTGGTTGCGTTGCAAGAGTACACACGGTATTGATTATTGATGCTTACGTGAGAAGTCATCACCTATACTCAATTATTGTTACAATAATTCACGATCATATCTCTTATATTATTGATTCAATTATTGTCACAAGATCATCTCAGATAATATGTTATATTATTAAATCAATAATTGAGACGACAAGTTATAAATGATTAATAATTGTTGAAAGATTAAATATGTGTTGATTAAAAATAAAATGATTTGTGGTAATATTTATTCAATCGTTGATGTATATAAAGAGTCTGTTATGAGACGTTTGTGGTAAGTTTGGTTATTTTACGGGAGGCCCATATGTCATCATCTAAGAGTCTCTTCGTCAATAGTAATTACCTTTGTCAATAGTAATTACCTTCGTCAATAGTAATTAGCTTTACCATACGTCAAACCACTTGCCGTTTCACATTACAGGCGTCGAACCAATTGTCGTTCACATTACAGGCGTCAAACCACTTTTCTTTTCACATCACCAGTCGTCAAGACACTTGCCTTTTCACATGGCAAGTGCTAAGCTAGAAATCTTCTATAAATAGAGGCCTAGTGCTTCATTATTTTTCACGAATTCATTCAAGCTATAGAGAGAGAAAGTATAGAGAGAATAAGAGAAAGAAGAAGAGTATTCTGTTACTACACCATCGCAAAGATTCAATCTTCTATTAAAGTAAGGGGTGTTATTCTTTCTTATTCATGAAGAGAACTCGTTGTTATTCAATCGCTTATTATTACATTGGAATAACTTGTATATGCGGCTTTACCTATACTTGGTGACATTCTTCTATTACTCTATGGAACACCGTCACATGTGTGTTTTACACCGCACTGGTTTCGCTCTTATTATTATTCTCATTGGAACATCACATCGTGTGTTTTACAGGACTGACCGTTAAAATTTTTATTATTATTACGTTGGAACATCCCGTCATGCATGTGTTTTTCACGACTGGTTCCATTCTTTATTATTTCGTTGGAATATCCATGTCATGCGTTTCGTTGGGACCTGAAGTTCCGTTATATATTATTCTCGTTGGAATAACTCACTGTCATGGCCTATCACATGCATGGTGATTTCTTTTGTTATTCCATTCTTTATTATACTCAGTTGGTTAAAACTTTGACTTCTATACTCCATGAAAATTAGTGGAATATCCTTGATATTTGCGCTTCATCCAGTATCCTTTCATGGAAATATTCTTCTAAGTATTCTTGAATTTTACTTTACAAAGCAATATCATGTTGACAGTTTGGATGTTATTGGTTCCTGGATAAATTAATTCTTGAACTTGTTTTATTGAATTCTTATATCATTGTCATCATCCTCATGTTTATATTATATTGAAAGTCATCTGTGGCTCAGAAGTGCATAGATGGGCTTAGTATGATTATGACCGTGGATTATTGATTGTAATCATTAGTAATGTTACAAATGATGTGGTAAAAGTTGTCATTGGCCCGTAGTTCATTGATGGACGCTTGTTGTTGGCATGATCATAACCATTAATGAATACACAAATATTCTTGGCCCGTAAGTAGTAATGGATAATTGTGGTTGTGATACTAAAGAATATCATTGGCCATAAATGCGGGGTGATTCGATGATGTGGAATATTTATTGTCGAGTCTCAAACTATAATGTTGATGAAAAACCTTTTAAATCATAAAAGATAGTAGATTTTATTTTCTACTTGACTCTTTTAATGGATTATCGGTTCATACCGCAGCTTAAACTTGATGTTTATTATATTTTATTAGTTTAACACTGTTGAAGGCTAATGATAATTTATTCTCGCATTATCTTAGTCATAATATTTCATCTTTGGGCTAGTTGAGTTCACCTTTCTTTCACTTATTCTCTTCGTGAAATGAGAATATAATTGGGACTAGCCTGGGAATGGAGTAATGGTCCGAGAGGATAGCATTAGTAGTCTTCACTATTCGTGAAAATAGTGTGATAATAATTATAATGAGGACTCCTTTTGAGTTTGTATAATCTCTAGTAGACAATATTTGTATTTAAACTCACGGTTTATGTTTTGTCGTATTATACATTTGAGTTGTATTAGTAAGTTGTATTTGAATCCTGCATCATGTATCTCATGCACCCAAGATGGGTGATGTATACCTAATTTTGGGGGCGTTACATTATTCACGAAGTTACTATTCACGAAAGTACTATTCACGAAGCATGATGATGTTTTTTGTGAAATTTTATCTTTTGGTGTCTGAGTTACTATTCACGATACCATGACTATTCACAACACGACATTATTCACGTAAAAATTAAGTTTTCTTCTATGTGTCCAAGATTGTCAATTATGATTCCTATCTTTGATTGGATCTATGTTTTGATCATTCTTGAATTTTACTCCACTCTGGTTATTTATGAAGTATTTTTGAACTTGGGTTGTTTAAAGTACGAATCCTTAATATTTGTTCTTTTGTTTCACTGGATTTGTTTTCTTTAAAATATTTTGCATCATCCTCAGTGATATAACTGAATATCTTTGGCCTGTAGTGCAAAGATGAATGATTTCTGTTGAATATCTTTGGCTCGTAATGCAAAGATGACCTGTTGTTGAATATCTTTTGGCACAAAGTGCAAAGATGACTTGTTGATGAATATCTTTGGTTCAGAAGTGCAAAGATGACTTGTTGATGAATATCTTTGGCGGTAGTGCAAAGATGAATTTATTAGTAGGATTATGAACATGAACTGTGATTTGGTATAACCATGATCTTTGATGTTTCTGGTGATGAAAATTAACTTTGTCCCTGGATGAGAAAGGAATTTAGAACTACAATTACGATTATGAGTTATACACGTGATTGTGGACATGAATTGTTGATTAATGTTACAGGGATAAAACATTGTTGATGGACTTTTAACATGGAGAAGATAATAGATATTATGGTCTATTTGACTCTTCTAATAGATTGCTCGTTCCGCTGCAACTATGGTTGAAAAGTTTTATCATCTACCATATGTTCTAAATCTCTGATTTATTACTGATGAAGACTATTGATAATTTATTTATCTTTAGTCATGATATTCTTTACTGAGCTAGTTGTGCTCACCCTTTTGTTTCACAATTCCTTTCAGGTAATAAAAGTGTAGCTTGGTCGAGCGGGGGATAACAGGGGAATAGAACGGTGGTCATCATTTAGTAGTTATACTTGGTGAATCAACTAGGGTGAGGCGAACCCAACGTTGGAAGGGTGTTTTGCCATTATCATACAAGATGTCTAATGACATACAACCTCGTGTCATCATAAGATGTGGTTCAGCTCATCCACTCTGCCGAGTATATATACTGAGCACTACCTATATAATCTTGGAGTTTGGTTGAAATATAATTCTCAATTAGAGACGGTGGAGATAATGATATGTCAAGAGAAGACACACCATTGGGAAGAATATGATAGTAATCTTCTCGTTTTTCTTTGGTGTCTATTGGGTCAACCAAGGATAATTTTGTGGGCATATGATATCTATAATAACCTGAGACGCACGGCCTCCCATATGTAAGGTTTCTTGAGCACTTCCCAAATATTTTAATTTCTAAAACAGTTTTCGACTATACCTTTATGTAAGGTGCTTTTATGAGGTGTTGTCCACGGTTGGGACATGAGTCACAATTGGTATATATTTGTATTTAAACTCACAGTTTAAGTGTTGTCGTATCTTGCACGACAATTGTATGAATAAAGTTGTAATTGTTTTCTGTACCATGTATTTGGCGACTCAGAATGGGTTGGATGGAATGGACCTATTTTGGGGGCGTCACACCAGTCTTCTTCTAAGATAAGAGATATTATATTTGTTCAGTATTCATAAGGAATAATATTTTTTTTCCATACTCTGTAGTATGTGAGTAATATTATTTATTCTCGTATTCCTGAATATACCCTCATTTTGTTAAAGTATTGCTTCTATACTCCGTGAAATTAGTAGAATATCCTTGAAATTTGTGTTTCATCTAATATCGTTTCACAAAGATTTTTTCTGCACATTCTTGTTAAATTTTAAGCTTTTCATGCTGTTGTACTGTCCATGAGTACTATTCATTTATACGATACTATTCACAAAGTACTATTCACGGGGTACTATTCTCGAAGTACTATTCACTCGGATACTATTCACCCAGAGTACTATTCATGACAAAAATTAATTTCTTTTCGGTCCAAATCATTTTTAATACAATATTATTCTTGAATTTTACTCCACAAAGCAGTATCATGTTGATAATTTGGACATTATTGAGTTCTGGAAAAATTAAATTATAAATCTTTAAAACTTATCATTGCTCTCATTTAATTGAATTTTTATATCATTGTCATCATCCTCATGCTTATATTGTGATGAAAGTCATCTTTGGCTTACGTGCATAGATGAACTGTTGATTGATATGATTATGACCATGGATCATTCGGTATAATCATGACTCATAATGTTACAAATGATGTGATAAAAGTCCTCATTGACCCGTAGTGCATTGATGAACAGTTGTTGGTATGATTATGACCATGGATTATTCGGTATGATCATGTCCATTGGTGAAAACACGAATATCCTTGGCCCGTAGTGCATGGATAGTTTGTGGTTGTGATACTATTTATTGAGCTGAGTCTCAGCGATAAAATTGATGGCAAACTCTTAAATCATAGAAGATAGTAGATATTATGCTCTACTTGACTCTTATAATGGATTGTTTATTCCGCTGCAGTTAAACTTGATGTTTATTGTATTTTATCAGTTTAACATTGTTGAAGGTTAACAATAATTTATTTTGCATTATCTTAGTCATAATATTTCTTACTTGGCTAGTTGAGCTCACCCTTTTGCTTTCATTATTCTCTTCAGAAAATGAGAACGTAGTCAGGACTAGTCGGGGAACGGAGTGATGGTCCGAGATGGTGGCTATAGTAGTCCTCACTATTTTATAAAATAGTGTGATAATAATTGTAATGAGGACTCCTTTTTGAGTTTGAATACCGTCTTTTAGACAATATTTGTGTAAAAACTCTCAGCTACGTTTTGTTGTATTGTATAAAAAAAATTTGTATTTGATTTTTGTACCATGTATTTGACGACTCAAGATGAGTGATGTATACCTATTTTGGAGGCGTAACACATGGTAAGTTCAATATATAAACAGAATACAAACCAAAATAAAAACTACGTAAACAATCACACTGTGACACATGAGATTTTTACATGGTTCAACACAACTTGTGCCTAATCCATGGATTACTAGTCCATTGCCTTTTTGTACAACTTGCAACTTCCACAATTTCCTAGACTCGCCAGACAACCTTAGCATCTCCTATGCTACCAATGCACTCTAGTGCATAACTCATTTGTTTTCACAACTTCACATAGAAACATATATACTTATCGGATTGTATTTGAGTTATAACTTTGAGAGTTGTTTTAAATTGATCCTTAAAATAAAATTTGTGTAGGTTAGTCTCTACTCTTTAGAATGACCAGTAGACTTGGTATAAGATGTGAGGTTCTTATTTATAATAATACTCCTATTTATAAAATAAAAGTTCATCTACAACAAATCATCAAAAAAAATGGAGAATGAAGAATATCATACTAGTCCACCCAGATTAACAATCGTATTATTAACAATCTAATTTTATTTGATTGTAATGCTCCTACTTTTTAATGAATTTGATTTTTTTATAGGTGATAATTTAGATAATAAGTTTAAGAGTTGTTTTAACTGATTCGTGGAATTAATTTAATCTATCTAATAAAATACAAATGATTTTGAATTTTCCGCTCACTCAATAAATCATCTGAGCCGTCCAAAATTTGGGATAAATCTCACTGTCCATACAGTACCGGAGGCACGGGACACATCTAGTATTATATATGGGAGAATTAGTAGAGTGATTAGTGATAATTTTGTATGGAAAATGATATATATTGCCAATATTTTACGTCGATTTTTGATTGTCATGAATAAGTATTACTGGTAACTTTTTTAGGGGGAATATATAATAAGTGAGACTCTTGTAATTATTACTAATCTCATGCGTAAAATGCATAATACGACTCATTTTGTATAGGCTCTGATGTTTTAATTTGTAATAATAAATTAAAGAATAAAACAACAAGGTCGAAAAATTCCTCTTTATTAAAAATAAAAAGAAGAAGAAGTGAAACAACCTAAAACATATTAGCATATTTTGTTCATCCTTTTCTATTTTCAATTCATTAATTTTTTTTCTTCTAAGCATTTCTTCATTATCAAATTACCTTCATTATGAAAAGAAAGAAAAAGAAAAAAGAAAAAAGAAAAAAGAAAAAAAAAAGAAAAAGAAGAGAATCTAAATGGGAGTATCTTTATTTTTATTTTTTTGCCAAATTTCTATTAATGGAGGGAAATAATTTAGATTTGGTAGTTGAGCATATTCCATAATCAATAATTGTTGAAAAAAACATAAACTTTCCCTCCATCATCTTTTTATTTTTTGTTATATCCAAATGACAGAGATATTTGGTATGTTCATTATCATTAATTATTTTTTTAATATAGTAATAACAGGATTTAGAATTAAAACCATTTTAAAATAAAATAAAGGTATAAAAGGAACATCAATTACTAAATCAATACCTATATTTAAAAGACCAACTTGAGTTGAGTTTTGAATTAATTGAAAAGCTAACCAAGTTAATTTGGTAGTAATTCATATATTATCCAACCAAACTGACCCCAACCCTTTTTCAAGTATGAATTTTTCACATTTGATTAAAACCTTTTCACATTGTGATGATATGCTTGAAGAATACTATTATTTTATATACATATGTTATTATAAAGTTAACTTTAAAATTAATTAATAAAATATTGACACATCACAATTTTGGTGTCGATATTATATTAGTCAATTGATCAAAATTAATTACATGTTAAACACTTCCAATACCTACGATTATTTATTACATGTTTAATTATAAAATTTCAATAATTATTACACATAAAAATTATTAAATTACCCAAAAAAAAATTGTAAAATGGCAAAAAAAAAAAAAAAAAAAAAGTAGGAAACAAAGTTCAGAACAACTTGAAAAGGAAACTCAGCCATTACCATCTTTCCATAGTAACGCAGCTAGTCTATTATTCTCCTACTCTTTCTTCTCGTTCCCCTGTTTTCGGACTCGTTGAAGCGCCATTTACAGGGAAAAAAACAAGGAGAAAGGAGAGAGAAACAAGGGCAATGGTGGAATTGATTGGCGTTGAATCAACTTGAGGGAGAGAAATTAGCTTGTTGTGGTATATGGGGGGTCAAACATTTGTGGATGGGGTTCTTCGCTGGTTTCAACGGCGCCCTTCTTCTTCTTCTTCATCACTAGTTACTACCCATAATTCTTCTAATTATAATCATCGGAACCATAATGGTAAAAATAACCATTTGGATTTGAACAATTTTTCTGAACCCAAATCAATATTAGAGGAGGAAGAGGTTAAAATCGTTGAAGATTTTGATATTTCTGGTCTTTGTCTCATCAAAGTTCCCAAAAGGATAACCCTTATCATGGATCCTCACAAAAAGGTCTTTTTTTCTCTCCCATTTTGTGATTTTCTGTAAATTTAGACCTGTTTGTAAAATGGGGTTTGATTATTTTTGTTTGGTCAAATGGACTGAGTAAAGTTCTAATCTGTTTTAGCTTTATGTGGGAAATGGTAATGCTAGCAATCGTTGTGTTTTTTGGTTTTTATTAAGGATTTCCCTTGTTATAAAATGGGTGTTCTTTTATTATTTAAATGGATGATGAAGCTGCAATCCTTTTAAGTTTATGTAAGTAATGGTGATGCTTTCAAGTGATCTGTTTTGTCTTTAAGGTTTTCTTTTTTTGAAAACTTGTTGTAACTGTGCGCAACAAGTTGAAATGATGCACTGCTTCCATCCCTAAATGGGGTTTTCTATTTAAAGTTTGCAAGTATTTTGAAAAGTTTGACTTTAACAAACTTACGATCAATACTTTTTATTTCCTTCTGGAAAGAGGCTGTTTTGTTTGTATGTGGTGCTTGATCACATTCTCTTTGGAGTTATGAGTCTACTTGCATTTTGAGAATATTTTTTCGTGAATACTGCTACGTATTGTGAAAGTTTGTGTGGAATTACAATTGCGAAATATATCAATATATGAGATTAGATAAGGGTTAAAAGAGTGGCCCAGTATACAATATATCTTTTCAAAGGAGTTACCACAAAATAGTCGATACGCAATATATATAATTTCCTATTCATGGTGAATTGAATATCAAGAATATATGCATGAAGGAAATTTGGGAGCTTGAAATTTATCCAATATATAACTTAGTTTCACGATTTTGCATTTTATTTGTAATTTTTGTGGATGTGTAATTATGTTTAGATATATAGATCTATTTTGTTAGATTTAGCTGCATGCTTTTGTTTTTTCCTTGGCAATGGCCAATAAATTGCGCTATTCCGCGCTCTTCAAACTTATAAAAGGAAAGGAAAAGAAAAGGGTAGAAGCAAGGTGTAAAGAGGATTTTGGAAACTACCCAATATAAAACATAAGTTGGGTAATGGATGAGGATCTAGTGTCACATATGTGGCATGTGTTTGAATGTTATTGAAATGTTCACTCACAATCTCGGACGAGAGAGATGTAGGCAGTTATCTTACTCTTCTAAGATTGACTTCCTTAGGACTAGACAGTGCTTCCATGCTTGTCAACAATAGAAATAATCAATTTTTAAATAACCATTATTTTTATTCTTTAATAGATTTAAGAATGCAACTTCCACGTATCAACCACTTACATTCTTATACTTTAATGCTACAGAAATAACATAACGTAGGTAGAGAGAATTAAATGATGCATTTTTACTTTTATGACAAGGAAGATAAATTTATATGTTATCTTGTTTTATTTTTTTTCATGCTCACATGTATATGTTCATCAATCATGTTAACTACTCATAAATAATGATTTCTAACAAGACATTTTTTTTTGAACTCAGAATGCATTGGACACAGAATTCTTCACAGAGTATGGGGAGGCGAGCAGATACCAAATTCAAGAAGTTGTTGGAAAAGGTAGTTATGGTGTTGTGGGTTCTGCAATTGATACCCTCACTGGAGAAAAGGTTGCAATCAAGAAAATCAATGATGTATTTGAGCATGTCTCTGATGCCACACGTATTCTAAGAGAAATCAAGCTCCTTCGGCTGCTCCGGCATCCAGATATTGTAGAAATAAAACATATTATGCTTCCTCCTTCTCGAAGGGAATTTAAAGACATCTATGTTGTTTTCGAATTGATGGAATCTGACCTTCATCAAGTAATTAAGGCAAATGACGATCTTACACCTGAACATTATCAGTTTTTCTTGTACCAGCTTCTTCGTGGCCTTAAGTATATACACACAGGTTCTCTGTTTATAACTTATCCTCTCTTTTGCTCTATTTTGCCCACATGTTCTTTTCCATAACTTTCATTATTTTTTTCACAGCCAATGTGTTTCATCGTGATTTAAAGCCAAAAAACATCCTTGCTAATGCCGATTGTAAGTTGAAGATTTGTGATTTTGGGCTTGCTCGTGTATCATTTAATGATGCCCCATCTGCTATATTCTGGACTGTACGTCTGAATCTTACAGACCTTAGATAATTATGTATTTTTTAGGCCTCGAACTTGTAGATTTCTGAAATACTTGATTATCTTTATTTTGCCTATTGAAGGACTATGTTGCAACTCGATGGTATCGTGCTCCGGAACTCTGTGGTTCCTTCTTCTCCAAAGTAAGCTGGACTTGGCATTGATGTTCTTGTTTTTATTATTGATTTATTAGCACTAAAATCTATCTTTCTATTTTTCACCAACCAAATTTTGGCGATGACCTAGTATAGACTCCATAATTCTGTGGAGCTGCCATTTGCTTGCCAAAATTGAGTTGTGGATAGCCTAGCACATGTTTTTCGAACTTCTCTTCTCTATGTCTTCTCGACTCCTGAAAGCATGAAATTCTTAGAAGCTACCTTGGTCATATTAGACAGCTACACTTCTTGGACACAACCAGAGTCGTGTTTAGGAAGTCATTGTGTATTTTCTTTTATGGGCTGTTAAAGGGTGTAGGAACATGGCAAGATGAAAAAGCTAGCACAACCATTATTACTTTGCATGCTGTAGATTTAGCAAGAATCAAAGAGGAGTTCATTTCATACTTAATGTTTATCTTCCTAATAATAAATTCAAATTTAAGGGTTTGAGAGCCCTGTTTCTGTCGAAGAATTTGGCAATCAAGGGAATATAGATTCTTTGACAGATTAACCGAGGTTATGCCATAACTGTTGCCATACACCCTTTTGCCGTGAGGAGTTGTTTGCCATTTTTTGCATGCTTTCTTTTGTGCCATTCGATCATATTCTGTTTCTCTAAAACAGTTGTGCGCGCATAATTGAAACTAAAATTATTAAATTCTTATATCCGGTAGTTATTGAATACTTAGTTAACATGAGTTGAAAAGAAGCAAAGGAGTATATAATTTTCAGACTTTATTATTGAGATTATGAAAGAAATAAACTTTGAATAGTTGAATCCCCTTCAGAAACCTTGAAGTTTGAATTGTGAAGGAATTTAACAGTTGGTTTTGAAGCTTACTTACCCATACATGTATAAATATTTAAAATTATATCTGTAGAGGGGTTGAGAATCTTTCACACTAGTCTGCCTGGTTTTGTCATTTTGTCTAAAACGTTGTAATGATTCCATTCTATTGGGACTGCCTCTATTTCTGTTGCATGATATTTTGTTCAGCAAGCAATTTGCATGAAGAAACATAATTATAGTTCGTAATTTGCTATTGCAATTTATTTAACATTATATTTACAACTGCTAAGATGTTTCCTTTTGCAGTATACTCCTGCAATTGATATGTGGAGCATTGGATGCATATTTGCTGAGATGCTTACTGGAAAGCCTTTGTTTCCTGGAAAAAATGTGGTACATCAATTGGATCTCATGACAGATTTGCTTGGCACTCCTTCCCCTGAATCAATTGCAAGGGTTAGTTCTCTCATTCCCTTATCTATTTTCGTCATTGAAGATACGTTGCTCATAAGTTTTGAGCAGATATCTGCTTTCTTCAAAGGTCATACACTTTATCATGTTATTTTACCTTTGTATTTGCATTGAACTCCTGAATAACTTAAGTTGAAACTGAGCTTCATTTATGGTCTTACCTCATTGATTAATTTTAACGTGGTTGTATTTAGATATTTTTCTTAATATTTACTATTGTGATAATGGCAGATTCGTAATGAAAAGGCAAGAAGATATCTAAGTAGCATGCGTAAGAAACAGCCAATTCCATTTACACATAAATTCCCTCATTCAGATCCTTTAGCTCTTCGGCTGCTGGAGTGCTTGCTCGCGTTTGATCCTAAAGATCGACCTTCTGCTGAAGAGGTAGTATTACGACTTCAATTTTCATGATTATGTTGGTATATATGAAGGAACGCTTTGTAATCTGATTGGTTAGGTGCCACTATGATCCTTAGACTTTTTGTGCTTCTGTTTGTAGGCATTAACTGATCCTTACTTTCGAGGTTTATCGAATGTGGACCGTGAACCAACCACTCAACCCATATCAAAACTTGAGTTTGAGTTTGAACGGAGGAAATTGGCAAAAGATGACGTTAGAGAGCTGATCTATCGAGAGGTTAGATTTTACGGCATAGTTATGTTTTACTGATTGTGCTAATTAATTTTACTTATTAGGAAAATTTCCTGAAGTAAACAGATTCTAGAGTATCACCCTCAGATGCTTCAGGAGTATCTTCGTGGTGCAGATCAGACTAGCTTCATGTACCCAAGGTTAGGCAGTAGCTTATATATTTATTTATTTAACTGAATTCAGCTGTCTCCACATGGCACGAGCTGTTGTACATTATATCGCTTGTATGATAGTACCAGTACCTGTGCTTTAGCTGCAGATTTATTTCCTTGATTTAGGAATTAATATAATATTATTGTAATATTCTAGATTTTTACCTATTAAAATCTTTCAAACCAAAATTAGTTAAATCACGTTTTTCTCAGATGGAGTAAAGTTCTGCTTCTTGTCATTGTTAATACACTTCTACGAATTTGTTGTACTCTATGATGTATAATTTTGATTGATCTGTATGTTTATCCTCAAGTATATTGATGTCATCCTTGTACTGATTTCTCATTCAAAAGCTAAAAAGTCACAAGCACAAGGCTTAATTCAATAATAAATTATCATTCCATAAATTAAAAATGATGGATTACATGTGTTTATATAGGTTTTAATAAAATCCTAAATTTTCAAGACCAAGTAAAATATTAATTTAAAAAGGAAACAATATATCGAATGATTATCTACTATTATTCTTGAATAATCTGCTATTATAATTGAATATATATACTAATATTTTCTACTAAATAAACTAATTATTATTTAAATCATCCAGAAAAAAATATTATACAATTATAAATCAATAATATTAAAATTCTTTTGCTTCCATCCTCATCATTCTCCCTTCTATTGGAGAAAACTTGCCTAGTTTTGAAGTGCGGAAGAATGAAGAATTACGAGCGACAATATTTACTCATGTAAAGATTGAGAATCTCAAGTTAACAATTGTGAGATCATAAAGGACTTCATGATACCTTGGACTGGAATGTTCCATCTCAAAAAACAAAGTCAAAATGCTTCACCTTGGGATGTTCTTGGATTTTTAACTTCTTCGACGAGAGAATCTTCTTCACTGATTTCGTCAACATCTTTTTTGATGATCTCCACAAGTGGCTCAATTTTGTTTTCAAATTCTTCATCTTTAAGTTTAGCTTTTTCTTTACCTGCTTTCGGTTTAATTGCAGCTTCATGTTTTCCCCAATTTGTTGTATTTTCACTATATGTTTGAAGATCCGACAACATCCTTTCAAGAGTGAAAGCCATGGACTTTTGAACACCTGTTGTTTCATACAAAATTTCGTATAAGAAGGCTTTGCGGAAAACACTCTTTAGGAATTAACTTTAGCAAGCTTTCTCTAGAAGCCCTTTTTATAAGTTTATCTTCCTTTACAATCCGTTACAAAGAATTCAACAACTACCCTTAATTTTCTTAGTACTTCTGAATTCTTCTCAGGAGCTTCAAGGGATTTTCACGTCACGATCCTCGATCTCATAGATACATATAGAATTCTGCGAAAATCCGTATTCGATGAAAGTCGTATGTACGGCTTGGAGATAATTACTAGTAACTAGTTAGCAGATACTTACGACAGTTAGCAGTAATAGCTAAGTAGTAGTTACTAGTTATTTTCTTGTCTACTCGGTTGCTCTCTTTTTCTTGTTGCCCATGGGTCTTTATGACAATTAGGGAGGGATTATTAATTGTTGGATAACATAATATAAATGATATTTCTCTTTTGCTCTCAATTCTCCGCCTTCTCTCCATACATCTCATATCTATTTTCTCTGTCTAGCTCTTACGTCTCCCCTTGAATTCTTATGTCTATAAATCTATTCTCTCTCTCTCATTCCCTCTAATTCTCTACCCTAGTTTCTATTCTTTCTCTGTTCAATTATATTTCTAGAAACCTACAAGTATTTGGTTATTATGATCATGACACCACCACAATTTCTATATTTAACAAGTACCAACATCTGAATGTGCTCATTGATAGAGTTCAAATTAGAGAAGAAAAGAAACCCTTCAAATTAAGGGGATTGAAAAGTGAAGAAACTGTTTTGATAAGGGAGGATAGAGAAGATTGAAGGTAAGTAAGATAATTTTTATTTTATTACAATAATCATAATAGATCCTTATATAGGTAATACAAACTAAGACATATCCCGTGATTTCTGGGACGATAATCAACAATTTTTATATGTCAGATTCCACAATTTTTGGGTTGCAGTTTCTTGATTCATCTCACACAAATTGTGGACACCTTCATTCACATTTGTTCACAAAAGTTTTGACTTTTACAAGAAAATTTATAAGAAAATTTATTGACTTAAGTGGATTGCTGATTGAATTTCTGAGGCATTGTTCATTAATTCTCCCGGGGTGAAGAATTCTTCTAGAGTGAAATCTGAGATATTTCTTTAATAAAGCATAGTCAAAACAACGGAACTCATCCTTGGTAATCCATGTTGCATCAGACTCTTGATTATCCTTTTGTTTAATTAGACATCAGTGAGTACATCTTTAATCTGTTAGTTTGGAAGATGAGAGGATGCAGGAACAACTGAAATAGGAGTTGAAAAGGAGCACTAATAGCTCTTATGTAGAAATACCTATAGATAAAGTTCGGTGTTCAAAAGTACATTGATAACCGAATAAGTCCTTCATATAATACTCATATCAATAGATTAGTTAATTAAATAAGCATTAGGCCTAATATATGAAGGATACAACACGGTCCAATTGCTCAAGCATGCAACTTTTTGAAAGCATGTTCTAAGCAGTGCTCGGGATGTACACAAATCCTAACATAGCCCCCTTCATTAATGTAATATGTCAACGATGAACATTAGAAACAAGTTGTATAACCTTCATTATTCAATGCAATTTTGCGTCTGACATTGGCATGGACATCATAAGTATGTTAAGCAAAAGAATTAGTAGAATGACGTAAATTAATGAAATGATGGGAATCAATGAAAAGCTCCTTCATTAAATGATGTGAATCAATGAACAGTGCCTCAAAAATTTAATCAACAATCCACTTAGTCAAGAAGTTGTGCTGTAGAAGTTTAAACTATAGTGAACAAATATAAATGAAGGCGCCTACAATGTGTGTAAACTAGATCAAGAAACAACATCACAAGATTGCAATTTCTGACATGTAAAATTGTTGAGTATAGTCTCATAAATCACAGGATATGTCTTAGTTTGTATTATCTGTATAAAGATCTATTGAGATCATTTTAAGTTACCCTTCAATGAAATAAAAATTTCAAGATCTTCTCTATCCTCTCTTATCAGTAGAGTTTCTTCATTTTCCAATCCCCTTAACTCAAAGGGTTTCTTTTCTTCTCTAACTTGTTCCCTATCACACAAATAGTTAATTGACGAGAACATAGTTATCAAAACCATTCGAGTAACGACACAATATAGAAGGTAGAAATTGATATGATATCACACGTGTATTGAAAATGGTATTTGTATCGCTTGTATCATGCGATACGATTCCATTTATGGTATACTTTTAAAGTTATCAACATACTTATGATATTATTTTTTGAGATCCAAAAGAGTTGAAACAAGACTTTGAAACTTAACATACCAATAAAATAGGTTTTTTTTTTTTTTTTTTTTTTTTGTGTTCGATGTTCACACATTCGATATAGGTTGATGAGCCCTTAAACACCTATTAGAGTTTCTTATCTTTTTCTTCAAAATGGCGCTTTATTATTCTCATGCCACTTTCTCACAAAGAAACATTTATACATAGCTTTAGAATTAATTTTTTTTCTCCACTTGGTAAGTTGGGCCTTTTTTTTTTGGTAATTTGAGACATTCTTTTTTTAGTAATTTGAGGAATTTTCTTTGAGTTTTATAGTTCAAAGGTGAAGTTAAATTTTTGTTTTCTTGTTACTAATAATACTGAATATTAATTAATACTTGAAGTTACATTATTTCGACTACTATTAACTATTTTTATTTTCTAGGTTATAAATTATAATAATATCTATTTGATTGCTTTTACATTATCCTCAAGCTAATACGCTTTATTGTCCAATAAATTGTATTTTGTATACTTTAGATTTATATTATGATCAAATTTCCTTATTACTATTTTGGGTAGTCCAATATGATTCATGATTTTAAATGCCCATTAACCTTTAATAACCAAACTTTTACACATTTCTATTTATTTACACTTGCAATTAGTCATTAAATATCTTTTACTTTTCTTATTCTAATGTTCTCTCCATATTTAATGACATTATTATAGGGCAATTTAAGCCAATTTTTTCATATTTCATCTTACATTTATCTTAATAAACAATAATATAAAGCAAAATAGTCCATAAAGATAATACTTTATTTTTATCATATCCGGAGCGGAGGGAGTACACATTTAGATTTATAGTTCGAAAACATTTTTAATTTTATTTACATAAACATCATTCATTAAATATAAAATTACAAATTTCAAAAACACAATATGATTCATGATTTTGACAACTATGGATTTAAGAATTATATTGAAAAAGAGGTGAGTATCATCTTAAGTTCAAAAATTACAACTATAATGCGTGGCAAAATCAAGAGAGAGAGAGTTGTTCTATTTGATTTTACACACTTTATTATTGCAATTTGTCATTCAATTATTTTTTAATCTTTGTTACTTGTCAAAATAAAGAATAAAAACAATATAAAAAGAAATCATATTGTAATTGCTTTGGGCCTAGGTGAGGCGTCGTTATCCTAGCGCCTAGGGGGACGCCAGGCCCCTCTCCTTCAGAGATTTTAGAACGTTATGTCATAAAACAATTAAATCATTTTAATTCTTCGTTAGAAGAATTTGGGCCCCTCTGTTGAGTGAGAAACCAAGTGAGGTAATTCTTGAGCGAACATTGCTCACTAGTCACTACCCCTCTCTAAATTTATATGTAAGAAATGTAACGGTAAAGTCAAAATTTCTAGTTAATCTATACATAATCTCCGCCCATCTTCTCCTTTTTCATAGGAACCTGTTTTGGGGAGTAACTTAGAATTAAAAGACAATCCACTACGTCTAATTCATTTAATACGTATATTTCTAAAATTCTTGACATAATCTAACGTTGATGCCGAAATTGCTGCAATACATCCAGTTCCCAATTATCAACATATCTGTATCCCTCTGTTCCCAAGTGTCTGTTTCAAACACTAGATTTGCTGCTGTTGTCATTTTGATGGGATTTAATTCTCTGTTGGAAGGAAAGTTCAACTCAAGTTTTACTAACATTTTAAGCTATATGTTGCTTGCTGAAATAGCAATTTTAGTTTGCATGTCACTGATTCATGTCTATAAAAGAGAGTTGCTTCAATTCGTTGAAGTCGTCATCTATCAAATGTTTTAAATTTTTTATTTATTTTAAAGTCATTATCTGTTAAGAGTTGCCAACTACTGATCCTATTCATTGTTTCATGTCGTTTAGTGGTGTTGACCGGTTTAAGCGACAGTTTGCCCATCTTGAGGAGCATCATGGAAAAGGTGAAAAAAGCAGTCCACTCCAAAGGCAGCATGCTTCATTGCCTAGGTGAGTTAAAACAGAACTTTAAGCATTGTCTTAATTTTGATTGTTTTGTAAATGGTTAGGAAGCTACAAGATCAAATTCTTCTGCTCGAGAGTTGAGATATATGTTCCCACTGTTGATCATCATAAATTCGGAACTATATAAACCCAAATTATGTTTTCTAATTAATGGAATTTTGATGTATACCATTGTTTTTGACATTATTATATATATATATATATATATATATATATATATATATATATATATATATATAATGTTAAAAAGGGGGGTACACCCCTACATCACCAAACATGCAAAGGAGATTCAAGCTACAATCGTTCCTTGAATCTGGACCAAGCTGTACATTTTATTGGGGCATACACACCCCTCTCTCATTCAAAGTCTAAACATCTAGGAAGCATAGATTCTTCATTACCCATTACCCTGACGAACTGGCGTATCCCC